>JAPDVR010000007.1:7378171-7868171 GCA_026230005.1 Gila orcuttii | reverse complement strand
CTCACCAAGAAAGACTTCTGCATAGGATACACCTATGCATCCTCACTCATTGCTCCTCTGGAAGCTTCCTCTGTCACGATCACAAAAGAGAGTGCCCGTGATTACCACCAGAGGACACTTCACCCCGGACAATCACCACTCTATCACGGACGTCATTCCCCATAATCCTTTGCACAGACTAATCAGCCATGATTACATCCACCTGTGTGTCATTAGCTTGTTTAGCTCACCCTATATAAGCCTGGTTTTCTCATTCATTCCTTGCGAAGTCTTGTTTAGTGTTACTACTGCAATTCTGAGCATTCTGTCTGTTGTTCCCGTGCTCATGGTTTTGATCTCTGCTTCTACTTGGATTTACCTATTTGCCTGTGTCCCTGTGCCCTGTGATTGTTTGGACTGCTTACTGTGTGTGTATGACCTCTTGCCTGTTTACTGGATTACATTTTTGGATTACCCTCAGTACAATTAACGGCATTTGGATCCTCAACCTTCTTGTCTCGGAGCAGTTAATTGTAACATTCTCACTTTTTTTGAGAATTGAGAATTGAGATCTCCTTCAAGATGACTAACTTTGATCATTTTTCAGGTCACAAGCTGGAGGACGGAGGAGAGAGCAATCAAGGAAGCATCAATAAGCACCTAATGACTAACTCATTCAGACATTTACCGCCACCTACTTGCAGTTTTAGTTTCTTATTTAGAGTATAATTTCATTGAAAAAAATAATTTCATATTTTGGGGATAGTTTGCCCAGAAATTAAATAAATTTCTTTATTTCGGGGATTTCTTGAAAATAGATGTGCAATTAATTAACTTTGATTAAAATTGTAATCACTTGACAGCCCTAATATTGTATAAATTCATCTCTGTGAGTCCGTAGAATGCATGTGGATGGGTCTCTTAAAGTTGATACTCAGAAAACTACACAAAGAGAACACAACAGTAACCCATATGACCCCAGTCAAAGTCTTCTAAAGCATAACAATAGGTGTGTGTGAGAAAAATAGTAATATTTAGTAATGTATTCTGTGTTCCTTGTGCTTTTGTTTTGCTGTGTGGGCTTTTAGTTTATATTTCCTTGTCCTGTTTCTCTTTGTGATTCCCTCATTGTTCTCACATGTGTCTTGTTACTTTTATTAGTTCTTGTGTTCCTCGTCAGTCTTGTCCTTACATGCCGTTTTATTGGTGTGCTCAGTTTTGGTTTCCTTATTTGTAGGTCCTTGTTTTTAGAGTTAGTTGTACCTTTGTCATATATCATTAATAAATTGCTGCATTTGGATCCTGCTCTCCTTTATCTCCGTTTTTAGTCACCCTCCGAATATTACAAACTTTATTTTCACTTCTGGCCAATTGTCACACGCAGATGAATGATTTCATATACAGTGCATTTTGAATGGTAGGGGGTTGAGTAAATGATGAGAGAACCAAATTTTTGGTGGGGAATTCCTTTAAAGTTGCACAAAATTCCATTAAACTGCAGTGAATTAAAATACAGTATGTTTGCACAAAGTAAATGGAAGATTTAAGAGAGTAGGGCCAATTTTTAAATGTGTATGTGTGTGTGTGTGCGTGCGTGCGTGTGTGTGTGTGTGTGTGCATGAAAACATTAAGGGCCCTATCTTGCACTCAGCGCAATTGACTTTGTACACGACGCATGTATCATTCCTATTTTGCACCCGGCGCACAGCGGACTTTTCCCTCCACAGACGCACGTCGGTAAATTAGGGAATGAACTTGCGCTCCCAGGGCGGTTCAGCGAAAAGAGGAGGCGTGTTCCAGCGCAATCATTCCCTGGTGCTATTTTGCAGTTTCAGAAAACAATCCCGCCACAGACCAGGAAAAACCTTGTCTAAACTTGTTGCAAACCATAGATAATAACAAGAAAAAATATTACCACACGAGGGAAATCATTGTGGTGTCCATAAAGATGTGAAAAAATAGGCATAAATCCAGCTTACACATATACCCAAATTATTATACGCCTATTTAACCGAAGCTAATTTGGGGGGGTTTCTCCCCATACAGTGTCACTTCTCTGTCTTTTACGGCCCTGACGAGAGCGTCGGTCTCCTCGGCTGTGAACCGCTCCTGGCGTGCGTCTGGCAAATCCATCATTATAATAGCAATCCGCCATGGAACAAGCGCGCCTGCTTTTAAAGGGAATGTGAGATGACGCTCTGATTGGTTTATTGCACGTTACGCCCAAACCACACCTATGAATAATGTAGCTACTTCAGACCAACACATTTTAGATTTGAGTCATTTATCCCGCCGGTATAATAGTAACAGCGCCTGAGATCCGCCCACAAAGTTACTTGTGTTTCCCGTTTGATACTTGCGTTTCAGATCGTTAAAATAGGGCCCTATAAGTCATTATGACATACAAAACTCTCTCACACACACTATCCTCTCTCTGTATCTGTACTGTCTTTATCTCTCTGACTTTTATAGAGCCAGCAGCATCATAGAAACAGAGACTAACTCTCATCTGCAAACAACACACATATGGTCAAACATGCACAAGTACTTTTGATATAATTAGGGCTGTTTGTGGCAGAGGTGGAGTCAGTGCTGATTCACTAGAGCTCTGCACCACAAAAAAGGGCCATCTACATCTGTAAAACACAAAGGTTTAAGCAGAAAACTGCCATTTTAATATCCTTCTGCATTTCAGGGCAGTCTAAATTCAACTGATAGTTTTATAGTGCACAAGATGAAACAGTGTTTACTTGGGTTTGCCACTATGCAATAACACAGAGCTAAAATCGATGCACTTACTGTAACTATATTAAAATAGTTACCATGAATTAGATATATATTTTAAAACATCCTCCTGTACAGGATCACTGTCTTTAGAGACAGGATCTTGAGCTTGACTGACTCCAGCGGTTCAACAGGAGCTCTCTGTAGACCAGAAAAGACCACAGAGAGGTCCCATAAGGGGATGAGGTGCGGTCTGGGAGAATGTAACCTCATGTTGCCTATCAGGAACCTGATGACCTGATCGTGCTTTACCAGTGACCTACCATCGACTGCATCGTGATGTGCTTCGATGGCGGCAACATACACTTTCAAGGTGGAGGGGGACAGCCTCTGCTCCAACCTCTCTTTCAGGAAGGAAATCACAGAACTTTCTGCGGGTCTTCCCACCAGGAAGAACACTACTCAGCGAACAGAATCCACTTCAAAGCATAAGCGCGCCTGATAGAGGGGGCTCTAGTTTGAGTGATGGTGTCTACAACCGCCGGTAATAGGCCACTTTAGTCCTCCGTGTCCTGTCCAGAGGTCCTTTTCACACGTGGAAGTTCCAGAGGTCTGGATGCAAGTGCCATATGGTTCCCCGTCCCTAAAAAAGCAGGTCCTTCCAGAGGGGAATCCGCCTGGGTGTTCGTCCAGGATCCCGAAGCTGCATGCCCGTTGCTCTACAAAATGCCTGTACACTTGTTCTAAGTTCATTCCAGTAAGTAGAAAGGCAGGTCTGACCAGGGGCTAAATGTTTGGAGACAGCTCTGTGTAATTGTCACACGGAGTATGTCGCAGTGCCGTGTAGCCAGTGCTGTAGCCTTCTCATATGCATAAATCCGAGTGGAGTTACCGCGGCTGCGAATGCCATATGCCCCAGGAGCCTCTAAAATATTCTCAGTGGAACATATTTAGGCTGTTCATATTTAGGCAGCTAGAATGAGCCAGTCATCGAGATTGTTAATGTGGATGCGAATGCCCACCTCCCTGAGCGGGGTAAGGGCAGCCTTCGTAACTTTGGTAAAGTTGCGGGAGACAGGGACAGCTCAAATGGGAGGGCCTTGTACTGATATGCTCAACCCTCGAAAGCAAAGCATAGGAACGGTCTGTGTCAAGGTGAAATCGAGACATGTAAGTACGCGTCCTTCAGGTCAATCGCTGCAAACCAATCATGGTAGCGAACGCACATTTCTGCTTGAGTATCTTGAACAGGAGTTTGTGAAGGGCCCGATTCAAGACACGCAGATACAAGATTGGCCGTAACCCACCGCTTTTCTTGGGTACAATGAAGTATGGGCTGTAAAACCCTGACTTCATCTCGGCTGGAGGAACAGGCTCTATTGCTTCCTTCGCCAGCAGGACTGCAATCTCCTTATGCTGGACAGGGGTGTCTTTGTTTGCCACAGAGATAAAAAGGATGCCGCTGAACCTGGGGGGACGCCTTGCGAACTGAATCATGTAGCCGGGAAGGGCTAGCCAGGTTCCCAGGCTCCCATTCTCTGCATGTAAAGACAGTGTTTGTGGTGTGAAACTTACCTGGCTTCGTGGGTCCCGTGAGGGACTGGCTAAGGAGGCGTGAGGAAGCATTTTGTTGCCTGGAGGACGCAATTAGTCTCCATACACAGTTCCTGCATCAACCCCAGGTCAGAAATGCCCTTGTACCCTTTGCATGTAAACTGGTTATATCTCTCAAGCCTTGTAGTGAATGTTTTATGTAGGATAACCATATTCATCAGCACAGTCACGCAGAGTCGAAGCACAATCAAAACAATGTTTTTCCACAAAATGCATGCAATTTTTTATTGTGTTTAACCGCTAGAGGGGGGAAAGTTACATAGTGTACCTTTAATGAAGAAGTAAAATGTTACTTGTCACTGGTATTAGTGCAGTAATTGCACTAATGTTTGCAAATGAAAAGGTTTAATAAAATCAATGAATTAGATTTTTTAATTTGCAAGTTGCAGCCATGCATTTATTAAGATGTGGTCAATTCCTTTTAGAGTGTACAGGAGGTTGCCTTATTTACCCTCTGGCTCATCTTACCCACTCTCCTGTCTTCCTTGTATCGTTTAAGTCCTAGCACGCACAAACACATTTCAGGCTACTGCCTCTTTTAACACTATGAGTGATTGTGTGTGTGTGTGTGTGTGTGTGTGTGTGTGTGTGTGTGTGTGTGTGTGTGTGTGTGTGTGTGTGTGTGTGTGTGTGTGTGTGTGTGTGTGTGTGTGTGAGAGAGAGAGAGAGAGAGAGAGCACAGGTTTATTTATGAGTGGATGTGTGTAAGGGGTAATATATTCATGGCTGTGTGTGAGTGAAGAGAGAGAGAATGTGTGTGTGCCAGTTTATTCATGGTTGTGGTCTCTGTCACACACACACAACCCTGAGTCACAGCAGTCAGACTCACATCCAGCAGCTAAGTGAGCAGATAAGTTTAAACACACACACAATGACACAAAGAGACAAACACAGCAATGCACACACAGATTCATGTACACACACAAACTTTTTATACATAAATAAAGAAATCAGAGCAGTAAATAGAATAGCAAGGACTCTCTCTTACATGTCACATCTCACATGTTTTTTAGGCCGAAACCTTGTACGAGGGCACAAGTTTTAGATAAAGCCTGAGGTAAAACATTCAGTCTTGAACAGCTCAGTGCCTTCTGAATCCTCCCTCATCTCTCTCTCCTCTGATGATGCACCTGTGGAACACTGATCAACCGGCTCAAGGTCATCTTGTACCACTGACAGAATTATCACTTTATCTCTAAACAGTCATTACTGCATTATTATTTTTCTGCATGTTCCATAGTGATATCTTGATATTCTTGGTACTTTTTTGGTCAGTAATCCCCAAACTAAATGATGGTGCAAAGACAAAATCCTTATATATGGAGAGGGACATATTATGCATAAATAGCATATAGGCTAAACCCTGAAATGCATCAAAAAAGATTTTTTTTTTTTTTGTGTGTGTGTGTATTTTTTCTTTATATTTCACATAAATGCATTCTGACATTTCAGGCATGTCAGTTTTTGCCACTGTGAAATAACTGCTGTCATATTTAGTTTGCTACTTTTTATATTAATTTTATATTATTATTGCGAATATCTTCCAATATTTTTTTTTCATTTCCATCTTTTATATTTATATTTATAATTGCATATAGGGAATGTTAAATATCATGTTCAAGTTCAGACTTATATTTAGTAAAAAAGTAAATAGCAAGCTGCCATTTAATTTTCTTCCATAGAAATGAGCTCTGTAATTTTTAGACTGACAGTCCACTGCATCTTCAAGAACAGAAAAAAAAAAAAAATCTTTATCAATTTATTTTTAATGACAAAACAAATAATGAAAAAAAGTTGCATCAGATTGTATCCATGCATTTTTGAAGGAAACATGCAGTAATGTTACTATAAAGAGTTACACTTGTAGCAAGTATAATGCTAATGTTTTCCAAATGTATTGTAGTGGTACCATGGTTACAGTGATACTTTTTATATACCATGCACTAAACACATATTAATATATCATGGTACACTTTAAAAAATGGTAACCTCCAATTGTTACCTTAAAGATCTATTTCTACCTGATTTAAGCCATACATTTGTTGGTATAAATGCATGTATTTAGGTTGATTCTATGATATTAAACATGTTTGACTATAAATCTAGTTAACTTGGATGTTAGGTTCCCAATTTTTGAGTGTTTTACATGAAAAAAACGGTACATTTCCTTTATGCTTCTATAGTGCATTCTCCTAACATGTTTGCTTGTGCTAATTAAAGGCTAATTTTGCATGGACACCATCACCATGCGATAAATATGAAGAATTATACACAAATTTGCTCAGATCTAAAAACTAAACCATGTCAATTATCACAATTAAGCTACAAGACCTTAGAGAGAATTAAGGGGGCTGAAAACCAATTCTGTTTAATGCGAACATATGTTTTGTTTCGTTCGGATCATCTATATTTATGCATAGCTTTAGATGCGAGATTATCATCACAGCATCGTTTATTATCATCCAAACTGCAACAGCGTTGCTACGTCAGTCAGCGCGTCTTCTCTCTGCGCGCAACCACCGATCCGTCTCGCGCTCCAGCTCGCGTGCCAAAGCCAATAGTTTCTCTGTCTTCTCTGGCACAGACGGAGCTATTCTGCCAGAGGTCACAAAAAGGTGGACGGAGGGGAGTGTGTGCATTTTATATACATTTAAAGGAAAGAGAGCTTTTTTTCTTGTCATACTTTCAAGCGTGCGTGTCACCATTTCCTCCAAAAACAAGCCGGACTTTTTAGCGCGCGCTTCCCGGGTGCTCCACAGCAAGAAAATAATTGGCGCGGTCGTGGGCATCATCATGATCGTGGCGCTGGTCATCGCAATTCCGCTTCTGGTCCAAACCTCCGTGGTTTCAGCGCACTACGAAATGATAGGCACCTGCCGGATGATCTGTGATCCGTACAACCCCAAACCGAGCGCCACGGCGCTGGAGGTGATGCAGGACCTCAGTGCCATCCCACCATCTTTTGCTCAAGGGACTAGAGGGGAACCGGGCCGCCCGGGCAAACCGGGACCCAGGGGTCCACCTGGAGAACCTGGTCCTCCTGGCCCAAGGGGACCACCTGGGGACTCAGGCAGACCTGGATTTACCGGCATCACATCGGGCACGGCGAGGACTGAGACAGGAGACGTTGGTCCAGCGTTAGGGAGCACCAAGATCGCGTTTTACGTGGGTCTCAAGAACCCTCATGAAGGCTACGAGGTGCTCCGGTTTGATGATGTAGTAACAAATGTCGGAAATCACTATGATCCCACAACTGGCAAGTTTACGTGTCAGGTGTCGGGGATTTACTACTTTACCTACCATGTGCTGATGCGCGGAGGGGACGGGACAAGCATGTGGGCAGACCTCTGTAAAAATGGACAGGTATTTCTACAACGTTTGCAGGAGCAAAACACTAAATATGCTAATTAAGGCTTAATAAGACTTGAATCACCCATGAAACAAGGGGACAAGAAAAAAAAAACAGGGAGGGCCTTAAAGATTTTTTTTCACATAGGCTAGATAGGCTAGTGTTTTCGGTAAACATAAAAGTTACACACTGTGTACAAACTCGTGAACATAAATCTCTTTAGCAACAGCTTTATAGTTCGGACTGTATAGCCTATCAATAAAACAAACAAAAAAATATTTATTTATCACTTTATTGATGCCACTACAAGTCAATCAATAATTCGCACACTGAGCAAGTTTCAAATTAGTTTTATACGGATGTTCGGTAGAAGATCCAAATGCATGGACATTGCGCATGGTGTGGAAAAACAGATAGTCATTTAGCAGTCATAAAATATATGCTACTAATTTATTATTATTATTATTATTATTATTATTATTATCATTATTATTTTTATTATTATTATAAACCCTGCATTTTTTTATTCTTTATCAATATATGTAACTACAGGCGATTGATTTATCTGTGCTAACAAATATTATAACGCAATGAAAGTTTTTTATTAGTGAAGATCGGTTCATTTTAAGACACATTTTGCTACTAAACTACAGGCTATCATAAGCGCTGCGAATTCAATGGCACTGAATTACATTTTGCGTTTATTTGAACAGGTTCGCGCGAGCGCCATCGCGCAAGACGCCGATCAGAACTACGACTACGCGAGCAACAGTGCCGTGCTGCACCTGGACTCTGGCGACGAGATTTATGTCAAACTCGACGGCGGAAAGGCGCACGGAGGAAACAACAACAAATACAGTACATTCTCTGGCTTCATTCTGTATCCAGACTGAGCTGTAAAGCGCTTCGTTTCTGCCGGACTGTTCAAGCATCCCCTCTCTCCGCGCGACACTCCACTGTCATTCCTGTCTGTACTGTCGCTGGGAATATAAGGATCATCTGAACTCTGCGCCCGTGTGAGAATCTGTTGTCTGAATTCGTACCTTTATGTTTAATGATGTCTTGTGTTTGGATATTATACGCAATTAAATGCAACATTAAAAATTGTAAACAGCAAAACATGCACGGGATGCTGATCAGGATTCCACATCTAGATGATTATTAGCATTATCTGTACAGTTCTCTGCTCAAATTGATTCCCCCCTGTAAAAATACATTCATGAGCCCCTAGTGTGATACAATTTCTGCTGTTAGATAAATTGGTTTCGTGTAGATATGGACAAGTTTATTTTGGTCTAATACTGGTTGCTGGACAAGTGTAAACAAGCATTTCAGCTCATTGAAAAAATTTAATGGATTTTCATCCAAAAACATTCTATCATCATTTACTCACTGTGTTGTTCCAAATCTGTATGATTTTTTGGTTACACTTTATTTTAAGGTGTCTGTGTTACAGTGCAATTATGAATTTAAGGACTATGTAATAATAATTAACTAAATGTACTTATGATAGGGTAAGGGTTAGATTTGGGGTTGCACTTTATATTTATATTATTTATATCTATATTTTATATTTTATATTTATATTTATTTGTATTTATTTTCAGTATGTGTGTACTTACATGTACTTACAGTGTACTTTCCTAAGAAAGTTCTGGGTAATAATATAATAATATAATGTAACTGCATGGGTTAAGGTTAGGTTTAGGGGTAGGTTTAGGGTTAGTACCTAGTTATTACCAAGTTATTATAATTACTATAATAAGTACATAGTATGTACAAGGGGAACAGGACTGTAAAATAAAGTGCTACCGGGTTTGGTTTAGGGCTAGTTGCATGTAATTATGCATTATAATTATTACTACAGTAACGACATGTAACGTGTAACAAGGACACTGTGAAGTAAAGTGTTACCAATTTTTTTTTCTACTGTGTAACCCCCAAAAAAAGATGTGTCATAAAATTTCTCAGCCTTTCCTCCCCATATAGTGAAAGCCAATAGGGTCCAATGTTGTTTGGATTGGGTTTTACAGTAGAAAGAAAGTAATGCAGGTTTGGAAGACATGAGGTTGAGTAAAAAAATTGATGGACTTTTTAATATATTTGGCTGAATTAGCCATTTAACTCCTAATTGCAGCTCTACTGCAAATGGCTTCATTTAAAACCTTTGACTGAGCAATGGAGCATTATGGTGTGTTTTCAATTTGTATTTTAAATAACAAACCTGTCTGTGTATTTTAATGAAGTGAAGTGGCAGTGAACTCTGGGACTTGACGTTCGACCTCACACAGGTTCTTCTGAGACTTCCAGCGGTAACTGAGCGTGCCAAACATCATGACCATAGAGACTGAGAAGGAGAACATCAACATAAAAAGGCCATATATTCAAATTACATAATGCAACATTTCCAACAACTGTTGTTTAGAAAATCAAATTGCCCAAAAACTGAGTTTAGCTGCTTTTCGATGGGTATTTGGTGCCTGTACATTCAGATGTTTTACATTCTGGTTAAAAGAGAAGGTTAATAAACATCTTCAAACAACATCAAAGCGTCTGTTAATCCATCTGACACTTGGCTTAACACACGTTATATATAATGAGCTCCCCATAAACGCCTGATTACACACCGCTGGCCATTAACATCCAGCATGAGGAAGAACAGTAGATGTAAAACAAGAGTTTTGCTCTCACAAACATGTCTTTTAGTTTATAAACAGCCATGGGTTTGAATATCAGACTAATCTTTCATACATGTTTACCCAACACACATAATTTCCAACAATTAAATGCCTGGTGCTTGTCTTTCTAGCACTCTGCTAATCTAGTTTGATTTGTTTTTGCAAAAAAATATCTCTGACTGATCTGAAAGATTTACTGGCTTTGACAAAAGAGCCAAATTGTATGACTGTTCACACAACCCATGAATTCAAATGAATCCAGAGAACACCTGAATTATTCTGGTTTTGTCTTGGATTATTCATTTGAAGTATTTGACTAGCCACCCATCATTTTAGAGTTTGGATGGGAGTTTGTGTAGGAACATGAGCCTTGATAAGCTTATTAGTCTGTGTATGTGCGCCGTTTAAGTGCGATCTGATCCTCGTGATCGTGTGAAGAGGCACAGCTGGTAGTTACAGAGTGAAAGAAAAATAAGCCAGGGGGCTCACATCACTTTTCTCTCTCTCTCTTACTCTCCCCCTTGCTCATTTATCTCAGTTCATCTGCCAAAACACACACACACACACACACACACACAAACACACACACACACACACACACACACACACACACACACACACACACACACACACACACACACACACACACGCACACACACACACACAGGAGCAGCTGGGTAACAGACCAGGGGTGTGTTTCCCAAAAGCATCGTTAGCCAACTCTGATCGCAAGTTCCATTGAACTCTATTGGTAACGACAGCACTTGCAGCCATTGTTGGCTTTGGGAAACACAGCCCAGTTTTGCATTGGAGGGCTTTATGGAAGTCAGTAGGAGCACTGCCCTCCGCAAACACACACACATACACACACACACACTCCAGTAATGACATCATTCAAAGTGTCTCCGTCACAGCAACTTTATTTCATCATTAGGTTTCACGGACAAACACTCTGCTGACACTCTATGCAGCTACAGCAACCTTAACTGCTCATCCTCACACTGAGTCTCAACACAATCACACATCTCCTGTTAAACATCGCCAGAAGCTGCTTAGAACAATCCAGTCTGTTTAGCCCTCGTGGTCTGTTGAGATTTATCTTATTGTTTGTATGTGTTGGGTCGGTGAATGTGTAAATAATGATGTATGTGTAATAATAACAACAGTAATATATAGCTGCAAGCAGCGATTGGGGGCCAAGCCCCTATGGCTATTTTATTTTTTGGGCTTGTTTAGAGGTATGATCTTTTTAAATAGTAATATTTTGAACATTGCACAATTCACATGATTTCATTTGTTTAAATCTTTAAAATCCAGTAATAGCTAGCGGTAGCCTTTAGCTAGCGATGCTACTTCGCAAACTAGTCACAAGCACGTTTCGAGCCATAATCAACAACTTATCCAGTAACAAGCACTGCATTAGAACAGGCTTGTAGGATATCTTAATTCACAGCCCGTAATACAAGGCTACATGTACAACTGAAATAAAATGTGCTTCTCATAGGCTAGCTCTCGCCTGTCAATGACAGTCCACTGACTGAAAACTACGTACGCGAGTTGGTTGGTTAGAGACACACCCATTATACACCAGCAGCAGGAATGTAGTAATTTAGAGCCTACCTCTTGTTGAACCCTGGTTAAAATCCATGTCAAACAACCGACGAGAAAGCAAATCCATTACAATGCGGAACTACTAGATACAGTTCTAGTAGTTCTGTAGCCCCGCCTTAGCTCTGAAGCTCTGTGACTATTATGAACAAGCTGCGATCTCAAGATTGCAATGCTGGAATATGTTGTGTGAGTGTGTGGTGCGTGTCTGTGTGTCTGTGTGTGTGTGTGTGTGTGTGTGTGTGTGCGTGTGTGTCTGTGTGTGTGTGAGAGAGAGAGAGAGAGGCGCGGGCGCGATCGAACAGTGGAAACATAAAAACATACTCCGTCATTTTGTTCATACAGGACATTCCAACTATTCTCACTACTTCAACTTCTTGTTTATACATGTGAAGCCATTTTTATCATAGTGAGTCCAATATAATATTGCTTACATTTTAAGTGTTATCATAACATTGTGCTATAAAATAGAAGTTAAGGTCTTTTGCCTTGGTATGACCGTTTGTCATTTTGTGGGCAATGCTAAGGCAGAATACAGTAACTTCTGAAAAGGGTCAAAGGTCAAATTTGAGTTAAAAAAAATTTGTAGATAGGTTAATACAGGTATACACTACAAAATGTGAAAATTACAATATTATACCTATAACCCAATTGTCAGGACATTAAGATAACTTTAAAGTCATTTTTCTCAGTTTCACACTCTGGTGAGTTAAGGTCTTTTGCCATAGTAGGGCAGCATAGGTGACAGTAGGCAGGACGATGGTTGCATACAGACGCAGTTTGATGGTCAGGCTGATGGTACCGCAGGCGGTAGACCACTGCTGATGCCTTGCCAATTCAACAGATCACATCCGCCGTGATTGGTCAATCCATGGGATCCCATAACCGGGAACGTCCATCGCCTTCGCCATGACAAAGTCGACCACGATCAAGAAGAGGAATGGCGTATCCCGATGGACACTATCAAAGGCCTTCTTGAAGTCGATAAAATTGATGGAAAGGGACCGCTTGAACTTGACGGACTGCTCAATGATATTACAGCGGGTGAATATCTGTTCAATGCACGACCGTCCTCCTCAAAATCCGGCCTGGTTGTCACGCAGGCGTCGATCTACAGCCGCCCGCAGGTATTGCAGCATGACACTGCAGAAGACTTTGCCAGTCAGATGGGTTCCCCTTCTTCAGCAGCTTAACAATTACGCGCTTTCGCCAATCATTAGGGACAGTCTGGGACTGCCAACAGCTATTGCACAACTTGACCAGCTTTTGAGTGATCACTGGCCCGCCGTACTTCAAAAGCTCTAGGGATATCTCATCCAGTCCAACAGCTTTACTACTCTTTAGCGCTTTGATTGCCGCATTGACCTCTGCAGGGGTGATATTGCCGATGTTGACCTCGAGTTCGGGCTGCCCTGGCTCACTGTCGAAATCATAGGTGGATGTTGGTTCTGACTGGTTCAGGGTTTCTTGGAAGTGCTCGATCCAACAGGCATCCTGCTCTTCTTTGCTTAGAAGTAGTTTCCCGTGTTTATCCTTGATCGGGATGCTTGAGCTACTTCGAGCTCCAGTCAGCTCGTGCACGATGCGATACAGGGTCTTTGTATCGTTCCTATCGGTAGCTTCCTGAGCTTCGATGCCTTTGTTCTCCAGTCATTTCTTCTTATCGGCTCTGCAGCTTCTCTTGAACTCTCGGTCCAATTCAGCGTGTCGCCGTACTGCAATGTTCAGCTTATCTTCCATGCGGGCCTGCTCGTGTCACTTCTTCGCCTCCTTCCACTCATCGATGATAGGCCATGTCCGGTCCTGAATCCACTGCTCCTTACACCTCCCACGCCTTCGGCCGATGCTTGCCTGTGCAGCCTCTATGACCACCTGCTTGAAGCTGCCCCATTGATTTTCGATATTGCCCAGATCCTGCAATGGCTGGAACCAGTTCTGAATGTGGAGGGTGAATCCAGCGATGACTTGGGGATCCTTGATCTTCTCCACTGCAAATGTGCGTATGGGCTGCGGACATTTCTGCGGCTTGAGCTTCAGCTGGAGGGTCCCTCGCAGCAGGAAATTGTCAGATCCAACATCTGCTGCTCAGTACACGCGCACGTCTTGCAATGCCAATCTCCATTGCCAGTTGATGCAGATGTAGTCGATCTCATTAGAGAAGTGACCTCCAGGCGCCCTCCAGGTCTTCTTGTGAATGGCCTTGTGTTGAAAGATGGTGTTGCCGATGATAAGGCCATTAAGGCTGCAAAAAATCCGGAATCGCTCACTGTTGTCATTGGTCTCGTCGGCGGATGAAAAGGGACCAACAATCTGCTCAAAGCCTCTGCGAGCCTCTGCGGCTCGGTCCAGAGATCATTTGAGCCGATTTTGGACAAAATTGGGCAAAATTTGTTGGAGGTCTAGCAGAAAAAGTGTTTATCATTTGCTTTAATATGGCAGATAGTCGCATTGTTGGAAAATGAGAAATGAGATACCGTCGGAATCGGTATAAACCAAGGAACATAATGATATAAAGATACTGAATTTTGAACAACGTTTTCAAAAGTTATAAGCGTTTTTGCAAAAAAACGTATATCTCTGAATCACTTGGTTGCGCTGTCTTTGAACTTCTCATGTACCTTCAGAACATGGTGTTGATCATCCCTACCAATTTTTGTGAAGATATGTCAAATTGTTTATAAGATATTGCAATTTATGACAAAACTCAAAATGGCGGCCCGATGGGTTGTCCAATCCTGGCAAACTTTATATCCACTGATCCGGCATGACACAAGGAATCCATAGACACCAAGATTATGATTTTCTGACAAACCTTTTCAAAAGTTATTGGCCAAAATAGCCATTTTCCAGATCTCATAACCTGTTGGTGGCGCTGTTCCCAGATTTTGCATGGACCCTCAGATCATGGTTTCGATGAAGCGTACCAATTTTCATTTTGATTGATCAAAGTTTGGCCGAGATACAGCCTTAACCAATTTTGTGTCAACCTCGTTCAGTTTGCGACATCAAACTTTTGAACAGAGATGAATAAGAAAGTCATTTCATTTAGTCATTTAGTCATTTCATTTCTCAGTCCAAAGATTATCTGATCAGATTTTGAAAAAAATTGGACAAATTTTGATGGAGTAGTAGTAAATAAACGGAATACTGTACTTTTCAAAATGGCCGCTACTGTAATGTACCCTTACCATAACCACCAGTTTTAACACAAAACCAACTAACCAACTCAAGCAGGCCCCGCCCATTTATTTTGCATATGCCTTGGACAGAAATTATTTAAATGAGGAATATTGTGATGTGTTCTGTCACGATTAGCCACGCACTTCCTGGGTTAACTTGGACTACATTTCCCATCATACACCTTCCTGGGCTGATTCAGCTAGGCTTGTCATCCATAACTCCATCAAGGTCAGCTAGGAACCTTGGGGTTGTAATTGATGATCAGTTGAAATTCACAGACCACATTGCTAGAACTGCCCGGTCCTGCAGATTTGCCTTGCACAACATTAGGAGGATCAGGCCCTTCCTTACAGAGCATGCTACACAACTCCTTGTCCAAGCACTTGTTTTGTCCAGACTGGACTATTGTAATGCTCTCCTGGCTGGTCTTCCAGCTTGCTCTGTCAAACCTCTACAATTGATCCAGAATGCTGCAGCCAGAATAGTCTTTAATGAGCCAAAGAGAGCACACGTCACTCCTCTCCTCACAAAATTGCACTGGTTGCCAGTTGCCGCTCGCATTAAATTCAAGGCACTGATGTTTGCCTACAGAACAACCACTGGCACTGCTCCCTCTTACCTAAACTCATTACTTCAGACTTATGTGCCATCCAGAAACTTGCGCTCTGCTAGCGAATGTCGTCTTGTGGTACCATCTCAAAGAGGCACAAAATCTCTTTCTCTGACCTTTACCATGACTGTTCCCTTTTTGGTGGAATGATCTGCCTAACTCAACCAGAGCTTCTGAGTCAGTAGCCACTTTCAAGAAACTGCTGAAGACGTATCTTTTTCGGCAGCACTTGATTCAGTAATACTAACAGTTTCTCTTCTCTTCTCTTCTATTAAAAAAAAAACTGCACTAAAATTAAACTGAGAGGGGTTATAGCACTTACGTATTGTTGTCCTACTGTTAGTTTAACTGCTTCTATTGTTCTCATTTGTAAGTCGCTTTGGATAAAAGCGTCTGCTAAATGAATAAATGTAAATGTAAATGATTACACCAAACACCATACACCTGCACTGCACTGATTGCACACACACCTGCAGTTCATTTACACACACATAAAAGCCACTTCCACACACCACTTCTCTGCGAAGTATTGCATTGCCCTGGCTTTCAATTCCAAGCGTTTATCTCTGTGTCTGCTGAGCTGATTACTGACCTAGGACTGTGTACCCCGACCTCTGATCGTTCTCTGCCTGTCTTGACCCGGATTGCTCTTTGGACTTTGTCTTTTGCTGCCTGCCCTGACCTTTGCCTGTGACCTCGTCTTGCTTTTTGCTCTCTTCGTTGATTCTGTCTGCTGTTGATTTACCCTGTAGGTTGACCATTCTCAATAAAGCTGCAATTGGATTCTTCTCCGTCTGCGCCATCATTACAGAATACTTCGCCAAAATGAATCCAGCAGCAAAACTGACCAATATGGATCTAACAGGTACCATCCATCCAGGACCCGCTGAGTAAACTGTTCAATTTATCAATTTGATTGCATCATTGAGGATAATGTGGAGGAGTTTATTTTTTATAGTCACCTCGTTTCTGGTGATGATGCTATGCTAAAGGACTGTTTTTGGAGTGGACTAGACCAGGACATTAGCTCAAATTTACCAGAGGAAGACCCCAGCTGGACCCTGGCACAGTATATTGACTTTGTCCTGGAGTTTTGTGGATCCCCCTTCACTGTAGGGAAGGTGGAGGAGATTGGTATCACGACCGCACTGCCTGAGAATCTTCTCGTCACTTCAACCATCAAGATAGCCATGGCTTCGGTCTATGGGTGTCCAGGACTGATGTCCACCGTAGCACAGGCCCCGCTGATGTCAGTGCGGAGGGCCAAGAAGACCGTCATTCCAGGGTCCCATCTCCCAGAGCCTGTCCAGCCAGAGCCTGTCCAGCCAGAGCACGACTCAGCAGAGCTTCCAGAGCCTCGCCACATCTCAGCAGAGCTTCCAGAGCCTCGCCACGTCTCAGCAGAGCTTCCAGAGCCTCGCCACGTCTCAGCAGAGCTTCCAGAGCCTTCACCGCTGGTCCCGTCCAGCCCAGAGCCTTCACCGCTGGTCCCGTCCAGCCCAGAGCCTTCACCGCTGGTCCAGTCCAGCCCAGCACCCTCACCGCTGGTCCCGTCCAGCCCAGCGCCCTCTCGCTCTCAGAGACAGAGGAGGAGGAAGAGGACTTCCTGCGTCCCACAGTGCCCGGAGGTCATTTCTGAGCCTCCTGTCAGCCCAGAGGCTGTCTCCATATTCCTTGCTCTGCCGGCGCCGCCCAAGCTCCTTGCCCTGCCTGCGCCGCCCAAGCTCCTTGCCCTGCCGGCGTCGCCTATGCTACCTATCGACCCAGAGACTGTTCACGTCACGTCTGCCGACCCAGAGACTGTTCACGTCACGTCTGCCGACCGAGAGACTGTTCACGTCACGTCTGCCGACCCAGAGACTGTTCACGTCATGTTCACGTCACGTCTGCCGACCCAGAGACTGTTCACGTCACGTCTGCCGAGCCAGTGTCTCTGGACAAGATGGCCGCCGCCGAGCCGGTGTCTGTTCCTGAGACTGTGTCTGTTCCTGAGCCGGTGTCTGCCCCAGCCTATGACCCCGTAACTACCCCCAAGAAATTTTTTTGGGGGGGCAGTGGGTCCCAGTGGCAGCCCAGGGGCCCACGGCCACCAGAAAGATCCTCACCGCCATGGCCGCCCGAAGGGTCTTCTCTGCCGTGGCCGCCCGAAGGGTCTTCACTGCCTTGTCCGCCCTGGCTGCCTGAACTGCCTTGTCTGCCCTGGCCGCCTGCACAGCCTGCTCCGCCCTGGCCACCTGCACAGCCTGCTCCGCCCTGGCCACCTGCACAGCCTGCTCTGCCTGCACAGCCTGCTCCGCCCTGGCCGCCTGCACAGCCGGCTCCACCCACGCTCCACGACCCAGGTCCGCTCATGCTCCACGATGGGACCATTGCATGCCCTGGTTCCGTTCCCCTGCATGGACCTGGCCCTCCATCCCTCCCCCCAAGACCACCTCCGCTTCACCACCCTCCTGAACTCTTGTGTTTTTGTTTTGTTTTTGAGCGTCTGGAAGCCGCTCTTAAAGGGGGGGCTCTGTCACGATTAGCCATGCACTTCCTGGGTTAAATTGGACTACATTTCCCATCATAAACATTCCTGGGCTGATTACACCAAACACCATACACCTGCACTGCACTGATTGCACACACACCTGCACTTCATTTACACACACATAAAAGCCACTTCCACACACCACTTCTCTGCGAAGTATTGCATTGCCCTGGCTTTCAATTCCAAGCATTTATCTCTGTCTGCTGATCTGATTACTGACCTAGGACTGTGTACCCCGATCTCTGATCGTTCTCTGCCTGTCTTGACCCGGATTGCTCTTTAGACTTTGTCTTTTGCTGCCTGCCCTGACCTTTGCCTGTGACCTCATCTTGCTCTTTGCTCTCTTCATTGATTCTGTCTGCTGTTGATTTACCCTGCCTGTTGACCATTCTCAATAAAGCTGCAATTGGATTCCTCTCCGTCTGCGCAATCATTACATGTTCGTTCCTAAAATACAGTGGAGGTTTTTTTAGGGATTTCAGAAACGGTGCACACTGATAGAGAATTAACACAAAATATAGAGCAAAATATACTGTAAGAAACCCCCTGGGTTATACAGAATGCATATGTGATTTTTGTATTATTCTCATTAATCTTTATATGTGTTAAAGTTTCATTAATGTAAAATACTAAATCAACTATTCTATGTAAAATTGTGTTTTGACAATTTGGTTGAAGAATTGAATAACCAATAACAGACAAAGAAGAGTTCCAGTAAAAAGAGATTATCTCAACGGTGAATTTATTTAATTGCCAATAATTTAATTTAAGATTTTTCATAATAACATCACAGCAAATTGAATGATCTTACCCCATCTTACCTAACAACTTGACCCCAGAAAAAGCCCGTTGTTAAAACAAATCCAAAGAAACATATTGCATCGGTGTGTTTACAGTGTGCAGAAATCATAGTCAGAGAAAAGTCATTGCATTTATTCATTTTTAGGTCCCACTTTATATTAAGTGGCTTTAAGTACTATGTATTTACATCGGAAAATAAGTGCAATGTACTATTGTGTTCATGTTGTATTTTAAAACACCTTTGTTGCTATTGAGGTGTGATACGGGTAAGGTTATGGTCAGGTGTGTGTGGTATGTGTAGGTTTAAGGGTAGGTTAAGGTGTAAGGGAAGGGTCAACTGTGTAATTACAAATGTAATTACATAAACTAATTACAGCTGTAATTACATGCTGGTATTTTTAAAATATAAGTACAATGTAAAAACATGTACGTACACAATAAGTCCATTGGGTAACACTTTATTTTACGGTGTCCGTGATACAGAGTAACTAATTAATTAATTACTTAGTAGTAGACATTGTAATAACATGTAACAAAATGTAATTAACATGTAACTAAGTTATGGAACAGCCTGTACTTACAGATTGTAATTACACTCATGTATTAGGCAGCTACTGTTACACATATGTAACAGGCCGAGTCGGTTACATACGTGTTACCGACTTGGTACAATGTAACAAGTACTTAAATATGTTACTAAGGCAAAAAGCCTGCAGTTACACATGGTCAATTTGTACCTTCTAAATAAAGTGTATCAAGGTTGTACTTAAGTGTACTTCATGTGTATAAGGTATGTAGATACACATGAAGTACACTTAAGTGCAATCTTGATACACTTTATTTTACGTAGCTTATCCATGTGTAATATTATGTAATTGCAATGTAAATAGGAAGCTACCGCATGCATTTAAGCTGTGAACTTGGGAGTTAGGCCTAATTCAAACTAAAGTACATATGGATAAGGTTTGTAGATACACATGAAGTACACTTAAGTACAATCTTGATACACTTTATTTTACGTAGCTTATCCCTGTTTAATATTCTGTAAATTTAATGTAATTAAGAAGCTACTGCATGTATTTAAGCTGTAAACTAGAGGGTTAATTCAGATGGATAAGGTATGTAGATATGCATGAAGTGCACTTAAGTACAACCTTGATACACTTTATATTATAAGGTACAAAATGACCATGTGTAACTGCAGGCTTTTTACCTTAGTAACATATTTAAGTACTTGTTACATTGTACCAAGTAGGTAACACGTATGTAACCGACTCGGCCTGTTACATATGTGTAACAGTAGCTGCCTAATACATGAGTGTAATTACAATCTGTAAGTACAGGCTTTTCCATAACTTAGTTACATGTTAATTACATTTTGTTACATGTTATTACAATGTCTACTACTAAGTAATTAATTAAATAATTACTCTGTATCACGGACACCGTAAAATAAAGTGTTACCGTCCATTGTATCAAATTATGCATTTCAATGTAAGTACATAGTACTTAAAGCCACTTAATATAAAGTGGGACCCATTTTTATATCTGTGGTCTCTGCAATCCCAAATATAAGTGATGCAACTTTTATTTATGGGGAACAACTGAAGCGTGTTATTACGTTGACATTTTGTTCATAATCAGTTCTCATTATTGAAATTTCATTAAAGTATTAACCTGATTCTTCAATGTTAAGCATGTTTTTGAGACCCTTGTCTCCCCAGACATGAGGAGACATGAAAGAAAGATTTCTATTTAGTGAAGTGTAAAAATAAAGACAAATGAGAAGACTCTGCACTGTCCTTGTAACATACTTAAACTGAGGTGTAAGAAATTAGACCCATTAAAATGGGTCCTTTAATAGCAGTCTAAGCACATTTAGAAACTATAAGAACAATCATCATACTTCAATAAAAAATAAACATATTCCCTTATAATTCCAGCAAAATACTAATTCCACAAAAATAATACTACAAGATACTACAGTAAAACAATGGTACATTTTAAGAGTATAACGAGAAAAGGGCTTCTAGTGACCCTTCATGGGCTATATGTAAAGATATATGTGGTAACCTGAGCTGAAGGCACTTGCAATGCAGTCCAACACACATACACATGCTGTCCATCACTCATTATACCTTTCTCTTTAATGCGCCACATGCCGCAGACAATCAGAGGTTAAAGGGCAAGCACTCCCCTCTAACGCATGCTAAAGAGACACTAACACACACACACACACACACACACACAGTACACCGTTAGATCTGGTCTCTTCTAAATACATTCAGCACTGACTAGAGGAAATCTGATCTTTTTTTTTTTGTCTTACGCTAGAGTGAATGCTGCGTGCAAAGGAAGAATGTATGAGGGTACAATTACATACAGTATATGTGTGAATTACAGTATATGTGTGAATTCCCAACTACTGTGCCGCAGCACACAAGTGTGTGTATCTAGTTTTAATATGCCATTTGAAGCAATGCATGTTTGTGCAATTTTGTTATATAGTGGTGTGAAGTGTTGGGGAAAGTTACATTGAAAAGTAATGCATTACAATATTGCGTTACTCCCTTAAAGGGTTAGTTCACCCAAAAATGAAAATTCTGTCAGTATTGACTCACCCTCATGTTGTTCCAACCCCGTAAGACCTTCGTTCATCTTCGGAACACGAACACGAATCGGCCAATAGTGAGCCTACGTGTGACGTAGCTCTACGCTATCATACTAAGTTAACTGACTAGAGGCCCAAAGAGAAGGAAATTAATAGTTGAAATTAAGTCGTTATTTTTGTTTTTTATTTTTGTTTTTGCGCACAAAAGTATTCTCGTCGCTTGATAAACTTAAGATTGAGCCACTGTAGTCACTTGGACTATTTTAACGATATCTTTAATAACTTTTCGAGGCCGGCAAGTTTAATCCCTGAAGAAGCCTATGGACTAGTATGGAGGAGTGATCCAGCTCTCAGATTTCATCAAAAATATCTTAATTCGTGTTCCGAAGATGAACGAAGGTCTTACGGGGTTGAACAACATGAGGGAGAGTAAATACTGACAGAATTTACATTTGTGGGTGAACTATCCCTTTAAAAGGTAACTAATTGCGTAACTTAGTTACTTTTTTAGAAAAGAATTGTTACGTTACTTTTGCGTTACTTTTTTCACCTGAGCTGAGCTTGTTTTTTTATAACAAAAAAAGTAATATTTTTGGGCAAATGTAAAGACCCTTTCAACACCAAAAGTGAAATAATAAGCCTCAGGCTGAAGGAAATGTAAATTCAGGCGTGTATAGTAGAGGACGCCGCTCAAACAAAACTTTCAGCTGTGCAGAAGAATAGAAGAAGAGAAAAAAAAAATTAACACTTGCTTTTCCAATAAAAACCAAAAAATCTATAGTCATTTTTGCTTATGGTTTAACTGAATCATCGAAGGTCAGAAGCAAGTACATTGGTCAATAAAGTGAGATTAAATGCATAAAAATGTATGTATGTTTTTTTTACATTTTAGTTGTTGTTGGTTTGCATAGTATTCGGATTCTGCATTTCACTGATTTTATTCATTTTGAGGAATACTGAATCTTTTTTATTGTGGAAGTGAGATAAGTAAATACATTCTCACATTTAGTCTAGAACTACAATAACCATCATGTTCACACACACACACACACACGCCTCTGCACTTCGATTTGTCTCAACATGAGGACAGGAGAGCTGTCAGTCAATAAATGGGAAAACAAAGTAACTTGTGTTACTTATTTGAAAAAGAAACTCAGATATTTTGTTGAAAATTTGTAATGCGTTACTTTACAAGTTACTTGAAAAAGTAAGTTATGTCCATAACTATTGATATATGATACACAACGATGACCGTCACCATGGTCTTATCCTGAATGATGCCATTCTTCCACTTAGCCTGGAGACCTAATATCAACAATGTCAGGTGACTGACCTTAGGGGCAGGCTATATAACATCCGGATGAACCAACCACTTGCAGTTGCATGTGTGACTGCCGGAACGGACAAGTGCACTCAATGTATGTGTGCAATGCTCTAATACAGTGTTTACCAACCTATTTTTTTTAATAAGGCACAGTTTTAATAAGTAAAAAATCCCATGGCTCACCACAGTGTTGGGGGTAACTCATGTAACTTGAGTTACGTAATCAGATTACGTTATGAAAGTGTCTCTCTTTAAGTGAAACTTAAGTGGCCTGTCATTTGATTAATATTATATTATCTGCAAGTACATTTTTTTTTAAATACAGTTTAAGGTTTGAAGTATACAAGTGCACATTCAGTACAATTAAAGGCTGTTTCTCAATTCCAATAATGCAAATGTAAGAATTGAGAAATGCCCGGCAGTTTGGTTGAGGAACGACCACTCCCGAGAAGACAAAATACCTTCCTGGAAATTAATTTGACTCTCTCTTGAGAAACTAGCATCCCCGAGTCAATCACCTCCCCCATGTTGTCCTCACGCTGAGATCACCAGATATTCACCCAAAAATCTATATGGTTTAATGTGAATAATTATCATACAGTATTTTACATGTTTGATATCATTTGAAATGTCTCAGTGCGACTGGTAGAAATGTCTCATTCCCATAGAAGTAAACCAAAAGGTAATAAAGTTCTTAAGAGTTTAGAGATAACTTGCACATAGAGGAGGGCTGGGTCCTTCAGGCAAATGGCATTCTGCTTCCAAAAAGGTGTAAACTCTGAATGCAAATTCCCATTGTTAGCAAATGTTTCCATGTGAAAGAAGTTTCTGTCCATATACAGAAATTCAACAAGAGGCTCAGGGTGATTTGTAACTCAAATTAGCCCGTGATGCGGAGTGTATGCAGGCATTTTATAATGTCAGGTTCGCATCTTCCTCTCTTTATTCCAGAGCATTTGATGTTTTGTATTTATTATCTTTGAACTGATTATGAAATTGGCATGGTACATTTACCTGACATGATAAATTGTTACATTTGATTTTATTCCGACTGACTCTGAAATTGTAAAAGTAGATTAAACGGATTTGTATGCTACCGCAAGTTTTGCGTCAGATTATTGACGACCAGTGTTGTGCAAGTTACTTCCAAACTGTAATACATTATACATTACTTGTTACTGTTATTTAAAAGTAATTCATTACCTTACAATATTACTGTCTCAGAATTGTAATGCGTTACATTACTCCTGTATTACTTTTGAGTTACTTTCACCAAAATAGCTATACAGGTCTATAAAGCTATAAAGTCGCTTTACAGGGCAGGTGAATAAGCAAAAAAAAAAAATAATAAAAAAAAATAAAGCCCCATATAGAGATGGGAGGGCCGTGGGGCTACGGATAGGCAGAGGTGAAGAGATGGGTCTTGAGGCGGGACTGGAAGATGGTGAGGGACTCAGATGTGCGGATCTCATGGGGGAGGGAGTTCCAGAGCCTGGGAGCTGCCCTGGAAAAGGCTCTGTCCCCAAAACTGCGGAGCTTGGACTTGTGGATGCAGAGGAGACCAGCTGAGGTGGATCTGAGGGACCGTGAGGGTTGGTAGGGGGAGAGGAGGTCAGTGAGGTATGAGGGGGCCAGGTGGTGGATGGCTTTGTAGGTAAGGACCAGGATTTTGTATGTGATCCGGTGGGAAATAGGAAGCCAGTGTAGTTGTTTTAGGACTGGAGTGATGTGGTGCCAGGATTTGGAGCAGGTGATGAGTCGGGCGGCTGCATTCTGGACCAGTTGGAGTCTTTTTATGTAGTTTGAGCTGATACCAAGGAGTAGTGAGTTGCAGTAGTCCAGTCGTGAGGAGATGAAGGCGTGAATGAGTCTTTCAGCAGCAGAGGGTGTGAGTGAGGGTCTGATTTTGGCGACGTTGCGGAGGTGAAAGAAGGAGGTTTTAATGACATGACGGATGTGAGGTTCAAGGGAGAGGGGTTGAATCAAAAATCACGCCGAGGTTGCGGGCCTGGGGAGATGGGGAGACAATGGTGTCGTCAATGGTGAGAGTGATGTTATTGGTTTTACTGAGAGTGGATTTGGAGCCTATGAGGAGGAATTCTGTTTTATTGCTGTTGAGTTTGTGGAAGTTATGTTGCATCCAGGTTTTAATAGCTGACAGACAGGAGTTGATATGGGAGAGGGGAGGATTGTGGGGGGATTTGGTGCTGAGGTAGATCTGAGTGTCATCGTACAGTGTCATCTACAGGTAGTAGATCTTAACATTCTAATGCCGGGCGTACACCAAAGGATTTTCACAGTCCCAGACTAAAGACCGGCAGTCTTTAGGAATTTTACTGGAGTCTCGGCGCACTCCCGTCGTCTCGATCGTTAAATGTGAGGTGATAATCTGCAGTCGGCGACCCGATTTATGCCAGTCTTTCTCTAGTCTTTCATATCAAACATGTTTGATATTATCGCAAGTCCTAGCGTAGTCATAGTAACGTAAAACAATCAACAACCAATAAAATAGTTCTCAGGAAACAGGAAGCCATCAGTCACAACAAAGAAACATCTCGACGGACGTGGAAACACAACGAGCGCCGAGTAAGCGAAAATGGACCGTGGAGAAAGAGGAGCGCCTTGTCGAGCTGTGGGCAGAGCAGCCGTGTCTTTTTGATGTAAACTGCCATTCATACCACGACAGAGTGGAAAAAGAAAAGAAGTGGACCGATATTGCCGAAGCCATGGACATGCCTGGTATGTGCTAACATGCTAACTCTACCACTCTATTGAATGGCATAACCTGCTAATGTTTTCTGGTATGTGCTAACATGCTAACTCTACCACTCTATTGAATGGCATAACGTGCTAATGTTTTCTGGTATGTGCTAACATGCTAACTCTACCACTCTATTGAATGGCATTATGTGCTAATGTTTGATATTGACATTACTGTACAAGAGCACGAATGAAAGACTGAATGAGAAAGAGAGGAAATCTAGCTTTGCACAAACGGGGAAAATGTAACTAATGCTACCCAATTTATGTTCCAGTTGTTGAAGTTAAAACACGCAGCATGTCTCTGAGGACACAGTTTTGCCGTCTGCTGAGACCTCTACCAAGTGGGAGTGGGGACAAGGCCCTCACTTCTAAACAAAAGTGGATCTTGCGACATTTAGACTTTCTAAAGCCATTTGTCACCCCCCGCAATGCTGAGACTACCCTTGCTGTGAGTATTGTCCATTCTCTGTATTCTATAGTAGATATGTATCTTTTCTTGTATTATGTACCCTCGAATATTCACTGTGAAACACTTGTTCATAATTTCAACACAGCATTTAAAATTATACCCTTTCAAGACATTTAGTTCAAACTATTGTTCTCATCATATAATGATATAGATTCATAACCCCCATATACAGTCATGTGAAAAAGTTAGGTCATCCCATTAAATAGTCAACTCTTTATTAAGAAATGTTCACATAACAATGTCTAATTTGATTTTTTTTCATTCCTGAAAAAGAAAGTGATTTATTGTAGTTAAACAATATAAATTAACATATTTTTACTCATCAAACAAAAAATATGCATAAAAATGCCTATTTTAATGAAGGAAAAAATTAGGACCCCTAGTAACTAGTGATACCCCCCTTTGTTGAAATTAATTCAGTGAGGTAAAATGGTGGAATGGCTGACGTCAAAGTCCTTTGATATCTTTTTAAATCCTTTTCCACACTCATAAGCAGTGTGGGGGAAATATATGGGGGGTGTCCTAATTTATTCCTCCTCAAAAATTGCATTCTTTTAAAATTACATTTCACAGAGAGTCTTAAAAAGGCCTTCCTTATTTTTAAATAGTTTAGTTAAATCACTGGGTCCTTCAGTATTGTTAAAATTGTTATTACATGTCCGTATGTTGTAAAATAGACAGGCTTTCATGGTGTCCTATTTTTTTCACATGACTGTATGGTTGCCTTTATATAATTTAATAATAATGATAATTTATTATTATTATTTTTATTATTATTTAATGATGATAATCACATAATTTGGACAGTGACTCCCACCCCCTACAGAACACCATCACTGCACTGAGCAGCTCCTTTAGCGATAGACTCCTTCACACCAAATGTGTGAAGGAGAGATATCGCAGGTCCTTCCTTCCTGCTGCAGTCAGACTGTTTCACACTAGCACTGCTCCTTGTAGACCACACACACACCAAGGACTCATTTTAATATTGTTCATATATTGTTTATTTATTGTATATATTGTTTATATTATTATTATAATAAAATTTATATTTTTTTAACTATCCACTGTGCTGCTGCAACACTGAGAATTTCCCCATTGTGGGAATGTAAGGTCTATCTTATCTTATATACCACCACCACTGTAGGCCTACCTTCAGAAATATTTTGGATCATACAACATAATGTGATACATGTTGATATCTTGCCCAACAGATTGACGACAATGACACACAGGGGACAGTGGCTGATGACGAAGTGTCCTCTCCTGGGGAAAATTCTTTGGAGATTGCGCCTAGGGCATCTACACCAGGACCATCAAGTTCCTCAAGCCCACCATCATCGGCGCCCAGAGGCCGCCGGCCATTAAACAAAAAGGCAAGACGTCACAATGACAGTGACATTGAGCTTGAGAAGCTTGAAGTCCTGAAAGAAATGTCCAACACTGTGAAATTTGGTTTAAACCCAGAAAAGCAAGATAGAATAGAAGATGAGTCTGGCTTTGGACGACAAGTTGCAGTCGAGGTCAGTCACATCAAAGACCCAATTTTGAAAACAAGAGCCAAAAGAGAATTATGACAATACTGTATGAATTTCAAGAAGCAAATCAGGATTTCACAGGCAGGGCACAACAGTGGGCAAAATCTAATGATCAGTTTAACATTTGGTCACAGCAAACACCACCACAATACATACCCAGAGAGCTACAACATAATCAAATACAGCCTCACATTCAGCCTCAGACCTCACACCCAACATCTCACCATCACACATACACTCTTCCCCACGGGCAACCAAGTTACGTGCAACTCCTTGAAGACAGTGAGGATAATTAAAATAGTTTGAGTGTCACATTGTTAGTATTGTTAACATTTAACATTGGGGCGGTAGGTCTATCATTTGGAAATTTGTTAGTTACGTGAATTACATTGTACTGAAACATGTTTAAATGTTGCTGCTGTTCAAGCACTCTCATATTGAAACGCATTGAGTTTGCACATTTTTTTTGTTGTTGTTGTTGTTTTTTACTTTTTACACTTTCTCAGCTCTTGTGGCTGAATTATCTGATATTTTGCAGGTTAATATGCTTTTGTAAAAAATATGAGGATGTCATATTGTTTTGATTTTAAGGGGTGTTGCATGTTAGCCCAAGCACTGCAAATTGAAACGCATTGAGTTTCCACTTCATTTTTTTTATTTATTTTTTTTATTTGCACTTTAGCTCAGCTCTTGTGGCTGAATTAGCTAGTATTTACAGCTAATTAATGTGCTTTTGTAAAAAAAAAAAAAAACCCAAAAAATATGAGGATGACATTGTTTAGATTTTAAGGGGTGTTGTCTGTTAGCCCATTTTTGGCTACAATGTGGAAGTGTTTTTTCTACTTGGAATAAAAGAAGAGTACACATTGTTTTGAATGTATTTCTTTATTTATTCAATTGATTTAACCAGTACAGTGCAGCAGTACAGTTTTCGCCAGTAAAACAGAAATGTTCCTTGTTTAAATGAAAATGCAGACTTGAACAGGATTTTTATTTATTTATATATATATATATATCATACATACACTGTTTTTACTCAATAAAGTGAAGTTTCAGCTATATACAGTATTAAATGCAGTGTAAAGTTTAATTGTGTTTTAAGAAATATTATTGTTTTAGTGAACTCAAATAAAATAAGTTCAGAGTACTCATAACTATTGTTTTTTATAAACTTAAATGAATTGATGTAATCGGTTTCCTCAAATGAAATGAGTTAGCTTAACTTGTTGGGTTTTACAGTGTACATGTGGTGCAAGGGAAAGTGCACATATTAAATGTGGTGCTCCTGCAATGGTACTTGGCCCTCCGGTGAGTTGAAGTACTTCTTCATCAGGTCCCTCAGGTCTTTAGCCCTTTGTGTAGGATTGCGTGCGTGGCCGGTTCGCAGATCATGGAATGCTCCCTGGCCTTCTTGTCTCCAGGATCCAGGGATCCATTCGTGGTCATCAGTCTCCTGGTCTGTCAAAGTTGGTGGCACATACTCTGATCTGCGTTCTCGCAAGAAATTGTGGATCAAACATGAGGCTAGTGTTATTTTCACAACCTTGTCAGGATGTAGACAGATGGTTGTTCTGAAGACCCGAAGCCTGTTGGCGAGAATGCCAAAGGCATTTTCCACGACCCGTCTTGCTCTCGACAACCTGTAATTGTAGATTCTTTGGTCATGGTCTAGCTGTCGGTGGGGAAATGGCTTCTGCAGGTCAGTGCGAAGGGGGAATGCATCGTCAGCAACAAACATATATGGCATGACAGTGGTGGTGTTAGGCAGGGGTTCTGGTGGGGGTAAATTCAGGCGGCCTGTTTCCATTGCTCTGTGGAGGTCACTGTGGGCAAATAAACCACCATCTGACAGTCTGCCCTGGGCTCCTACATTTACATAAACAAATTTGTAATTGGCATCTACTACTGCCATTAAAACAACAGAGAGGTGGCCTTTATAGTTCCGGAATGTGCTGCCTGTGTGACCGGGGGGCTGAATGGAGATATGTTTTCCGTCAAGCGCACCCAGGCAATTTGGGTACTGCCACTTGTCCTTGAAGTCTGCGGCGACAGCTCTCCAGGCAGCCTCTGATGTTGGTGTCTACAATAAAATGGCAAACAAACACATCCAGATAACAATAAGTGATCATGTTTGACTTTAACTTGCTATGGGCACCACATAATGTAAGATTACAGATAGACCCATATTCTGTTAAAATGTTAGTTTTCCCACCTTGAGGTAATCCTCCTTCATAACTTCATACAGAGCCTCACACGTTGAGATAACGATCTGTGAAACCGTTGTGCTCCCCATGTGGTATTGGAATCCCAGGGATTTAAAGGTCTCACCTTGAATGGAAGCAGTAAAGAAATAGAAGTATCACCATCTAACTGTAACAGAACAGGTGGAAACTTGCACAATTACAATTGTGTGTGACAGCTTGTACCCTTTAAAAACAGCTACGGTCAACTTTTTATTGAAAAGACAAGTATGTCTCTTGCAGATAAAGAATAGTGTACAGTTACATTTAATTTAATAAATGGAACATACAAAAAAAATGGAAAGATCATTTTGGCATTTGAAAAAGTTTATGGCTGGATGTGATGGTGATTACACATTGTTTCCTGATATTGACTTTTTTCCTTACCAGAAAAAGTTTTTATACCTACTAGGGCTGGGCGATATGGAGCAAAAAATATAGCTCGATATATTTTGCTATATCTCGATATACGATATATATCTCGATATCTTTACAGGAAAAATAACCCCCCAAAAACTACTGCAAAAACAAATATGCCAAATACCACAGTCTTTTTTAATGAAGTGCAAATAGGTAGGCAGTTCATGTAGGAACAAAGTGCGTCTGCAACATTTAAAAAAAAAAAAAAGTCCTGCATACTAAAATAATAACTGTAAAATAAAGGAATAAATAATACATATTGCACTATTTTTAATAAACCAAATATAATTACCAGATCAAATATCATTACTAATTTTGGCAAATAAATTTAAAAAATTGCGCTGTTTCTGACTGGCTTCAAGCACTCGCTGGGCGGGGGAAGATTGATGTGCCTGACCGGGGGGGGGCTTGGTTGAATGAGACAACACGCGAGGAGGCGGAGGCGGGCGGGAGCGAGCACAGCAAAGAGAAGGCAAACAAGCAAAGTGAGAATTTCAGAATTTAATATAAACAATATCTCGATATATACGATATGTCAAAATCCACATCGTGTTTAAAAATATATATCGATATATTTTAAATATCGCCCACCCCTAATATCTACCAAGTAAATTTCTATAATTTCATCACCAGGCCAACATGAGTTGTTTGGGAGGATGGGGTACAACTAGGAATGTGTTTCTACAACAGTAGTGATAATGTCCCTCATACAAACCTGTGGCCAAAAATCTCAGTGTCACTGAGAGTCGATCTTTTGCACTGATGGCCATTCGAAACTTTGTGTTTGCTTTCCAGATGAGTGGCTCCACTTTTTGTAATATATATTCAAAGTCCTCAGAGGTCATCCGGAGTAACTCTCTGAATCCACTTCTGTCTGTTATCTGGTTAAAAAAGGGTGGTTTTACCTGGGTGGTCAAGCTAGCACAAGGTATTCTGCATAGCATTAGCATAGTTAGCAGTACATGATTGCAATAGTAGGCTATAGCAGTATTGACATAACTCACCTCCAGTTCCCTTTGAAGGACAGACAGACCTTGCTGTCCCCGTCCATGCAGCCAAGGACGTGCCCATATCCTCTGACGCTTTATTTTCTTCTTTCTTTCACTGCAAATGACTGCAATGGCAAAAGCCACAGTAGCTAACTGTAGCTGTTTATCCTCCATTTTTGTTAAATCACTGCTGAGCATGATGGGAGGAATTTGGTGGGAATAAAAAGCTAAAATAATCTAGTTGTAGTCTTGTAAATTGTGTCACTACAAGATTCAGTGTTTGTAAAATCTTTAGTCTGAGACTAAAAACTGTGAACCCAAGTCTTTAGATGTGAGCTGATAATCGTATAAAGTCTTTTCTAAATCTTTTCAAAGTCTTTAGGTGTACGCCCAGCATAAGGCTGTAACGATATGCGATATGAAACCGAAATCGCGACACTCAGATCCACGAACCTGCAGAATCGCGACACACACCTTCCAACTCCAAGAATTATCCTTCCCGTCCAGATCCAATGCTACCACATCTTTAAATTACTACTAGTATTATTTGAATTTTGAAGTTAACATTATAAAATACGTAGACCTACACCACAAAACTAGTTGAGGATAAATTATTTAAAATTGGGGAATTCCAGCGTTATGGACGTGACATTTGCAGTCAAAACTTGAAATATAAATTCTCAGAAAATGCATTTAATACCAATATATTGAAACGTCTGTTTATCCATAGGATACCCCCTTAAAAGAGTCCAGACATTAGAAAAATATCCGTCTACACATGCGTTTTATATTTAATATGAGGGAAATACACACGCATTCATGCGTGACAAACATAACAAAATATTTAACTTAGGAGGCAAAATATTTTTTTGGTAATTCTGTGAATTACACTGCGCAAATCAAAAGTAATACTACCCACCGGATGAAGAAGGGTTGGATCTCCACAGAACATAAAATATTCATTTTATTTTATTTTATTTTTCGTGTTCGCATTTATGAGGAAAAAACAATGTAAGGACGTGACAGTTCTCCGTTACGGACGCGACCACTCTGAAGCGGCACTAAAAGACTTTCACAGAGACCTCAAACAGAAGACACAAAACCTTTCTTTAAAATGAATTTCGATTTGTACTAATTGTATCTTAATTTTAATCAATGTTTCATCAACCAATTGCCTGGATTTAATAAATAAGAAGTAAATGTAGCAGACAAGGCTAATCACGACACGGAGGCGCCTGTGCGTGAACTGGAGCGCGTCTTATAAATTAACTGAAACTCAGCGTATAAGGTAGCCTACTTCACAGACCTGAAAAATATATCTATATTGAAATGTCTACTTGTAAACAGAACAATTCAAAACGAAAGAAAACGGACTGCTCTCTGCTTATGAAATGTGCATTTCTCTCTGGCGCATTCACTACTGCGAAGATCGCTTTTCCACTGGCCAGTGCGAGCACAGAAGCCGAAATCATGCCTCACGGCACTCCTGTAAAAAATAAATCGCTATACCAGACGCTGCCATTTAGTCTTTATTTACAAACTTGGACACCACACGCGGCTACTGACTGACCACGAACAGGTAACTTAGCCTACTTGCATTTTTCATTCGTTAATGTCTCGCGGTCTTGGTGGTTTTTTTTTTTGTTGTTTTTTTACAATTAAAACTAAAAGTGAGTTGTAACGCAAGCGTAACTGAACATGTAATATAGTAAAATATTACTGAAAATTGATTAGTAATGCCTTACACTACTGCGTTACAGCAAAAAGTAATATGTTACTGTAATGCATTACTTTTGTAACGCGTTACTCCCAACACTGTTGACGACTAATATTCGGCATTAATTCAAGTGAACATGTTTTGCAAAGACAAGAAGTGAATTTCGTTTAGGGCAGGAAAAGTTCTGCTTGACCAATCTAAATCTGGGTGTCTTATCTCTGTTGTAATTTAATGTTACTTTAGATAAGTGTACGTGGGAAACCACGGCATGGCCAATCCAAAGCTATTATAAGACAAGTAAAGTTGGTTGACTTATATCTGTAGTAGTGGCCATAACTCTACTGAAGTAAACGTTAATTTCAAGTGTATACAATCACGGGGGCTATACCAAAGTATCTCTGATTGTGTAAGCGTGAATGCGACCGATCTATAGCAATTACCTCTGTTTGGTGACCGAAGCTGGCGAGATTGTGATCGTGAGACCCGCGTTAAACAAGGATTGAGGACCTCTGAGCAACATAACTTCCTAATATGAACGGGTAAAATATAAGTAGCTAAAGAGTTAAATAGAACAATCAAATGTATTGCTAAACTATTACATAATTTATCAATAACCAATTGGCAATCTAACTTAAATTCGAGGACGTGATAAAATGGAGTCAGATAAAAACGTACTTCTGTACTTGAGTATTGGAATTGAACTTCGACCGTTAATGATGGCGTAGAACGAGAACTCAAGGACGCAAGATCACTTAAGAATGCATATTGAGAAACAGGCAACTGAGCTAAACACTTCTTTTTCAAAAGAGTTACCATAATACAACAATATAAAAACAGATCTTTTAAGATTGAACATAAGTTTGGTGAGTCTGCTCTGTATTTTCTACTGCACAAGAGGAGTGATCAACAGGCATAGTTCAAATGACTCTGTACGCAATTAGATAGTCCTTCAACCAATCAGACCAATGATCCTGGTGACGTACTTTGCATTCGCAGGGCGAAGCGAAAACTCCAGGCAGGAAACGTGTTGGTTTGTAGCATTGATCAGTGGTTTGCAGAAGCAGCAATGGCATCGAGCGATTTACATGAAAAAAAAACCATGAAAGTGAGTGGAATTTACACCCACTCGAGCGATTTGTTTGCTAAACTAAAGAAGCCATTGACCATCGTCGAGAGGTTAAAAGGAATTGGATTGACGGTCGCTTCTCTATCGTCATCGTGTTAAATCCGTCAATAGTGCGCCATGTGGATAAGCCAGTTTGTGATTGGTCCCCGCAGATTTGTAACAGAAGCAGGATAGAAAAATGTACAGGTTTCCAGCCTGAGCTGCAGGGCGAGATCAAATCGCCGGCAGATCGGGCTGGGTTTACCCAGTCTAGGATGTAGGTACATTGAAGATCAATTCTCACAACCTCAGGCCATTAACAGGACTTTTGAAAGATTTTAAACACACACATGCACTCTAACGAGCTAATGAGGTCTGCTGTATTGCAGTAAATGATGTGGTAACATGTTAAGCTGTTCTGAGGCCTTTTATCTGCTAAGAGATGACAGCTGTCAATCAATGGGACCAACATCTCCATCCTCATCTGCAGAACTGTCAACAAGCAAAACAGACACAAAAGCCCAAAGTACGTAAGAGACTTTCTGCCATTTAAGCTTATCTAAAACTCAGTGTGTGATGTGTGTGTCTGAGAGAGAGTTTTCAGAGTGTTTCTTTAGTTCCTGCTGACATTTACCATCTTAAATCGTCTCATGTAATTTTTATGAGCTGTTGCTGCCCAGTGTTTGACCACTCTTCAACTCTCTCTCTCTCTCTCTCTCTCTCTCTCTCTCTCTCTCGCTCTCGCCCTCTCGCTCTCTGTGTGTGTGTTTTTGTGTTTGTGTGTGTGTGTGTGTGTGTGTGTGTGTGTGTGTGTGTGTGAATGAATGTGTCAGCATGCTTTGTTGTAGGTGTGTATTATGTTTGTAAGCATGTGATTATGTGAGAGAGATAATGTACTGCATGACAGGATGAATGAGAGTTCATGTGAGCAGGACTGTCATGTCTGAAATGGAACAGGGCCCTACATAGGAGAAGTGGTAAATATCATTGAAAATATTCACAAATAAATCTAACCTTAAATAGGCTAAACAGATATAACAGATATAACTATATTCAGAAAAATTATTACTATATTTAACAATTATTGGGAGCCCTTCATTTAATACTCTGTACAACCCTTTGCCAACATCATAACAGCATTTTATTCTATGATGCCTTCTCCTATAATGTGTTTGATCGTGTCTAACGCTCATTACATGCACGATCATATTCACATCTGCCGTTGGATTATGCAATCGCTTTGATTATAATACTGTCATATTTTATGTTGAGAGAGATCGTTTTTCATGTTCAAGATGTCTGTAGTAAATTGCAAGTATAAGTGTGAGTTGATGGAGATTATAGTTAAATGGCTTATTCAGATGCTAATATGGCTAATCATGGAGATATTGTATTTCACTCTTATTGCAAATAATACTCCACACAGATTTTACTATTGTTTACTATATTGGATTGTTAAATAATTGGATCTGAAGTCTGTAGTATTTACTTATTGTAATTGTTATTTATCTTTGAACAGACCACACACAAACATATGTAAAGTAAAGACATCAAAGGAAAGAACTGTGTTTGACTGAGTTCCTGGGTTCTGATCGGCCCTCCAGGGCGAGTTTTGTCTATCCTACAGTCCTTAAGAGATAAAATTCAAATTTCCAATTCCAAATCAAATAACATGTGTTTTTATCTCATGCTTGCTTTTGTTAACATTCGGTTAGTGTAGGTGGTACAGTTCGTTATATTTCAAGCACAATAGAGCATTAACCTTTTAACCTTTTAGTCCACTCCATGGACATTTCATCTCTGATACTGCCGTGATACGAACAATAAAACGTTGCCACGGTGATGTTCATTTGTTTCGTAGAAAATGTAACAAGCAAGGTCCACTTCACCATATGTACAACAACCAACATAGATGAATGTTAATATGGCAACTTTTTATTGTTTCAGATAAAACTCACTGGAAATTTTATTTTCAAAGAATCATGAAATGGGCAAGAAGCAACATATTTGGAGATGGCGACCTGTGTTCGAGTCCTGGTTCGTGGACCTTTCCTGATCCCGTCCCCCTTTATGTCCCACTTCGCTTCCTGTCTTTACTATCCTATCTCAAAGCCAAAGAGAACAAATCAAAAAAGAAAAAAAAAAGGTGGGAGGAGCCAAGCTGCAGCCAGGAGCAGGAGGTACCAGATTGAGGTCAAGCCAGGACGAAGTCCATATGGCAGAGTTAAGGGGAGGGGAGCCATGGTAGATGGCAGATGACGCCCTAGGGATAACCAATGGAGAAGAAGCCACTGGAGATGGAGACCCAGGTGGAGCTAAAGAGCCAAAAAGCCCATGCAACGTCGGCGAAAAGGTGGAACCAGGGGGAAGACGGAGCCGAAGATGCAGGCAGGACGACATTTGACCAAGGCGGAGCTGGTGGGATGAGGGAGCCCGGTGGAGCCGTCAGGACGATGGTTTCCGGTGGAGCCCAGAGATGGGGTAGCTAAGGCAGGACGATGGGTCGAAAGAACGAGGTGGAGCTATGGGCCCTGAGGTGGAGGCGGAGCCAGGGGATCCTTCATACTGGGAGAAGCTTGTGACCTGAAGCTCTGAGGCAGATCCACCCAGAATGGTCTAGGCTATGCTGAGGGGCTGAAGGGAACCAGCGAATGCAGGGCTGAGGAACTGGCTGTAGGAGGAGGTGGTAGAGGGAGGCTCGGCAGGCACTCTGGAGATACAGGAAATTCGGGAAACATTCGGGAGACCACAGAATTTTACAGTGGTCATGTTATTAATATCCACAGTGGCGGGGTTGTGGGCGGGGCTTCCCTCCATGCCCTCGAACTTCAGCGATGCACGGTGTTGCTGGCTTGCTCACCTGGTCAAACTCTCCGTAGGGTTCAGGCTCCAGGGCAATGTTCTTTTCTGTCCTCTCTGCTGGCTTTGGCTCATCCATCACAGCAGGCCGAACTCCATAGTCAGCGGTGTGCTCTAGTAAATCCCTCGTGCAGATCGCGGGGGCGGTGGATGGCTGGTCTCTGAATGTGGAGAGGAGCTGGTGTGATCCTCAGCCATGCCGATGATGAACGGGGAGTTATTGTTCACCAGCATCTACTCCACGAATGCAGTGAAGTCCTCTCGAGGACCATCCACAGGCAGGCGTACCTTGGACCACCTCTTGCGGGCTGGAATAATAAAAAACGCACAGCAAGCGGTCAGGGAAGTTGGTGCGGTACGCCAGGTCTAAAAATATCCTTGAGTGGTCCTCGAGACTTTTTCCCTCCTGCTCTAGACAGAGCAGCTGGATGGCTGGCAGGTCCATGAAAAAAAGTGTCTTTGTTTTCTAGATGTGAGAGGGTTATATGTAGGGCAGCTGAGATAGTGTCCGAGATAGATCTGTTCAGGCAGTAGACATACTGTAAGGGATCCAGTATTTCTGGTACACTGAATGTGGGTCAGAACCACTCTTTTAAAACACTTCATAAAGGTTGGAGTAAGTGCAACTGGTCTGTAGTCATTCAGACAGGTTGCTTTGCTCTTTTTGGGAACTGATAATGCTGGTAGTCTTAAAACAGGTTTAAAACAGGTGGGGGACCGTGGCCTGTGAGAGTGACAGATTGGAGGTGAGAACATCAGCCAACTCTGAGGCACATGCCCTGAGGGCCCGTCCAGTTATCCAGTACTTCTGCTAGGTTGTGCGATCTGGCTGTGTGAATGGCTGTGTATAGCTGCTGGAGGTCTCAAAGGAGGCGTTAAATTGATTTAGTTGTTCAGGCAGGGTGACTGGAGCTGGTTACATCTGAAATGCTCTTTTAATCTAAGATGTGTTGAGGTCTTGCCACATCCGCCTAGCATCAGCAGTAGAGTAAAAGCTCTCAATTTTCTCTATATGTACTGCCTTTTAGTCTCCTTGATGGTCTTCTTTCCCAACAAGCGATAGCCGCCATTTCACTGTCTGGGTTAACTATAGACCCGATATAGTCCAGCTATGGATAACCCACTTCTATTGACGGAGACAGGACAAAGACTGCAGGAACACAAGGAGTATACATACTAGACTAAATGAGGAACTAATAAGATAATAAATTAAACCACAACAGGTGAACTGAATACAACAATCAAACACACTGGGAAACTGGGTCAAATGACAGACACAGGCAAACATGACAGAAGCAAAAACACAATATTCATGTTACATATATTTCGTTGTACATTATATCACAGATTACATTATTTGTACTGTATAAATAATAATAATAATTAATTATTAACATATTTATTGTAACAGTTTATGAACCATCTCTGTAGTAATTATACAAACCTGGACCAAAAAAATCCAGTTTTTTTCCATCACTTTCACTCTCTTGGTATTTAATTCCACACATCATGTGCTTTGTTCAGTGATAATCATACATCATGTGATTTGTGTGCATTTTTTTTACATCTGCTGTCCAGTGTGCGGCGTTTCAGCCTGAGGCAACTCATCATGGCGACTGAATTATGGCTGATAATGCTGAAATAAATCTGAGATGCTGAAGCGCCCATCTTCTGTCCTTTTTTCTGCCTTGATCTTCACAGCTGCGGTCTGCCCGTCACATCTCTATTCATGAGGCTTTTACATAATGAGCTGTTATGGAGTTCTGGGTGATCTGTCATCAAGAGCAGCGACCCCCAGGGCTCTCACTGGACCACTAACTTCACACTTCACGCACTGGGTAAGTGTGTGTGTGTGTGTGTGTGTGTGTGTGTGCAACCTCAGGAATTTCCCATCATCCTTAAAAATCATCACTGATGCCCAGGCCATCCTCAAGCTAACTCTCATTCTCTCTCTGTTCCTTTTTTAATTTTACTCTCTACCTGCTTCTGTTGAAAAATTGGTTTTAATGTGCTTCAGAGTTTTAAGTCCAGATGCAACTGATGATTATTGCCAAAATCTGTTACAGGAGTCATTTTAGCTGTCATGTTTTTTTTATTTTTTATCTCAGTTTTTCATATCATGATGTTTCTTGTGAAAGTGTCACGCCACATGAGCTGATAAATCTAAAATAGACAAGATAATGTTTAAATTCTAGCTGGAATATTCCCTATTCATGTTCAATGTGTTAACATGAATACAGAGCCGGAATTAATTAAATGCATATTAAGTGCTAATATTATGAGGAATGATATTTGACTTGAGGTCAGATCTGAGGGAAGTAAGAAATTAATAATAAGTAAAGTTGCAACCATCCCTTGTGAAAAAGAAGTGTCCTTATTTCTAAGGAAAGTGCACTTGTAGTGTACTTCAAAATCTTAAAAGAATATATTTTTTAAACTTTACTCAGAGCCGTGACCAGAACATATAGAATGGGGGGAGGGCATTTCGTTTTCATACTTGGGCACACTTTTTTATGATCTGAGAAACAAACATTCACCAAAACAATAACATCCCGTATTTAGCCTAAAATAATTCAAATAGACTGAGTTCTATATTAAAACAGCAACAAAACACAAACTGTGAATTTTCTGATCATATGCGGAGGAACCGACACACTGAGGATATGCCCTTCCCCTTTAAAAACATTTAAATAGATTTCTTTGAAATCGTTTCAAGTTACATGTCAACGCACAACCTACACGCTCCTGATAAATTATTTGTTAATAAAGCGTCTACATTCATAAACCACTGTAAAGTCCCCATGTAGAGTCAATAATTTTATCCCTTAAAACTCATCTTTGATCACCAAAATGTCATAAAATGTTTTTTCCTTGGAAAAAAAAAGTGTCATGCTTAAAATAGCTTGAATGTAACTGCCTCATTTAGTATGCGCGGTTCTATGAATATGCAAATGAGCCCCGCCTCCACTCACTCACTCACTCAGCTCAGAGATCCACTCGTTGACGATCACACGTTGATCTGATTGGTTACAAGGTAGTTTGTGACGTCAGAAACACCAGCGATTTCAAACCGTGTTTTTGAGACTGTCTTTGGTTCACTGCAGTTTTAAGGAGAAAATACTCAGCAATGCTGTCGACTTATGAATTTACACATGGTTTGTCTTAAAGCATATTAAAAACACCACATAGACATATAAACAACATTAAAAGCTTGATTTTCACCACAGGGGGACTTTAACAGGAAAGCAAGCATATTATATGCAGGATTTGGCATGGCAGAAAGTGTGCAAAGAGCACTCTATCTATAATCATTCAAAAGCGGTTGTACATCTTCATCGCAATCTCACAAGTTCCAATATAATCAGTGAAGCTGATGCAAATACTCTCAAGCAAGTATGTAAATAAGAGATTCATTGTGCAAGTGTGTAGAACTCAGAATCCTCTCAAAAGGACATGGACTTCCAAAAAAATGAAAAATCAGTTGTTAAAATGTATTTTCAACACTATTCCTCAGCAGTACAACCAAGACCCTTTGTTGTATTCTCACAATTTTTCTAACGACTTCTTCCCTGCAGGTCCTGTGCAGTTTGATGCAGGTCAGTGTTTTAATGGACATAAGGTTTTGTTGTAAGAAATGACACAATTATAACATCACAACTGAAATTTAAGAGAGGTATAAAATAATTACCACAATGAAACGTCCTGTTTGCGAAGATGGTTCGGATTGATCAGCTTGTTCTTCATGCATGTGTTTATCGGACTCTGGCTCGAACTGACATACAAGTTTCAAAAGAAATGACATTAATATTAGTTTACCATAAATGCTTGTAAGTATATTCAGCAATGCACTTTAACCAAAGACAGAAGTAGTAATAATAAAATTATGAAAAGATGCACGTGAGTCAAAAAGGCATTGTAGCATTTAAATATGAACTACAGTATAATACATTTTTTATTGCAATTAACATGCAACTAAGTGTCAAACATATTTCAGTTCACACTTTTTTATTAAAGTATGCTAAAGTGTAAAAAAAATTCACAAGGAAATGCAAATTTAGCAATGAAATATATTACAAATGAATTCTGAGCATAGAAATATGAGTGTGTGTATGAGAGAAAGATAGTTAAAAATAAATGTTGCCTGCAGACCCACAGACACTGAGTCTGGTACCAGCTGCATCTCCCTGAGCACAGACTGACTGTGACACACACACACGTTCATACATCCTGTCCTTTCCTTGTGACTTACAAAGTTTAGACGCATAAGCACTCAATTATAGACTTAGTTTCCTAAATATATTTCCCTTTTTTATAGACTATAGAGCTACACTGTAGAGGTGTTAGTATATATTAGAGATATACTTTGTATGTGCATGATTGTAATTTCTGTCATGACAATTCTCAGAGCATTTGGCATGACATTGTGGCATGAATGGATATGATATGTTTGTTCTTGGTGGAATAGATCTGCTGCACTGTTGCTGCTGTTATTGCTGCTGCCATTACATTTACAGACATTCTGCTGCTGTACATTATAACATACATGAATTTCTCGTAGCAGATCTATACAGGTGGAGCTGGGGAAGGTGGAGGGTTTCTGAAAACGCACTGCACCTGCTACAGCAAAAGCTGACCAAATATTTGAAGGTTTAGCAGCGATCTCATTGGCTACTGATACAGCAGGAACCAATCAGCTGTGCCCTATAGAGAATGATGTGATTGCAAGCAGATTGAGTTGAGGATAGATCAGCCTGTGCCATCTAGAGTTTCATGACAGAACTTAGTATCTAGTGGAGGAGTATTATGTATTTAACTGTAATAAATTAATTTCCAAACTGCTTGTTCTATGAAGCTTTGCAGGGGATGCTGGAGCATATATAGAGAGAGAGTAAAATGTGAAGGAAGCAATGTGTGTTTTTGCTCACAGGCAATCTGAACACAATCAATCACCTGAGCCGTAAATGTCATGTGACTGATAACCCTGGTGCCACAGGATGATGACATCACGAGACGCTGATTGACTGATGGCGACAGAAGAACACACACAGTCCCAAAACCTTCACATCTGAGTTGTGACGTTGAAGACAGCAGAAATCTCATGCTTTTGGGAGCCTCCAAAAATAATCTGTCATTGGTTAAATATCTACTGTAATATAAAGAAATACTTACAATTAATATGACTAGAAAAAGTATTTCATATGAACACACAGGTACTTTTTAACAGCCTGATGTGTGCTTCGATCTCTATGGGCCCTATCATACACCCGGCGCAAGTGTTTTTTGCTAGTATCAGCCATATCAATGATATCAGTTATCATTTTCACATCCTGCGCCATGTTGTTTAAATAGCAAATGCATTTGTGCCCATTTGTGCGCTCATGGGCTGCTGGTCTGAAAACGAGGTGTGTGTTCAGACGCATTGTTGGCGTGTTGTTATTTTGAGGCAACTGAACTGTGCAGTATTGTATTGTTTTATTTTATTTAAAGAGCGTGTTAGTAATGCGCGCCTATAGGCAGGTCCACACGCGCGTACACTTTGTCCCGTAGATGGTTTGCTTGCACTTTAACCTCGCGCACGAGCTGATCCCTTTCCTCGCTAGAGAAGCGTTCAGTTTTCCCGCTTGCAAATTCTGTCATGTAAATAGCGAATCCACCATGGCCCGAGCACAACTGGCTTTTAAAGGGAATGGAAGATGAGATGAGAGATTGGTTTATTGCACATTATGACCAAAACACACCCATTACTCATTAAGAAAATAGGAACAACCATCTAGACCATGTGCTTAGATTGTTAAAATAGGGCCCTAGGGCTCAGGTCAGCGTTGCGGCTTCATTTTTCTCGACTTCACTTGACCTGTGCTGTGAGGATTAAAAAAGAGGATGTTGGAGGCATATTTTGCGTTTCATGTATGAAACTTGTATTTAACTATATTTGTAATTACACATTTGTAATGATGAATTTGCAATTTAGAAGTCAAAGCGACAGGGGATCGATCTTCTGATGTGAAAGAAGGCTGTCATTCCATAACTTTGGATGAGGTCCAGCCTTCTCCCTTCTGGGAGAAATGCCAAACTGAATTTAAGGCAGCAGTGATGAGATCCATGAATGTCAGGTGCACGTCGTTATGCACAAAAATCAGCCCAGTTATCCCATACCTTTTGACCAATTACACCCGTTATTAACCCGGTCTTGCCCCAGTGATAGGAGGAGGCTGATCCTCTGTCTCAGTATGCATGTGTCTGATAAGGTGTGCAGGGGAAAGACTGGCGGGTGTAAGTGTGGGTCTGTGGAAGAGGGGTTTTGGGTGGCATGCTGTCAATCAAGATAAAGAAAGAGTTATATGAATTATACATGTGCTTAGAGCTGAACCTTACAGACCCAGCTCTCCAAAACACACACGTATATAGTTCCTTCTATGTGTGTGTGTGTGTGTGTGTGTGTGTGTGTGTGTGTGTGTGTGTGTGCGCAGCTGATCTGTCTGTCCCTTAATGCCTCTGTCTCTCTCATTAGCTAAAGGCCACTTACAGATGACCTCTCTTAAGCTCAATAAGAGTTTCATTATGCTAATTATACACACAAGACCAGACTGTGTGTGTGTGTGTGTGTGTGTGTGTGTGTGTGTGTGTGTGTGTGTGTGTGTGTGTGTGTGTGTGTGTGTGTGTGTGTGTGTGTGTGTGTTTCAGCAAACACCTTCACACATCGAGCATTTATAGTAGCTTTAGTAACTATGCAGCTGTTCTGCTTCATTGTCTGGCAAAAAGTGTTCACAGATGATTATGTCAGGTAAAGAGAACAGGTCACCTGTGCATTAGTGACATCCAGGGGACTGGGGCATGAGCTGCTTTACTTCAAAGAAATCTGCAAAACTTTACTGATAAATACTTTTCTAACCTAACCAGGTTATTCATCAATAATCTCCATCATTTAAATCGTGAAGGCTGATTATTATGCTACGTACAATTTGCCTCAGAAGTCGGATGTCGGAGCTGGGAATGACGTCAAACCCGAGTTCAAGAGTTCCAGCACACAGGTTCGAAAAAAACATGTTTTCTGTGTTCATGCCTTATGTTCAGACAAACTTTTGTTGTGCTTGCTCTTTTAGATGCAAACACATTGATTGTTGTATTTTGCAGAGATAATGCTGAGGTATCATGTACACAGAGGATGGATAGTACTGTGTGCAACACTGAGTTTATTGAGACACAGACAAACAGATGTGCTAATAAAGAACATATTACATCTGTTCCAAATTATTTAAATCATCGTGCAACGATAGGATATTCCAGGGGTCGGCAACCTTAGGCACGCGTGCCACTATTGGCACAGTGAGGGAAAATCAATGGCATGCCTAGCACATGCAGATGAATGTTATATTTATTACAAAATGTTTAAGTCCTGGTCGGATTCACATGACAAATGACCTAATAACCCTTAATCATAATCAAGTTACTTATTTAGTTATAGTTATCACTGTGCTGTAGACGTCACGTGTCAGTGATTGTGCATTTTGCGTTCACCGCGTTGCTGAACTTCAGGTGAGAAATACAAATGGCAAAACATAAGAAGGCAAAAATTTATGTTTGGGCAGTTTAATAATTGCAGCCGTCTTGGAGAGAAGAATATGGTTTTGTTTTTCAAAAAGATTGTGCCGTTTGCACTTTATGTTTAGAAAATGTGTGCCGCACATCCAGCGTTAAGCACCACCTTGAAACTAAACATGAGAAATGCTTTAAAGATCAGGCAGACAGGGCAGAGTCCGTCAGACGCGATGTGTCCAGTTATGAAAAGCAAACCAGCACTCTCCAAGTTTTTGCTAGATCTTTACAGCTTCTGAAGAAAGTTACCGAATTGTTCATTGCATTGCATTGCGACGGAGAATACATTATGGATGCTTTCCTCTCTAGCACAGATGTTTTATTTGATGGCTTGCCTAACAAAGAGAATATCACATCTAGAATCAAAGATATCCCAGTGTCAGCCAGAACTGTTCAGCGACGCATCGAAGAAATGCTTTAGTGAGCAGCAAAAAGCTGGATTGGAAAATGCAGTGGTATTTAGTGTTGTGCTTGATGAGAGCGTGGACATAAATGACATACCACGTTTGGCAGCAGGGCCGCTGGAAGTCAACAGTAGGGGTCAATGTGTGATCAATTGGCATTTTTTCTCTTTAAAATTTGAACATAAGGTGCAGCATATTCCTATTTTGCCAAGAGCGCTGGATTGTCTTTCCGCAGCCCTGTTTGGCAGCCATGGCAAAATATTGTGATTCGCATGTAAGAGAGAAACTCTGTTGCCTAATAACAATGACTGACACAACAAAAGTTGAAGAAATTGCCAAAGCCTTCATTGAGCATTTTGAGGAGCGAGGGGTTGAGGTCGGAAATGTTTTTGCAGTGACGACAGATGGAGCTCCTGCCATGGTTGGCAAACAAAAAGGAGCTGTCAAAATAAACGAGGAAAAAGTGGGTCACCCCATAATGAAATTACACTGCATAATACAAGAAAAAAACCCCTGTGCAAAAATGTCAAATTCAGATCTTAATTGTCACGATGTCCGTTTGTTTTGATTTCCGTTCTTTTCTGTGTTTGCTTAATCTGTCAATTAGTTCAGTTCTGTCTTACTCCAGCTCCTGCCGGTTTGTTTCTATGGTGTTTGATTGATTGTTAATTCAGTTCAGGTGTGTCTTGTTAATTGTCGATTGTAAAATGTCTCTTCAGTTCTGTCTATTTAAACCTGTGTTCTGTCTTATTCTTGGTCAGTTCTTAGTGTTACATATAGTTGGTTGTCCTGTTCCTGTACCCGTGATCCTGTTTTTTTGTTTGTTTTGTTTTTTGAAGTTTTTAAGTTTTGAGTTAGTCTTTAAATAAAACTGCTGCACTAGATCCTGCTTCCTCCATCTCTGCAACTGATCGTAACGTTATGGCTACAGTTGTGAAGATTGTCAATTTTATAGTTCAGCGATCTTCCCTCACGCACCAACAGTTCCAGTCCTTTCTCGAGGAAATGTACAGCACGCCCAAAAACTCTGCTGCTTTGACAGTTTAAAACCTTCTTGGCTGAAAAAGGCCAAGTCTACTCTGACCTTAAAGATGAGACATGGGTTTTGAAACTTCTTTTTCACCGATATCACCGGCCACTTCAACGAGCTAAATCTCCAAGGTGCAGAACAAACCGCTTTGAACATGTTCGAAACATATGGGCTGCATTTGTTGACAAGCTAGTAATCTTGTCAAGGGATATTACTAATGCGCAGCATTAACACGGGTGAGATATCCAAGTACATTTCCGAACTTCAATCTGAGTTCACAACACGATTTGTGGACCTCCAAAAATATGGACCCATGTTCTCTTTTTTGATTAAGCCTGAAAGCTAAGGACACAAATTTGATGAATCCCTGATACAGTGGATGGATGCACAGGACATGGAAATTATTGAGTTCAAAAGTTCAGCACTGTAGACGACCAAATTTACAGAACTGCACAGAGAGTTGGAAACCACAGAAGTGTGTAATCAGCCATCCTGCAGTTTCACATGCTGGACGTCATAGCCAGAGAAAGTCTCAAAAGAGTTGCTTTGGCTTTGCTGACAATCTTGGGGTCGACAAACCTCTGCGAGCAAATATTCTCGCTCATGAAAAACATGCTCCGCCTCTCTTGCAATCGCTTGAGTGTTGATCACTCCGAAGCATGTGTGCAACTTAAGGTGACGCACTACACTCCCAAGATAACGGGAAAAGCAAAGGAAAGCAGGACCAGAGCTCACACTAACTGATATTCATGTTTTTATTATGCATTAGCCTACTATACTGTTTTTTGTTGTTTTTTTGTTTTCAGGAAGGAATTGTTTTTGGGGTTTTTTTTTGTATGAAAGTATAACCGTTTTAAATCTATCAAAGACTTTAATTTTAATATAGTTCCATTGGTAAGTGGAAAAAAAATAACATAAATATCAATGTTCTCTTAAAAACAGATTGGAAAGGAGCTTTTGATGTTCAATGTTCAATTGATGTTCAATGCTTTTTTGCTGCTCTGTGTCTTCAAAAATAAAAAATGCTGTTGCTGTTATGCATGCTATTTGCATGAACAGTTTTAACTGCAAGGAAAAAAATAAATGGCACATCATGTCAAAAAGTTAGCTGACTCCTGGGATATTCAAATAAATGCTGAACATGTCACTAGGTTGTGAAACCAAACTTAGATTGTCATCTAAACAGGGGCGGACTGGCGGATAAATGACGGAAATCATAATATTACATCTCTTTTCTACGCAAATGGATGAGTGAGTCGGGCTGCAGCTGACAAGGAGTGTGAGTGTTTTGCCCTCCCTCCCTGTTTTAGTTTGGTGTACTCCATTGCGTATCTTGCAACACGCCCCCTTTCACGTTGTCTAATTTACAGAGAGAGAGACAGATTGATCCGGTACAGCGAATTTGTCTGAGCAGATAAGATAATAACAAATAATTGTCTATGGATGAAAGGGGGAAGAAAAGAACAGGTGGAGCTGAAAAGTTACGCGTTAAAAAAAAGCATTAGAGGTAGATGCTGTGAAATGTTTCAAATGAACTGATTATGCATTAGGCGGAATCGGCGCGAAGTAGGGTTGCCACCTGTCCCGATTTTACCGGGATTGTCCTTCTTTTTAATAACCTGTCCCGGGAAATCCCGGTTTTCGAAAGGCTACGTGAATACAGACATCCGCCTCCTGGAAGTTCCGGGAGTCTCCTGCATATTGATAGCGGCTCCCTGATGCCCCCCCCCACCCACCCCACTAGTAAACTAGTTACTCATTTTAACAATGATGGTAGTTAATATTAATGAGAAATTAGTTTTTAACTCAACCATTAGTAGAAAATATAAATAATAAACCCTATTAAATTATATTGTTTTCTTTCCAAAAACGAGCTCCTTGTTTTATGCTTGTCTTTTATCTTTATGTTATGGTGTACCTTTATGTCTAAATGGTTTTAGATTAATTTAAATTTGCTACTATCCTTTGTAGATTTTGTAGCTATGATCGTTGCAGATAGGACCAACACATCTTACACAAGAAGTTTGCACCTTTTTGTCCGTGTGGCTTTCTAGGCAGGTTTTATGAGTATTAATATTATTTGTCTTTTTGCATTTTACTGCTAGGTAACAGTGTGCCAACACACAGATGAGCCTATTTTGTGTAGAACTGCACCTATATGTTAAATACATTTAAACAACCTTTTATTATTATTATTATTATTATTATTATTATTATTATTATTCATTCATTCATTCATTCATTCATTCATTCATTCATTCATTCAGATTCAGCAAGATAGACTGAGTCAAAGTCAGGAAGCCATCCCCAGCTTTGATTTCTTCACTGTACCGACATCAGAAAATCTAGACATATTTTTCAAGTTCCACCCTCAACAAAATTCAAGCAAAGTTTTGGTTCAAAAGGTTTTCTGCTGTAAAGATTCCCTTTGTTTTACAAATATTACCTACAGTAATATATGTTGCGTTAATTAAAATAAATGTTTAAATAGCATTTCTGTTCATTTCTCGTTTCTTGTATTGTGTTATATTTATATGCTATGAGTGGTGTTAAAAATTATTCTGCACATTAATGAGCCAGTATGTTATGATGAAGGGGGCTGCTGTGGGCCAGAAAGTCCAGGGCCACTTTTTGGTCCCAGTCCGCCCCTGCATCTAAATGCATGAGTTTCATTATGAGGAGCCATGAAAAATTATTTTTACAAATGACCACATGAGATATTGATGTGTGTTTATTGACGGTAGATGGTAAACACAGGACAAATGCTGAGTAAAAGTCAAATGCATAAAACAAGGAGAGCACTTAACTTTACAGGAACCCACCAATAAAATGAGGGAGAAACACAACTGAAGAGTAAATGTTGGAATACACTCACTGGAGGAACTATGGAGGAAAATCATCGAAGACTATCAACGAAGAGAACAAACAGGTAGAATCCACAGATGGATATACAAGAGCCTGGACAGTCTTTGAGGTTAGACAACAACGATACCAGATACTGGCTGTGTTCAAATTCACCCCCTATACCCTCATTCACTATTCCCAGCATTACTCCACTAATATAGTCCACTTGAAGGAGTGAATGAAAACGAGTGAGTGAATTTGGACACTGGGTGCGTTGGAAGGGCTGCCGCTTTGGCATAGTTTGTGCTTTCTGTTTAAGAATTATTTTAAACTCAGCAAACTTGCAGCTCTAGTAGTAATGAAAAGATTTATCTTGAACTCTGTCATGGAAACTATGTACAAACCTTAATTAAACAATTTAATAATTAAAAAGGAATTTATGCCTGTATGATATTACGCCGTAGCCACACTGGATGAGCAGTTTGGAAAATGGATGGATGATTCAGCTGTGAGCGCCATCTTCTGGTCAGATGCTGAAATTTATTCGGTACAACCCTCATAGTGCATTATGGGTACTCTCTAGCCATTGAGCATACATCAGTACTCTCTAACCATTGAGCGTACATCAGATGTACACACGTTATTGCAGTGCATTATGGGATTAAATGAGTGCATTCTATAACGTTATTCTAGACGTAGGCGTGTTATCCAAGCATTAATGGAAAGGAAAGCCCTTTGTACTTGGGAATGGCACATATGAAGTGTTTCTCCCTCCTGTCTTTTTACGACTTGATAAATTGTGGCATTTCTTTGTTGTTTAGAATCGAGTATTACCATGATACTTTTGTCTTTTACGAGTATATTAAAGAACTCTGTCTTGTCTTCTGTCAAAACATCTGTCCATCTTTAAAGAATGATCGACTGTCACGTTCGCCAGGTGACCTGTAAATGCGAAAAAACAGTTTCCATTGTAATTTTTGCAAAATATATTTTTTTTAATTGCCTGAAAAAACACCTCATATGAGCGTAAAAACTTTTTTTCCGATACATGGGAGTTTTTGCGAAATTGATTCGTTTCCATTTGCCCTATTTACAATTTCAGTTTGCGCAATTTGAAGGGTAATTGAAACACGGCTTATAAATGCTGTTCTGATTGCATTAATGAGTGACGGGTGTGTTTGTGTGTGTTTATAGCCTGGGAAGAATCCACACACTGCATCCAAAATCAAATACTTCCCTATATAGTGTGCGAAAAACGTCTCGGTTACGTATGTAACCCTAGTTCCCTGATAGGGAACGAGACGCTGCGTCAAGCTGTGGGAACGCCTCTGCGTGTGTGCGTCATGAAGCACGTATGGAATCAGTCCAATGGAGAGACGGAACGTCATAGGCGGGTGACGTCATCGACCAGGAAACTATAAAGCACCCCCAAAACACAAGCGCGACAGCTTCTGATAGGCCTGAAGGAAGCGCTAACGGGCATGCTGGGAGTATGGCAGAACGACGCAGCGTCTCGTTCCCTATCAGGGAACTAGGGTTACATACGTAACCGAGACGTTCCCTTTCAAGGGAACTCGAGCTGCGTCAAGCTGTGGGAACGCCCATACCCACGTCGCCATAGGAGCAAATGACCGTCATGTGGGAACTAGCGCACAGAGGACGAGAGCACCTGTGCCCCAGGAGTGGAACTCAAGTCCAATTCGTAGAACTTAACAAACGTATGCGGTGAGGACCACCCAGCCGCATCACAAACGTCACTCAGCGATACTCCTGACAATAATGCCTTAGAGGCAGCCATACTCCTAGTAGAGTGGGCTCGTACAGCCAAAGGTGAAGGCTGACCAGCCGACTCATAAGCAAGTGAGATGGCCTCAACCACCCACTTGCTCATTCTCTGTTTAGACGCGGGACACCCCTTCCTGGGTGGCCCAAAGCACACAAATAACTGTTCTGATTTCCTCCACAGGGCAGCTCTGTGGACATAAGCGTCTAACGCCCTAACAGGGCAGAGAAGGTTAAGTTTCTCCTGATCTGATGACACGAAAGGAGGAGGATAGAAAGCCTGCAGCACTGTAGGTCTAACAGCATTAGTAGGGACCTTAGGGACATAACCTGGTCTAGGGTATAGAAAAGCCTTAACCATACCAGGCGAAAACTCCAGGCACGAGGGTGCAACCGACAGAGCCTGCAAATCTCCGATTCTTTTAACTGAGGATATTGCAAGCAGAAAGAGAGTCTTATATGTGAGGAATTTCTCAGAAACTTCCTCAATAGGTTCAAAGGGGGCCAAAGAGAGGCCCTCTAATACAATGGACAAATCCCAAGTCGGCACCCTCATGCGAACTGCAGGCCTCAGCCTCAAAGTACCACGAAGGAAGCGAGTTATAAGTGGGTGTCTCCCAAGAGAAACTCCACTGAAAGGGACATGGTAAGCAGCTAGTGCCGCCACATACACCTTTAGTGTGGAGGGGGATAACCCTGCAGAGAAACGCTCCTGCAGGAACTCCAGCACTGCACCCACTGGGCCGTTAACTGGGTCCTGCCGGTGTTCTGCACACCAAGAAGTGAAAAGTTTCCACTTCAGGGCATATAACTTCCTCGTGGACGGAGCTCTGGAGTGAAGGATGGTCTCAACAACCTCAGTTGAGAGACCAGTTTCTATGAGCTGGGCCCCCTCAGAGGCCAAGCCCACAGTTTCCACAACTCTGGGCGGGGGTGAAATATCGTACCGCCCTCCTGAGAGAGTAGATCCCTCCTGATCGGAATCTCCAAGGGAGAGCCGTCCAGAAGAGATATTAGGTCCGTGAACCATACTCGGGCCGGCCAGAACGGGGCTACTAGAAGTAGGCTGACCCCGTCCCGGCGAACCCTCTCCAGAACTCCTGGTAGCAGAGCAATCGGGGGAAAAGCATACAGACGTGACCTCGGCCACGGCTGTACCGGAGCGTCCAACCCCAGAGGGGCTGGCTGACTGATGGAGAACCACAGATGACAGTGCGTTGTCTCCTTGGAAGCGAATAGGTCCACCTCGGCGCGACCGAAACTCAACCAAAGGAGCTCCACCACCTCGGGGTGGAGCCTCCATTCCCCCGGCCTCGGCCCCTGCCTCGACAGGGAGTCTGCTACCACATTCAGATAACCAGGAAGATACATAGCTCTCAGAGACTGTAATCTCCCCTGGGACCACAGGAGGATCTGACGGGCCAACTTATAAAGTGGACGCGACCGCAGGCCCCCCTGATGATTTATATACGAGACCACCGACATGTTGTCTGACTGAACTAGCACGTGATGACCTCTGAGGTCTGCTAGGAAGTGTTTCAAAGCTTGGAACACTGCCAACATCTCTAGACAATTTATATGCCATAATAGATGATGGTCCTGCCACAGACCTTGGGCTGGACGACCACTCATGACCGCCCCCCACCCTGTGAGGGAAGCATCCGTCGTTAGCGTCACGCGACGACAAAGAGCCCCCAACACAGGCCCCTTGGATAGGAACCAGGTTTCTTTCCACATGACCAGAGCACGAAGGCAGCGCCGCGTGACTTTGATCGTGCGGAGGGGATTTCCCCTCAGGGAGAATCCCCTGGTCCGGAGCCACCACTGCAGTGGTCTCATGTACAGCAGGCCGCAAGGTATAACGTTGGACGCTGCTGCCATCAGACCCAACAGTCTCTGAAACTGTTTTACAGTGAGTAGCTGGCCTAGCTTTACTTGTTTCACGGCTGCGAGAATCGAAGCGATGCGGGTCGGGGAGAGCCGTGCCCGCATCGAGACCGAATCCCAAACGACGCCCAGAAAAGCGGTCTTCTGAGAAGGAGATAGAACACTTTTCTTCGCGTTCAGCCTTAACCCCAACTTTCTTATATGAGCGAGAACGACATCTCGATGCCGAACCGCCATCTGCTCCGTCTGAGCTAAAATCAACCAATCGTCGATGTAATTGAGGATACGAATGCCCTGAAGCCTCAGGGGCACTAGAGCTGCATCCATGCATTTCGTGAAAGTGCGGGGAGATAAAGCTAGGCCCAATGGAAGAACCTTGTACTGGTACGCCTCGCCCCCGAAGGCGAACCTCAGGAACTTCCTGTGCTGTGGAAGGATGGAAATATGGAAGTACGCGTCCTTCAGATCTATCGTGACAAACCAGTCCTCGGATCTGATTTGTGCCACAATCTGCTTGATAGTGAGCATCTTGAATTTTAGCTTCCCTACCACGCGATTCAACAGGCGCAGATCTAAAATTGGACGCAACCCCCCATCCTTCTTTGGAACGATGAAATATCGGCTGTAAAAACCCGACTCCAAACTGGGAGGAGGAACCCGTTCTATAGCCTCCTTCTGAAGGAGCGCTTTCACCTCTCATTCCATTACCAGAGCCTGCTCGGGGCCCACCACTGTGGGCAGAACCCCTCTGAATTTTGGTGGACGACACCTGAATTGGATAGCATAACCTTTTTCTACTATGTGCAGAACCCACTGAGATATTTTTGGAAGGTTTTTCCACTCTGCCAGAAATACTACTAAGGGTACCAGTCTCTCGAGACTGGCCTCTGGTGTAACTTGAGCAGCAAACGCAGCGCCCTGTAACGGCGCACCGGCAGGGAACGACTGGCTTAACTGCTCTGAGACCCTCCTCAGAGGGGGCGAGCGTCCCTCGGGAAAGCGCTCGCTGGGACCGTCTGTGCCCCGGCATGAAGGCGGGGTTGGCAGAACGGGCCCCTGAGGGCACCGAAGAAGAGCGGGCACCGTGTAATGCGGTGAACACCTCTCTCCCACGGCAGGGACCACCCTCAGCATCCTGACGCCAGTGGCGTCAGGACTTCTTCTTTGCCGAAGCCTTCTTGGCCATAATAACTGTCCTCAGATCAGTTTTGCCAGAAGACTTCGGCTGAGAGTGCCGCGTCTGGTCCCACTGTTTGGAAGGGGGAGCGCGAGACGCGACACTCTGCTTCTGTTGCGCCCTATGTGAGGAGCTGACTGACGGCCTGGACTGCTCCCCCCAGCAGTACCGGGGACATGAATTTTAAGAGGCATAAATTTCTGAAACGCTGCTGATTGTTTCTTCTCTTCCTGAAATCTATCTATGACAGTATTCACAGAATCACCGAACAGACCATGAGGAGAGAGAGGAGCGTCTAAAAGAAAAGCTTTATCTTTTTCTTTCATGCCAGAGAGATTTAACCATAGATGTCTCTCTGCGGCCACCAGGGCTGCCATAGTACGGCCCATTAGCTTGGCCGACTCCTTGGTGGCGCGCAGAGATAAATCTGCAGCCTGACGCAGTTCGCGAACTACATCAGTGCTGACCTCTTGAGAATCACTCACGTCCTTTAATAGGTCAGCCTGGTATGCCTGCAAGATGGACATAGTATGCAGGCACGCCGAGGCTTGACCGGCCGCCGAATACGCCTTACCCACTAAAGCAGATGTACTTCTGAGGGGTTTAGAGGGTAAAAGTGGTGCTTTAAAAGAAGATGCAGCTTCAGCAGAAAGGTGACTAGCAAGCGCCTCTTCTGCTTTAGGCATCGCCCCATAACCGTGAGATTTAGCCCCCACGATATTCGAATATGTGGACGTTTGAGGGCTAAAAACACGATAAGAGACCGGCTTTTTCCACGATCTCGAAACCTCTGAGTGTAAATCAGGAAAAAAGGGCAAGCACCGGCGTGGAGGTTGGGAACGGGAAGGCAAAAATCTCTCATCTAGTTTAGATTTTTCTCTAGACTCCTGCCTAACAGCTGGCCACTCGATGCTTAATTTAGAAACAGCACGAGTGAGCACCTCCATAAGCTCCTCACTTTCGGGAGAGCGAGATGGCGAATCATCGACATCTCCCGCATCCAGACTAACAACATCCAGATCCTCAGAACTGGATAGTTGCAGTACTGGGGCCTCAGTTCGGGGGGAAGAAACCGCAGAGCGTGCTTCCGAACCCGAGACTGAGGCACTGGATCTAACAGGTAAGGGCTGAGATAGGGCAAAGCCCGTCTCAAGCCCCGCTGTTAGATCCATCTGCGATCCCCACGAATGACGTCGGCGCTCAGCCTCGGCATGAGCGGGACCCGATCCGCGGGGATCGCGAACCGAACCACTCTCCTCAAAGAGTGATCGGCGGGAGCGGAGCGTTCTAAGAGGCAAACGCTCGCAATGCTCACAATCAGCCCCCTCGAGAGCTGACTGGGCATGCTGCACTCCCAAACAAACAACACATAAGCTGTGTGTATCCCCGCCCGTTAAATAGCGCGAGCAGGGAGGAACACACTTCTTAAATTGCTGTTCGCTCGCCATTGTCTCTCAATATAATATATATATATATATATAGTTTTTTGAAATAGTGAAACTCCTGCTTAGTGACAGACAAAAACACTTGAGACAGATCCACATATAGCGCTTACTGAAGGCATAGAAGCTGTCGCGCTTGTGTTTTGGGGGTGCTTTATAGTTTCCTGGTCGATGACGTCACCCGCCTATGACGTTCCGTCTCTCCATTGGACTGATTCCATACGTGCTTCATGACGCACACACGCAGAGGCGTTCCCACAGCTTGACGCAGCTCGAGTTCCCTTGAAAGGGAACAGTACGCCAACAGAGTAGTATGTCTAAATACATAGTATTTGAAAAAACAGTAGGCGAAAAGTACCCAGGATGACCTATTATTTCCACCCGAGCTCAGGGTGTATTGCAAGGAGACTGATGATTTTATGTGCTTTTGAACAATAGATTCAATCATGATCCTTCCTAACATTCATTCCATGAGTTCACATATTCATATCCCTTGAGAGTGATACAGTATGGCTTGCTGCACAGATTGGATATAAAAAAACACCATCTTGCTGTTCGGCTGATAAAATAACTACAGTACATATGAATTCAAAAGTATAAAAAAATTATTAATTTCTGTCACTTATTTATACACAGCATCAAAACTAAATATTTTTTTTACACAAAGCAAACCATGAAAGTTGAGAGATAAACGTTACAATTGTTGTCTATAAGCTGTTTCGCATTTAAGCCTTTAAAATGATTGAAATACTGCATGTAACATTTAAATATATATATATATATATATATATATATATATATATACAGGTCCTTCTCAAAAAATTAGCATATTGTGATAAAGTTCATTATTTTCCATAATGTAATGATAAAAATGAAACTTTCATATATTTTAGATTCATTGCACACCAACATTGCACAAAAGTGTGGCAAAAAAACGCTGCACAACGAGAAGAGGTGACCGGACCCTGAGGAAGATTGTGGAGAAGGACCGATTCCAGACCTTGGGGGACCTGTGGAAGCAGTGGACTGAGTCTGGAGTAGAAACATCCAGAGCCACCGTGCACAGGCGTGTGCAGGAAATGGGCTACAGGTGCTCAGTGGTCCAAAGTACTTTTTTCGGATGAAAGCAAATTTTGCATGTCATTCGGAAATCAAGGTGCCAGAGTCTGGAGGAAGACTGGGGAGAAGGAAATGCCAAAATGCCTGAAGTCCAGTGTCAAGTACCCACAGTCAGTGATGGTCTGGGGTGCCATGTCAGGTCTGGGCCGCTATCGAAGCATCCTGGGCCTCCATAACACCTCAGCAGTGCCACAGGCTGATTGCCTCCATGCCACGCCGCATTGAAGCAGTCATTTCTGCAAAAGGATTCCCGACCAAGTATTGAGTGCATAACTGAACATAATTATTTGAAGGTTGACTTTTTTTTGTATTAAAAACACTTCTTTTATTGGTCGGATGAAATATGCTAATTTTTTGAGATAGGAATTTTGGGTTTTCATGAGCTGTATGCCAAAATCATCAGTATTAAAACAATAAAAGACCTGAAATATTTCAGTTGGTGTGCAATGAATCTAAAATATATGAAAGTTTAATTTGTATCATTACATTATGGAAAATAATGGACTTTATCACAATATGCTAATTTTTTTAGAAGGACCTGTATATATATATATATATATATATTCATTTATTACCATTCTCTACAAACTTTGGTGTATTGTGCAATACTTCAAATTGACACATCCTTTACAACGTGACAATTCTGCAACTTGTGTGAATCATGTAGAATTGCGCAGCCGCTTTCAGAAGAAACAGAAACTAATACAAAACTGTAATTGTCAGCATGCCCAAAATGCCAGTAAATCAGAAAGATATATATATATATATATATTTTTTTTTACCAAAATTGACAATCAGCATTTTAGCCAGTAAAAGTTTGCTATTAGTCACCGTGAGATCCTCTACCACGATTATACCCAGTGCTCATGTGGTTTTGGATATTGGGAAATGAAAAAAAAATTATTTAAGTGAATTGACGAAAAACTGTAGCAGTGACGGATTACAATTATGAGATACTTGAGGGGAAAACTCTATTTTTATATTGTAATATCGATCTTACTGTTTAAATGTTAAAAATAGTCTGTTGTGATGTATATGGACACTATTCCACCAATTTCATGTTTAGTGTGGTTTTAAGTTTTTGTAATGAAGAAGTGGCGTGAGCTACTGTACAACACTTCCTTGATAACATAAACATAGCATTACATAGTCACATCTACAACTGACCATTCACTCTTCAAAAGATCCTCCAGCCAGGAGACAGTCTTTTCTTTAGACTGTGCCAGGCTTTGACATTCTGAAACCTTTCAAAATATGTGCTGTCATAATGTCAAAGATTGAGAGCTGAGTTACTGTTGTAGTCATTTACCCAGATTACTTTTCTGTGGATTGCTACTATACAGTTAAAGTCCCCCTGTAGTCAATGATTGTATCCCTTAAAACTCATCTTTGATCAGCAAAATTACATATTTAAAGCGACACCAGGCAGGAATCCCGTTTTTGTCAAACAGCGACCCCTAGAGTCGCTGTGGAGTACTTGTATTTAACGTTACTGTCGTAAATTTCTTTTGCCAAGTGTGTCAGAGGTTCTGGGTTCTAATCCGTACTAGTATAGTTTATTTTCCTCATCAAAACCGAATGTTTATTAGTGGTTGTATTTCAAGCAGGGACACGTTTTTTGTGCATTAGGTTTTGTGATTTCACCGTAACAAATATAGAGTCTCTCCTCAACGGATTGAGGCGCGCGTTTGTGTGAAGACTGTGCGCGTCACAACAGAACACTCTATCCGCGCCACTGATCGCAGCGGCAACAAGCACTTTGGTCACTTGATTTCAAAAATAACACATTTCAGATCGCCTCTTATTTAACAAACGAACGAAATGAATGCTCTACTAGAATTACCTGGAGATGTTTTATTTGTTTGTATGGGTACATCCGTGCCGCGAGATGTTTCAATGGGGACATATAACACCCGCAAATTACGCTCGTGTCTGACTCCTCGCTCGGTCAGTCTGCCGTTTCCTCTTTCTCTGTTCCACCGACAATGCTTTCTGCATCTTATATGCCGGCTCAGCCATGACGATATTGTGACAAACTCCATCCTTCTCTACCTTCCTGGATGGGGGCGTGTATGTGTGCAGTGCCGTAAAGGAATATGTTACATCGCGAGAGCTGATATCTCGCGATACTTCCTGGGGCTGAGGCCGGCGGCCCGCCGCACCAAAGTTGCAAGTGAGATTTTTCCGCTCACAGGCACCAGGGGGGTGCGAGAAGGCCACCATTCAACCCGAAAGAAGTCATATAACCATTTCAATAACTCTGAAGCTGTTCAGTTAAGCTAAAAAAACTGCATAGAATCCCTTTAAAAAAAATGTCATTGAAAAGAAATTTCATCATGCCCTAAAACAGCTTGAATGTAACTCTATGCCTCATTTAGTATGCGCAGTTCTATGAATATGCAAATGAGCCCCGCCTCCACTCACTCAGCTCAGAGATCCACTCGTTGACGATCACACTTTGATTTGATTGGTTAACAAGGTAGTTTGTGACGTCAGAAACACCAGCGATTTCAAACCGTGTTTTTGAGACTGTCTTTGGTTCACTGCACTTTTAAGGAAATACTCAGCAATGCTGTCGACTTATGAATGGTGTTGACCTCTAGAGTGCCTTAAGTTGGAAAATAAGCTAAGAGAAGAGATCCTGCAGTTTCATCTGAGGACACCTGTCCTTTTACTCTTCAAAGACAAGTGCAATCCTCCATGCACAAATAGCTCACAACCTAAAAGTCTAAACTTTAATTGTTTTAACATTCAAAACTATTTTTAAGTGCCCTCCCATCTATATGTTCCCGTGGGATCTCTCTCTCCTCTCTTTCTTCATTATTAATCATGCCTGGTGTGCCATTGTGTTTGAGATGATCAGCAGGAGAAGCTCTTGACAGAGGACAAGGTCAGAGTGAGAAACCGAATCCCAGCCAAGCAGAATGTAAAGAGACACCAACTGTGTAAAGAGTGATGAGATTTATCTGAGCCGTTTGGTCAACAGGAATCTTTGGGGATTTTGGAGCAGAAGAAAGTGGACAATATTATGATACACACCTTTCTTTATCCTACGTTTTCTCTCTTCTTCGGGTCCCTTCATAACCGTTAAATCACATGCAATAACCATGAGACCAAGCGAGCCAGAGACAAAGAGTGTGGTTGATAGGTGTGTGTGTGTGTGTGTGTGTGTGTGTGTGTGTGTGTGTGTGTGTGTGTGTGTGTGTGTGTGTGTGTGTGTGTGTGTGTGTGTGTGTGTGTGTGTGTGTGTGTGTGTGTCAGAGTAAGGTGTGTTTTATAGCTTTGATTGAGCTGTAGCTGCTGTCTGGGACCGACACTACATTCCCCTGCTGTCACTGCCAATAAAACAATGTCACATGCTCCCTTTCGCCACCGTAACCGCCGGTTTGACACCTGAACAACTTGATCTGAAGAGACACAACAAAATGGTTTGCTAGACACGTTGTCTGTTCACTTAAAAAGGGAAAAACAAACGGAGATAAAATTACACTGCTTGTTTTTGCTTTTTACATTTTTAGCCACACTCTCTGCTGATAATGAAAGTTTGATTTGTTGTCCATGAGGGAAACATGTCCTCTACCTCTCTCTCTCTCTCTCTCTCTCTCTCCAAATGAGCTTTATTGGCATGACTTGTACAGTATTGCCAAAGCATTGGCCATTACATATGCAATGAACAAATAATCACAATAAATAAAATAAATAAATAAAATAAAATAAAAATCAATAAATCAGTCAGTAAAAAAAATGCATGATTACATTTTTAACATTTAAAACACACATTTTTGTACGCTTGTACCAATATTCAAACAAGACAAGAACAATTCTGACTCTAGCTTTGTCCACTGGCTGACTCTCGTAGCAGGCAGTTACATACTTTGCTGCTGTTGTGATGGAGATAGATTTTTCTCCCAAAATATGATTTAATTTTTCTGAATGTGGTAATGCCATAAAATTTGGTTCTAACTGTTGGAATCTAGTGAAATAGTCTGATCTAATGCTGTTATAGTGATCACAGTGTATCAGAAAGTGTTCTTCTGTCTCCACCTCTCTCTGAGAGCACAGAGAACACAGTCTCTGCTCTCTCGGCTGCCACACACAGACACACACACACACACACACACACACACACACACACACACCTCTCTCTGAGAGCACAGAGAACACAGTCTCTGCTCTCTCGGCTGCCACACACACACACACACACACACACACACACACACACACACACACACACACCTCTCTCTGAGAGCACAGAGAACACAGTCTCTGCTCTCTCGGCTGCCACACACACACACACACACACCTCTCTCTGAGAGCACAGAGAACACAGTCTCTGCTCTCTCGGCTGCCTCACACACACACACACACACACACACACACCTCTCTCTGAGAGCACAGAGAACACAGTCTCTGCTCTCTCGGCTGCCACACACACACACACACACACACACATCTCTCTGAGAGCACAGAGAACACAGTCTCTGCTCTCTCGGCTGCCACACACACACACACACACACACACACACACACACACACACACACACACACACACACACACACACACACACACACACACACACACACACACACACACCTCTCTCTGAGAGCACAGAGAACACAGTCTCTGCTCTCTCGGCTGCCACACACACACACACACACACACACATCTCTCTGAGAGCACAGAGAACACAGTCTCTGCTCTCTCGGCTGCCACACACACACACACCTCTCTCTGAGAGCACAGAGAACACAGTCTCTGCTCTCTCGGCTGCCACACACACACACACACACACACACACATCTCTCTGAGAGCACAGAGAACACAGTCTCTGCTCTCTCGGCTGCCACACACACACACACACACACACACACACACATCTCTCTGAGAGCACAGAGAACACAGTCTCTGCTCTCTCGGCTGCCACACACACACACACACACACACACACACACACACACACACCTCTCTCTGAGAGCACAGAGAACACTCTCTCTGCTCTCTCGGCTGCCACACACACACATCTCTCTGAGAGCACAGAGAACACAGTCTCTGCTCTCTCGGCTGCCACACACACACACACACACACACACACACACACATCTCTCTGAGAGCACAGAGAACACAGTCTCTGCTCTCTCGGCTGCCACACACACACACACACACACACACCTCTCTCTGAGAGCACAGAGAACACAGTCTCTGCTCTCTCGGCTGCCACACACACACACACACATCTCTCTGAGAGCACAGAGAACACAGTCTCTGCTCTCTCGGCTGCCACACACACACACCTCTCTCTGAAAGCACAGAGAACACAGTCTCTGCTCTCTCGGCTGCCACACAAACACACACACCTCTCTCTGAGAGCACAGAGAACACAGTCTCTGCTCTCTCGGCTGCCACACACACACACACACACACACCTCTCTCTGAGAGCACAGAGAACACAGTCTCTGCTCTCTCGGCTGCCACACACACACACACACCTCTCTCTGAGAGCACAGAGAACACAGTCTCTGCTCTCTCGGCTGCCATCTCTGCCTGTGCCGTCCTCTCTCTACAGCCAGACTGTGGTCACTCACACACACACACACACACACACCACAGCAAATTTGAAAGTGTTAAATTAACACGCACAGTGTGAAAATTAACACTTTTTCGGGGTTTATATAGGTCCACAGTAAATAGAGTTAAACTTACACTTTAAATAGTGTTATTTTTTTTTACACTTGCTTAGTGTAAAAACAACACTGTTAGTGTTCACCTTTAACACCATTAGTGTCCCCCCCCCCCGCCATTTACACTAAGTTAGTGTTGAAACGACACTAGGTGTGTCAATATCTTAACACCAAGAGATTTATTTCAGCACTAATAGTTTTCATACAAATACTGATTAAGTTAATTGTGAAAAAATGCATGTGTGCATTCAGTTAAATCAGTCAAAACGCTGTATCAGTTTGAAATTTTATTTTCAACACAGATGCAACAATTACACCAACACAAAGGAAGATACAAAATTCACCATCATCTGATATAAACACTGCAGATCAAAAGGCCTGTATAACTTCAAGCTGTTGGCTTTTAAAAGTTCACTCATCTCACAGTATCTCTGTACTTTAAATGCATGATTATGTTCTGAAAAATGTTCTGTGAAAAGTTTGTCGACAATAAAATACACAGACTCTGGGAGACTCACTTGAAAGACCAACATCTATGTTAAACTGTGGTCTGCAGGAAGGTAAAGTTGACCAGGGCTTCCTCGTAGGATAAGTTGAAGACATAGTGAACTTTGAAAAGTTCAAAGGCACTTAAGGAGCTGGTTCCAGAGCAAGGGATAAGGCGCTTGTCAACAGCGATGTAAAAGTGGTCAATCCTGCCCTGGATCCTCCCTGATCCCAGAAGAAATGGCTGGTGGTCCTCCCTCCCACTGAGAAGGCCTTCAATACTGGTGCAAGACTGAAAAAAAAAAATAGATTAAACATACAGGAAAAAAACGAATTACATGTAAAATGATTAATGCATTAAAGGGATAGTTCACCCAAAAATTTAAATTCTGTCAGTAATTACTCTCCCTTATGTTGTTCAACCCCGTAAGACCTTCGTGCATCTTCAGAACACGAATAAAGATATTTTTGATTAAATCTGAGAGCTGGATCACTCCTCCATAGGCTTCTAAGGGATTGAAACTTGACAGCCTAGAAAAGTTATTAAAGAAATTGTTAAAATAGTCCAAGTGACTACAGTGGCTAGATCTTAAGTTTATCGAGCTACGAGAATACTTTTTGAGCACAAATTTTTTTTTTTTTAAATAGCGACTCAATTCAAGTATTCTCTTTGGGCCTGGAGATTTCACGTAATGTTATTGTGCAACGCTTCTGATTGAACGTCACACGCATCACACACATGACCAGCGTCGGCCAATAGTGAGCCTACGTGTGACGTATAACACAGAAGCGCTGCGCTGTTACACTACGTCAACAGCTAAGGAGAAAGACATGGAAGAGAAGAGATGGTTGAATAAAGTCGTTATTTTTGTGTTTTTTTGCACGCAAAAAATATTCTCGTCGTTTTATAAACTTAAGATTGAGCACTGTAGTCACTTGGACTCTTTTAACGATTTCTTTAATAACTTTTCGGGGCTGTCAAGTTTCAATCCTTTAGAAGCCTATGGAGGAGTGATCCAGCTCACAGATTTAATCAAAAATATCTTCATTTGTGTTCCGAAGATGAACGAAGGTCTTACGGGGTTGGAACGACATGAGGGTGAGTAATTACTGACAGAATTTTCATTTTTGGGTGAACTATCCCTTTAAACTTGGTACTGGTAACTTACTCACATTCAAATGAACCAAAAAAAAAAATAAAAAAAAACACCTATATGACACACCTTAACCCAATTTGTGCCTGACAAAACCAGTTGGTATCATGCTTTGTGTATTACAAATAAAGGATAACCCTTAAAGGAATCCCCATCCTCCAACTACCACCACCAGAAAACAAACAAACAAAAAACATTTGCTGATACACCCTCAGCCAAACCAAGGTATGTGACTGACTTGATTCATTAGAGCTAAGAGTTGTACATGAAAATCTGAGAGCTGTAGGTCAATAGAACGCAACTGAATGCATGCAATTAGAGATTCTAAAAGGTACAATTAGATAAGTCACATTATGCCAGCGATTTTCAATCCTAGTCCCGTGGGTCAACGGCTCTACACATTGTATGTCTCCCTTATTCAACAAACCTGTTTCAGATCTTCACCTCATTAGGTAAGAGCTCCATGAACTAAACTAAAGGGTTAGTTCACCCTAAAATAAAAATTCTGTCATTACACACACTCAGGTTTTTCCAAGCCTGTATTAATTTGTTTGTATTGCTGAACACAAAGAATGATATTTTGAAGAAAGTTTGTAAACAGGCTGCTTTGGGGACAAACTTTCTTCAAAATATCTTCCTTTGTGCTCAGCAGTACAAAGAAATATATACAGGTTTGGAACAACCTGAGGGTGAAATTTTTGGGTAAACTATCTTTATGCTTGTCAGGTCAGAGAGATCAAATGTGCAGAGGGTTCAGTCCCAAGGACCATGAATAAAAAGCACTGCATTGTAGGGTTTACAACCCAAATCTTAATTGAAATGTTCACAATGACTTTGAAACAGTATTGTAAGTTTTACCTTATGGAAATGCACAAGTCTGTCAACAGCCTCTGTTGGACTGATCTTAGTCTTCTTCCTCCCTGGAGGAGGCGGCAGGAGATGCAGCCGGACAGATGACATGTCACTGTCCCAATATGAATAAGTAGATGTTAAGGGATTGGTGGGCGATTTAAGAAAAAAAAAAGAAAAAAATTAGTGCTCACAACAAGAAACCAGAGCAAAAATGAAATTGACCTCTTCACAAATCATACCAACCATTTTCAGATCCTTGTCCATCTGCTGCATTGAGAAGACACCGCATTTCTGCTGTTGAAGTAAGAGACTTGGCTTCGTTGATGATCTTTTGCTTGAATGCCGTCTCCCACCTCTTAAGAAACTTGTTGGATGTTTCAGCATTGAACAGCAGAGCAAAGTCCTGATTTATCAAATGACAAAGCATATTACAAGATTGCTAAGAGGTTACATGGACTAAGAATGAACAATACTTCTACAGCATTTGTTAATGTTAATCAACATTTCCGAATACATTATACAAATCAAAAGTTGTCTCTTTTAACATGAATGCACTATGAACTAAAATTAACAATACAAGCAGTTCTACTTTTATTAACTAATCCTAAAGTTAGTTAGCACATTTCTGTTAACAAATGAGACCTTATTGTAAAGTGTTAACATGCACAAGCCCTGTGGACTTGAGTGGGCTTATACAATATTGCTATATGACTTAAGTACATTTCTAAGTAGCACAAGCTTCTTCACTTACCTTAATTGAGAAAATCTTGGAACGTACGATCGCTGAGCAATTTCACAAATTTCTTTACACCTTGATACTGAACTTTAACCAGCATGATGAAAGCTGTTGGTCAAGAAAAATGCAGATTATGAAGTTAATATTAAAGTTCCTACAAGCTGCTATTGTAAGAAGCTCCATTTGTCACCCCACAAGTGAAGTTGCAGAAAATTTGTATATCTACTATCATGGAATGCATACGATTGCAGATGAAGCATGCACAGCAAACAGTTCATATGTACTGGCAGAAAGTTAGGCAAAACGCTTAGAGCTTGATTATCTGATAATTTATCTCCGTTGCCTTTTACCTGATAGATAAGACTAAACGCTAACATATACAATACCAGACCACCGAAGCGGCGCGTTCAAGGTTCACGCAAAAAAAATAAAAAAAATAAAAGATTCGCGCGTTACTGCTGCACACTTAAACAGTCAGAGATTATTTGTGGAACAAGTGCAGTTACACTAAAATATTGGAGATAAAAATGCTTTACAAATTTACAATGCCTTATTTTGGCAAAACAAATAACGTGAGCCCCAAGAAAGGGGAATGTGGATGCTACGTTATTTGCGGTAATTAAACAGTTAACGTTAAACAAATCAGAGAAATTACGCTGTTATCTATCCCAGATTCTAAAATATAAGAAAACATAAGCTTAAAACTACTAACTAACATAAAATATGCAAGTATTACCTCAATTTGCCAGGGACCTAACAAAACGTCCTCCTCGAGGTCGGATCGGTGGTCTGTTATCTAAAAGAAAATTATGTTAGCACTCAGGCAATGTTGACAAATGTACTAATATTATTCTAAATGGTGATAAATGTTAACTAAACATGAAAATTGGTTAAAAAATCAAGTGGTTAAAATATATTATACCTGTTTGAACACTCCTCTCCTCGTGGTCGTCCGCCCTTAATCAAAAAGGAAATAATGTGCAAGAACCGTAAACTGGATCAACTCATCACCGGTGTCAATTATGTCAACTCGCTGTAATTACGCTGACTCCGACCACTGATTTACTCTGCAAGTGTTGATGCCATTCAAATTAACACCAGAATCAACACTTTTTAACTCTGATAATTCATCTTTTTAACAATGACAACTCTAAACTACACTCGATATTTTGCTGTGACACACACACCTCTCTCTACAGCCAGACTGTGGTCACTCAGCTTGTATCTGGTTAGGGTCTTTCTCACTTTATGCTCTTTCACACAGCTCAGGTATTCTGCTGGTTTATAATCTCTTTTCAGGTTTAAATAGAGTTCCATCTTCTTTTGTAATTTAGTAGCATCTTTCCAATAGGTGATGTAATTTTGTTTTTGTAATTGTATAATTTGGTTGTGGCAGATAGTGCTGTGCTGGTCTGGCTGTAGTTTCAGCATCAGCTGTGAGAGTGCGCTCCGGTGCCGGTTCTGCTCCTGACACCGCAGGGCTTCAGCCTGATATGAGTTCGGGTCACTGCACTTCAGGTGCTGGTAGAACTTCACAGCTCTTTTTTGGATACTGATCAATAAGGGGTATTGTCCTAATTCAGCTCTTCACGAGTTGTTTGGTGTCGCTCTGTTTACTTTTAGGATGCTTTTACAAATTTGGGTATGCAGAGTTTCAATTTCCTCTTTTCCCCTTTTTGAAAAATCTTGTTTTTAGAGGTCCCCATACCTCACTGCCGTACAGAGCAATTGGTTCAATTATTGGTTTTAGGATTTTTAGTCAGGTTTGAATTGGAATTTCATGTCGAATAGTATTTTTAATCATGTAGAAGACTCTCATCGCTTTTGCTTTCAGTTCATTCACAGCCAGATTAAAGTTCCCTGTTGAACTCAGTTTTAGACCCAGATATGTGTATTCGTGGGTGTGTTGGAGGACTTGGTTTCCTGCTCTGAAGATGTATTTATTTTCCCTACACCTGGATCTATTTTGAAAAATCATTATTTTGGTTTTTGCAAGGTTAATTTTGAGAGCCCACGTTTGACTGAATGTCTCTACGACGTCGAGGAGCTGCTGTAGTCCTTCTTTAGTTTGTGACAGAATGACTAAATCATCTGCAAAGAGGAGACATTTAACTTCTGATACAGTCAGGGTTGGGCCGGGGGCAGTGGAATTATTTAATGCTTTGGCTAGTTCATTTATATAAATGTTAAATAGAGTAGGGCTCAATGGGCAACCTTGTCTGACACCTCTTTGTTGGGAGAAAAATTCTGTTAGCTTATTCCCTATTTTTACAGCACATGTATTGTTTTTATACATGGTGCTGATCAAATCAAATGTTTTCCCTCCAATCCCATTTTCCAGTAGTTTTAGGAAGAGTCCTTCATGCCAGATCGAGTCAAAAGCCTTCTCAAAGTCAATAAAGCAAGCGAAGACTTTGGATTTATTTTGGTATACATGTTTATCAATGATCGTGTGAAGGGTGTATATGTGGTCAGATGTTCTGTGTTTGGGCAGAAATCCAATTTGACTTTTGTCCAGAATTTTGTGGGTTTTGAGAAAGTTCTGTAATCTTATATTAATAATCGAACAGAATATTTTCCCCAGGTTGCTATTGACACATATGCCTCTGTAATTGTTCGGTTCATATTTGTCTCCTTGTTTAAATATTGGTGTGATTAGGCCTTGGTTCCAGGTGTCGGGGAAATATCCTACTCTCAAAACAAGGTTGAATAATTTGATTAATGCGTTTTTGAATTTGTCGTTGGTGTATTTGATCATTTCATTTAATATTCCATCAATACCACATGCCTTGTTGGGTTTTAAAGTATGTAGTCTATCTGTAAGATCATTTATTGTGATTGGAAAATCCAGGGGGTTCTGATTGTCTTTAATTTTTTCTTTCAGGATTTCTAATTTAGTTTTTAGTTCATATCGAGCAGGATTTGTTTCAGTTGTTTTGTACAGATTTTCAAACTCTGTCCTCCATATGTTCCCGTTTTGAATGGCCAATTCTTCCTGGTGTGGTCTATAGAGTGTGTTCCAATTGTTCCAAAAGTTACTGGTATTTATTGACTCCTCCATTGCTTGAAATAGTTGTTCTGTGTGTTTTTCCTTTTTTACTCTCAGAGTTTGTTTGTATAGTCTAAGGGTTTTGTGATATTGATGGCGGAGTTCTTCATTGTCAGGATCTCTGTGTTTTTGATTTGAGAGTGTAGTAGAAATTTTAATAGTCATTGATCCCAAACAGGTATCATAAGAGGGAGAACCTATTCAATGTATAAAAATATATGTGTGTACGTGCTTGTGTGTGACGTTTCAGGAACATATTGGACAGGACCTCTGACCTTAGAGACGGTCAGTTTTGGCCAGTTTATTTCAGTACCAGTTTGTGTCTTTAAGTAGAAACTGAATAGCAGTAAGGACCTTATCTGGGTGGGTGAAAGGTACAGCGGGTGAGGAGAAACCTTAAAAAGAGTATAAAGGCTGTCTCATATCTTCCTGTGGTGTGTCACTCTCTTGCACAGAGTAACTTCTGTGTACTAGACTGAACCTATTCTTGCAAGAATAAATACTTCTTATTTTATTAATTTGACTCTGAGTGTCTCTTACGCAGTGATGTTTAACAGAATTTTTGCCACAACAAGAGATTTCGTACTGTTGTTCGGATATTTTTGCACTCACTGTCAAACCACATTTCTTTGGTGTTTTTTGGTTTCCTTTTTGATTATTTATTTTTCAAATTGCACATGGATGCCGATTGGTGGAATATTTTGATAATGTCACTAAGTGCCAGATTTATGCCTAATTTATTTTGTGAATATGTGTTCATTATGAATTTGTCCAATAATAATTTGATCGTTTGACTTTCTATTGCATTTTGGTAATTTTCTGTGCTGTTATTTGTCCACTTGTAGGGTGGTTGCAGCCTCAGAAATGAGAGGGCTGTCTGTGTGATTCATTGCTATGAGTTTGTCTTAAATACAGTGTCATTTTACAGTGGTCTGACAGAGGTGTTTGAGGACTGACTGTGAATGCCCTGAGATGCACTGGGTCAATGTCTGTGATGAAGTAATCTACAGTACTGTTACTCAAGAAAAAATTAAAGGTGTAACAACCAAAAGAGTCTCCCCGTATACGACCGTTCACTATATACAGGCCCAGTGATCGACAGAGCTCTAGGAGGCTTTTCCCACTTTTGTTTGTGTATTTGTCATAATTGTTTCTGAGGTGATATGAGGGCAGATAGTGGCTGGTGTTTGTGATCTATTTGTCTCCCTGTGTATTGACAAAGTCTGGTTCATTTCCAGTTCTGGAATTTAGATCGCCACACATTAACACATTCCCTTTTGTCTGGAAATGGCTGATCTCATCCTGCAGGATGGAGAAGGTTTCTTCATTATAATAGGGAGACTCAGCTGGGGGGAGGTATATAGCACACAAGAATATGTGACGGTCTGTGGAGACGATGTCTTTGTGGATTTTTAACCAAATATTAAACTTTCCGATTTGTATAGCTGTGATTGAGTCTATGAGTTGTGCTCTATACCATATCAGCATTCCCCCTGATTCCCTGCCCTGAGTCACCCCTCTTAATTTTGTTGATGGTAGAACTATTTCCCTAAATCCAATTGGGCAGCCAGTGGACAAATCTCTTACATTCCATGTTTCTTGTAGTATTATAATGTCAGAATTTCTTTTTTAAAGTCCGAATGTTGGCTCCTGATCCCAAAAACAGAGGACCTCAGTCCTTGAATATTCCAACATGTGACTTTCAGGGAATAGGAGCTCATTAAATAATCACATTTGTTATTTCAAAACAAGACAGATATCAGTATATTGAATTGACAAATCAAGAAGAATATATTAAATATTATGATCCTAGAAATTAAGTTAAATGTATAATTTAGGTAAAATAAATATACAAAGATATCATATTCATATATATATATATATATATATATATATATATATATATATATATATATATATATAGTTTTTTTTTCAAGAAGAATAAATAGTATGAGGTTTCTAAAAATCTGATATAAAATGAGTATAAAATAAAAATCAACACATACACATGCATACACATCCATACTTTTTTTTTCAAGAATAATAAATGTTTCTAAGAATCTGATTTTAAAATAAGTAGAAATAAAATACAATCTCACACATACACACTCATACATACATTGTAAAAATTTTTTTTTTTTTTTTTTTTTTTTTTTTTTAGTGAGTCACTAACCCATGAAGTGTGAGCACAGCAGAGTCAGCATGTGCTGGATGTTTGTGAGGTCTCTGGACGGAGATGAGGCCGGCTGGCTGTGGACTGTGCTGGGGCTGCAGTGGGTCAGTGATCGGCTGGCTGTGGACTGTGCTGGGGCTGCAGTGGGTCAGTGATCGGCTGGCTGTGGACTGTGCTGGGGCTGCAGTGGGTCAGTGATCGGCTGGCTGTGGACTGTGCTGAGGCTGCAGTGGGTCAGTGATCGGCTGGCTGTGGACTGTGCTGGGGCTGCAGTGGGTCAGTGATCGGCTGGCTGTGGACTGTGCTGGGGCTGCAGTGGGTCAGTGATCGGCTGGCTGTGGACTGTGCTGGGGCTGCTGTGGGCTGTGCTGGGGCTGCAGTGGGTCAGTGATCGGCTGGCTGTGGACTGTGCTGGGGCTGCAGTGGGTCAGTGATCGGCTGGCTGTGGACTGTGCTGGGGCTGCAGTGGGTCAGTGATCGGCTGGCTGTGGGCTGTGCTGGGGCTGCAGTGGGTCAGTGATTCGCTGGCTGCTTCAGCGTAGCTCCGGCTGTCCGGCTGCTGCTCCTGCTGATGATCATGTGGATGAGAAGGCGGGGGGGCTGCAGGCCTGGTCATGCGGTGTGTTCCAGGGGGGAACACAGAGCCTGTCGTGGGGTTCCTCCGGTCAGAGGTGAAGTGGTGGAGGGGGTGGTGTCCCTGCAGTGGCTCTATGGGGTGTCCATGAGGTCGCTGCGGTGCGCTGGAGCTGCGGTTGAGTGCGATGTCCTTCAGGGTTTTGGCAAAGATGGGGACTGCCCTTCTGTGGAGGTGGACATGGTCATATAGGCTGCTGAGATTCAGTGTGGGGTGTTGAGCCAGGTGTACGTTGGGCTTTAGGGCACAGTCTCTGGATACTCTAGTATTTATATGCCTGATGGTGTCTCGGTGGAAGTCCGAGCGCAGTAGTAGGGTGGAGAGGATGATTTTGGAGTTGGGGAAGTTGGAGGATGCCTTCTCTGTCACATTAATGAGAGCTGTAGCTACTCTCTCTCGCTGAGCTCTGAGGTCGTTGGTGCCGGTGTGGATGATAATGTGGCTAGGGGAACCCAGCTGCTCTTCACACAACAGCTCCAGGGCCTTCTGTGTGTTTGGGCACCATACTTTTTTGACGTTTTTTCTCGGAAACAGTGGCTGCGTTCCAAACCGCATACTCAATGAGTAGGTACTTAATTTCAATGAGTACTTACTTTACGAACGCTAAAAGAGTGGGTACTTTATAGCCAAATCTCGTTGAGTATGAATGCGATCCGGACATCATCCGCCATGTTGACGTTATCATGTGACCTACGACGCTTTATCACAAGCGCAACAACTTAAAAGATGAACGACACGTTTAATTCATCTATCTGTAAATATCTTGATATTGATGAAACTTGCTCATTTTGTGGTATTGTTGAAGAAACAGCTGCCAATTTATTTTGTGAATACATTTAGGGTTGATTTAAGTTGTTATATTTTAAACCCTACTAATGTGACCCACAATTCCTTATAACGATTTTTTTAAGAAACCCCAAAATCGTCATCTCTTGAATATGTTGTTAATTTCTTTATTTTATACCCAAAAAGTTTCTCCTTTAAGTTTTCCTCTTTTCTTGATGAATTTACCTCTCGTTTCATCCCTCAGACTTATAACAACAAAACTATTTTTTAATGTATTATGAAGAACTATTTAAAGATATTTAGCCTTGTTATTGTTCTTTTTTCCTGTGTATAAATATCATATTATGATGTACACAAACCAATGATCTTTATGATTTCTGTTTTCTCATTATGATTGTTCATTGTTAGATACAACTAGTATCTTTCCATGATCTTTATGTAATAAGTTTATAAGTTTAAATTATATGAGCGACAGGTGCACTAACACTTCATAACATCAGTAACTCGACAGCACAACCTAGAACAGTTTTCCTCTGTGTTTGTAATGTCTGCACAAGGAGACGGGCCGCTGCTCGAAGATCTCCTTTGGAGAAAACTGTTGACTTTATACTCGAAAAATTTAAGTATCGCTCCTTAAAAATTAATATTACCTCAGAATGAATTGCATTGTTAGCCCACCCCAAAACTTAAACAAAATAATATTAAATGCTGACCAATATTTAATTATATTACTTTTTTTATATACTAAAAATGATATAATTTAATAAAACAAGCAAAATGTAATTTGTTGTGTCATATGAGTTATGCATGAATACACGTGAACATCTCAATCGTCAGTCAAGCAATGAATTAATGCATACATTAAATAATTATATTTTATATACTGACAACAATAAGAAACATGAATAAATGAGTAAAAGAACAAATAAAAGTAACCATCACACAATAAACAAATGCATGCACATGAAACAAATCTTTATTCAAACTACAAGCATGTATTTACAGGCGCTGAACCCCATACTGCCATCTCAACACAGCGGTTCCCATTCTGCGGCTTTATTCTGATGAATTCACCAGAGGTGACCGTGCCTTCGTGCCGGAGCTTGTTGCTGCGCTGCGCTTCACAATCTGAGGCGATAAGGGCAGATGGAGAGATGGAGCGTCTCATCCATGGCACCGTTTCCAAGATTCAGCTCTGGGCTCCTCATCCTCAGTGCTCACACCAGTCTGAATAAAAACATGTTTAGTTACTTTATAGATTTGTTTATTTATCTTATTTACAGCACATTTGTCTAATGTCAACAGTGTTGACAACAGTGAATTAATTTTATCCTAATAATGCCACACATACATCACTCAGATGTCTTTTTCATGTTGTGATGTGCTCATCTGCAATATGTCAATACTTACAATATTTTCCTTTCAGATGTAAATAGACATTTTAAATAAGCGTGTTTAAGATGTATATGGTTATGTAAATCCACTTTAGAGACGTTACGTGTGCTTAGAGCTCTGTTAGCTAGCTATACAAAACATGTTTTTACAGCAAAATCACAAATTTATCATACTATATAGCATCTTTACACCTTCAACAATTCAACAGGTTACTGTACAGTAGGTCAACACATGCGATCATTTGATTTGTAATATCTAATACTCACATTTGAAAACACTCTCGTCCGTTATCATTTCGTCCGGCGTCATTTTCGAGTATGACCTATCTTTCTTCTTTTATATGACGTATCCTCTCACGTGGCCTCCTGGGATAGAAGAGTACGCATCGGACAGCACTCAAAAATCGGGCCGGAAGCAGTAAGCCATCCGGGAACTTCTCGCCTACTCTTTTATGAATACTGATGTTTCGAACGTACTGCTTCTTTCACGTACTGTTTTCGCCTACGATATAGTAGGAAAGTAGGCATATTCGAACGCACTTAAGTCCGAATCTCGCGATAATTAGTACGTCACCCAGGTAATTCTCGCCTACTCTTTTGGATTCATACATACTTTTTTGCTCGCCTACTCTTTTTCCCATACTAAATAGTAGGGAAGTATGCGGTTTGGAACGCAGCTAGTCTCTTTTCATCTATAAACTTGCCATTGGAGTCCATGAGGAGTATAATCTGAGGCTGTGACTGACTGTAGGAGTCAGATGCTGGAGGGCTGCTGGGCCTGGTCTCTGTGCTCGCTGGAGAAGGAGTCTCCTCTGAGCTCTGCTGTTCTCCTCTCTGTGTCGGCTGCTTCTCCACAGCTGACAGGTGTATTATGTGGGACTCTCTGTCCTCTCTCAGCTTTCTCAACTCTTCCCTCATTACAGACAGCTGATTGCTGTACTCCTCTCCCTGTTTTTTCATTTCTTGAGTTTCTTTCTTAAGCATTTCGATTTCTTTCCTGTGTAGCGCCCCCTTAGCGTGTCTTAGCTATTTTATTGAAGTGCGCTCCCCGAATTCCTATTTGGCGAAAGATCTCTCTTTCTGTTATTAATTAATGCACCAATGTAAATTACTAACTTCCTATTATATGTTCTCTTTTATTCCTAATAGTAACTTTACTTAATTTATAATAACCACACAATGTCTGTATAGCTAAAATAAAATAAAATATTAACTATATTAACAAACTTCTCTCTACTTGCTGACGCTATTAGCAAAAATCACTAATTAATTACTTGCATTAATTAAAGATCCCGGATGAGCCCCCATTTTATGTAGCACCCCCTTAGCGTGTCTTAGCTATTTTATTGAAGTGCGCTCCCCGAATTCCTATTTGGCTAAAGATCTCTCTTTCTGTTATTAATTAATGCACCAATGTAAATTACTAACTTCCTATTATATGTTCTCTTTTATTCCTAATAGTAACTTTACTTAATTTATAATAACCACACAATGTCTGTATAGCTAAAATAGAATAAAATATTAACTATATGTCTCTATCTCACATGCTAATTCAAATGAACACTCACTTTAACAACCGTTTTAGTATTACACCTACTAAAATTACTATACTACCCTAAGCATAGGCTAATATTACTTTGACTGGAAAGGAATTATTATGTAACTTTAACACAAATAATTATGTCCACTCTGAACCAAATTATTATATACTAAATGATATTATTTACTTTAAATATATCACTCGTATAAATATATAAAACCAAAAATATAAAAAACAATCGTCACAGGAAATAGTTATGAACAATTTACTTAAAGAAAATATAAAATATTCACAAATATACAATTAGATTCAAATAAACAAAATTCAAATAATCACAATTCTCAATCACATTAAATTCCCCAAATTAAACCAAATGAAATTTTAAATCTAATGCCGGCAAATGACTAAATGGCCATCAAAATGAATGAACAAAATGAATACCCTGATAGTCAAATGAATACGTGGCAGGCCTGTTGTGTAGCTTGAGATCGTTGAGACCTAAAACACAATGGTTGCTTCACGCCTCGGCGCAACAAACAAAAACCATTTGCTCCCAGTCAAACAGTCCAATGCTTTGTCTATGCGAGGAGTCGTGTACTGGTCTGGAGTGGTACGCTGATTAAGGGTCCTGTAGTCAATGCACATTCTGATACGCCCCGTCTTCTTTCTGGCTATCACAATTGGTGATGCATACTGGCTCTGTGACTCCTTACTGATCCCAGCCTTTAACAACTCTTGCAAGTGCTGACGAACATCATCAATGTCTGCTGGTGCTAAGCGTCTTGATCGCTCTCTGAATGGCTTTTCGTCGGTCATCCTGATATGATGTTCCACATCCATAGCCAGGCCGACATCCCACTCATGCAATGAGAAAACGTTTGCTCGCTCACACAGCTTTTGGCGGAGTCGCGCTTTCCATTGTGGTGATATGGGTGAATCGCCAAACTGGATCAGATGAGGGTCTAACTCAGCTGGTACAGTCACTGTTTCAGTTTCAACCTTCATGGATGGAATGACTGGATCAGCATGACACAGTTGACCTAAGACAGTTCCAACTGGGATGACTGTTTCTCTCCGAGACTCATTTTGGATAAGTACAGTGATGTGACCGTCCACGGCAGTGCCATGTACCACCATAGGCTAAAACAGTACTCCGGCTGGTAATGCCGTAGCGGGTGATGCATCCACCATCCACATGTCTTTACCCTGCGGTTTCTTCAACTCCACGTCGCAGATAGCACAGCATTCACCCCCTGGAGGTAAGGTTAGTGAGCCTGGGCCCATCCACTTCACGGATGCCACTTCACCCTCATCACTCTCGGTGATTGGTGTGTCTGTCCGAACATGGGAGTTCTTGGTTCTTATGCCAAGGGTCTGTGCAAGGTCTACTCCTGTGGTCTCTCGGCAGAGCATAGACAATCGCTGAAACAGATTGGCATTGGTGCCTAGAATCACAGGTGTCTTTTCAGGGCTTTTGGAACTTGGACAAATCAGAGCAAGGACGGAAAGTGTCTCCTTTGTGCCCGTGACCTTCTCTGGAAACTCCATTTCCACTACCACATATCCTAAGTAGGGGTAACTCGCTCAGCCCCCATATCGCCAACCCTGACACTGGCTGAATTGGAATATCAGGTAAGTGGTGTTTTGTACCAGGTCTCGAAGATAATGGTGATTTGAGAGCCACTATCCAGAAGTGCTTCACAGTACTGGCCATTTATCTTCACTGGTATGATTGAACAAGGGCCAATCAATCCTTGAGGAATTTTTTTTTTTTTTTTCCTCTTGGCTCTCAACGAAGGCGGTCGCATTTTCTCTCCCTCTCCCTCCCCTTACCTCTCCTGCTTTGCTTCTCTCGTCACGTCTAATGTCTTGTACTTTGAGAGACTCTCGCTACACTGCTCTCCAAAACCAAGAAATTATGGATTTGATCAACTGGTCTCTCAACGCAATTGACACCATCTTCTCGACGAGAAGCTTGGGTTCGGGGGAACCTGACTGCCCTGCCGGGATGTTCGCAGCTGGCTACACGATGGACGCGTGGGAGAGGTGGCGGGTCGTGTGTCTGGCGGCTCTTTCCGTGGAGGACGTTGAAGATATCTACCTATTTGGCACCATGATAACAGGTCTTCTGCTGATTGGATTAGGCATTGCCCTGGTTTATTGAGGAATTAAGAAGACGGTGACAGCTGTCCAAAGCCCCACAAGGCTGCTCGTCATGATTGAAGCGGTGGGCAGAGCTGTCAGCACTCAGACTGGGTCTATGAACCACAATATGGATAACATCATGGAGAAGCTCACAGCTTTGCAAAGGCAAATGGATTTCAGAGACCAAAATGGACCAGGAGAATAGCCTGTATAAATTGAATACGGCTACTCGCCCCAAGACCAAACAATCACAATCTTATCTGTTTCGGCACCCCACTACCAGCACTGGCCTTGGCCAAGGCCGCTGCTGGAACAACAACTCTCCCGGAAGAGCACTGCAGTGAGCCGCTCTTGCGTTCCTTCCCCGACTCCTCAGACACCTGGTGATTGTTGACTCTGCCTGGGACATGATCAAGGTTGTCTCCATGGCAACTTGCTGTGTATCGCTATGACAATCCTGCGGACTGAGGCTCCTAGATTATGGTGCTGGCTTAGCGACTCTCCCCAGGCCTATACACACATGAACTTACATATACACAGATATGCACCTGCCCCACACCCCATCCCACGCCTTCGCCGCTTCGTACCCCCAGTCTGACAGGCGGGTCTGTGACCAGCGCCATAATGGCTGCAGGACCGGATGCTGCTTGCCTGGGCTGGACTACCTCCATCCCCCACTCCCAACCGTGTTGCAATGTCTTGTTTGTAGAGTGTTATGTGCTAATGTTGCTGAGGTGTTTTTTCCTGTTCCCAGACTGTTCTCCTTACAGGAGCATAGTCTGGGGGTCGCCTTTTTTTCTCCTCACCTCTCCTCATGTCATGCTGTATTTTTCTCAAGTTGGCGCTGATTATAGCAGCCTCGGTAACACCTTATTACCAAAGCAAATTCTTTGTATGTGCACAACACTACTTGGCAATAAAATTGATTCTGATTCTGATTCTGATTCTGAATGCCTCTTTCAAGGGTGATTACTTCGCTCTTCTTAGCTGAACACACTGTGTGACGACCTCCTGCCGTTTCCAACGATGGATCACTCTGTTTAGCTCTCTTTAGAGCTTGTATCAGCTTTTGTATCACTTTGGCCTGATTCTCTGCGTTCTGGCATTTGACAGAGTAATGGCCGCTCTCACCGCAGCGATAACAGAAGTTCCCATCCGAGTCGTTATAGGACTGTCTTCTACTATCACTAGGTTCTGGTCTCGATGACTCCACTCGAAGTACTGAAATAGGGGATTCAGAGTTCTTAAGTTTCCGGCCGGTTAGTTGCTTTTGCAGGTCGTTCACTTGTTTTCTCAACACAGCTACTTCACTCTCGTTACTTATCTCTGGAGTGTGCATCTTTGTCATAGCCTCAGGTCTTTTGCGGTCTGCTACTACCTGGCTAGGCAAAGTACTCATGGCAGTGAACATTGACTTGAGTTCCTGAATTTCTGTTCTCAATTGCTCAACATCATCCTGCCTACTGTCTGTAGTTGGAGTTGTGTGGACACTTCGGACAGAGGTGTTCAACTTCATCCTTGATGACTCATATTCTTCTTCACTTCTGATCTCACTCAGCAGTTCCAAAAATAATGGAGGGTTTTCCTTTCTCTCTCGGAGTTTGAGCTGAACAAGCATCATATCTGCGTGGATAGCTCCTCTTAGCAGCTGCTCCACTCGGGCACGGTCAGTACGACTGGTGGGTAAACCTCCCCGACGAACTACTTTGGTCAATGACAGTTCTATGCGCCTTAGAAAGTCAGACATCTTCTCCTTTGGCTGCTGCTGTAGCAATCTAAAGGCAAAATACAGGTCTTCACCAGTCTCAGCAGAACCAAAAGCACTCTCGATGGCTTCTAAGCACACAGCAGGACTAACCTCTGGATCAGCATTCCGCACAGCCTTTACAACTGCTAGCGCAGGGCCTTTCAGACTTTCCATGATGCGCCGTCGTTGCTCCTTATTTGAACACTCGCTCTCCTCGACCATTAGGTGTGCATGTTCCAGCCAATGTTCGAGAGACTCTTCTCCCACTGGCGTTGGTACCGTTCCTGAGAACACTCTCAGTCGACGGTAACTGCTGTTTTCCCCTGACGGTTTCCCCATCTTGGTAAGCAAATCACCTACTGCACGAATAATAGACTCAGCCGAGCCACTCTCTTGCGTTTCCTCCAACAAGCTCTTTAACGGGCTGGGAGGAGCATGACTTTCAGAAGCAACAACAATCCTCCAACTTTTCGTTTTACCTTCGGGCAGCAGCTCAGGAGGGACTTTGGTGGGATCCACCATCTCTTTGGACTCGCATAGCACTCTGTGGCTATCCAGCTTCAGACTGATTGTCCGTCCTCTCACTCGTACTCGCCCTAATGCTTTGATGGTTCCTAGAGCGTCTTCGACCTGGGCATTTGCAACATCTTCTGGTATCAGTACCATGAGAGCATGGGCATCATCCAATTCTTCTCTTCGGCACCAGTCTTTGAGCTCTTGGACTAACTCCACTGCACTACACTTAGCTTCCATTTTCTATTAGGTTTTTAGCTTCTCGGTAATTAGTGCTTAATTTCTCCTGAAGACTAACAAACTTCTCTCTACTTGCTGACGCTATTAGCAAAAATCACTAATTAATTACTTGCATTAATTAAAGATCCCGGATGAGCCCCCATTTTATGTAGCACCCCCTTAGCGTGTCTTAGCTATTTTATTGAAGTGCGCTCCCCGAATTCCTATTTGGCTAAAGATCTCTCTTTCTGTTATTAATTAATGCACCAATGTAAATTACTAACTTCCTATTATATGTTCTCTTTTATTCCTAATAGTAACTTTACTTAATTTATAATAACCACACAATGTCTGTATAGCTAAAATAGAATAAAATATTAACTATATGTCTCTATCTCACATGCTAATTCAAATGAACACTCACTTTAACAACCGTTTTAGTATTACACCTACTAAAATTACTATACTACCCTAAGCATAGGCTAATATTACTTTGACTGGAAAGGAATTATTATGTAACTTTAACACAAATAATTATGTCCACTCTGAACCAAATTATTATATACTAAATGATATTATTTACTTTAAATATATCACTCGTATAAATATATAAAACCAAAAATATAAAAAACAATCGTCACAGGAAATAGTTATGAACAATTTACTTAAAGAAAATATAAAATATTCACAAATATACAATTAGATTCAAATAAACAAAATTCAAATAATCACAATTCTCAATCACATTAAATTCCCCAAATTAAACCAAATGAAATTTTAAATCTAATGCCGGCAAATGACTAAATGGCCATCAAAATGAATGAACAAAATGAATACCCTGATAGTCAAATGAATACGTGGCAGGCCTGTTGTGTAGCTTGAGATCGTTGAGACCTAAAACACAATGGTTGCTTCACGCCTCGGCGCAACAAACAAAATAAAACTCACGCAACAAACTGATGAGTCACCGGGTCATCCTTCCTCTCCCCGGAACACGATGCGTCCAATGCTCAACAACCTTCCGAACCTTCACAGTCTCCTCCTCGATGATTAGCTTTTCAGGCGATGCACTCCACACAGCAACCGAGCAGGCTACTCGCTGGCAAAGTCCTTTTAGCTCGCTCGTGGTAATTAGCCGTCCACACTTTCTCCTCGTGGTGCTGCTAACTATAACCGCAAAGTTCACGACATGAACTATCACACTGTAACTTATATAAGGGTCTGTAACTCACTCTTCGCGCAGTATACAATGTCACTTATCACAACGAACTTTAAACTTGGTGTTTTACCAACTTTTAACTCGTATCTGTCACAGCACAATCTTCACATGTCTCTCCTTCTCATTTTTCAGTTCCGTTCTCCCCTCGCGTTCATCTCCCGCTTCCTCTCGACCTCTCACCCTGACTCCTGATTGGATCTCTCACAGGTAAGTGCATTTTCAAACAAACTTAATATATTAAAACATATAAACATAATATAAACACTTATATCAAAGGTGGAATATATATTACAATAAAAATAATAAAAATTAAAGCTGCAAGCAGCATTTAGCGGTGTTCAAGCAGTTAAGGCATTTAAGATTTTTAACCACACAAGCATCAAAAGACATTACGTTTTATGTAGCAAGCATTTAACCACTGATATCATAGATGGAATAGACCATGTTTTAGCATGATTTACCATGATATACCACATTTTAGTGTGATTTTTCATGATTTACCATGTTCCAGTATGATTTACCATGAATCTAGCATGATTTACCATGATTTACCAAGTTCTAGTATGATTTACTACGTTCTAGGATGCTTTACCATAGAGCAGTGGTTCCCAAACCTGTCCTGAAGGACCCGTTTTCTCTGTCTCTCTAATCAATCACACCTGATTCAACTCATCAGCTCAATAACCTATGTGATTATGAGCTGATGAGTTGAATCAGGTGTGTTTGATTAGGGTTCCCAACACTGCCATAGAGTACCGTGATTCTAGCATGATTTACCATAGTTTATCATGATTTACCACATTGCTAGCATTGATGTGAAGTGTCAGTACAAATGAAGTGATAAACTCTGACAAAATATGATTGTGTTATAATAGTAATTGTTATACAAGTGATTTTATAGTGTCTAAATATGAATGCACCTGTTAAAAGACTTCATTAATAAGTAGAATGAGCCAATAAGTGGTCTTCTACTGCCCTCTGCTGGCCACTTTCATTTTGACAGTTTTTCCATTTTAACTCCTTTATGCAAGCTTACACACACACACACACACACACACACACACACACACAAAATCATTATGAAAATATATTTGAATGTTATTTCATACATGTCTTTGCAAACTATTAATCAGATTATTCAGAATTTATTCAGAAACATAGGACTACACACACATTCTGTTGTAGATACAGAGATTTGAACTATGTCTCATTCAGGATTCACATTTGTCAATGTGACAGAATTGTCAATAGTGATACTTCAATAGATGAAATTAGACTTAATGTGATTGTAAATGTTAAAATAGTAATTTTATAAAGTCTAAATAGTAATTTTGTCACACTACTCAAGTATAATTCATATTTTAAACAGCAGGGGGCAGTAAAATACTACTTATTGGCTTAATATGCCATTATATTCATTTAATTTTCCCATTTTTAACTGTTATAGAGGCAAATCTTGTCCGATCTGTCTGAAATTTTTCATGATTGTTTGGAGTCATATGGCACATGTTCTGACTTGTTTTTAAGAAGATCTGAGCATTCATTGAAGAGATATAAGCTTTTGGGGACACTAGGTCATGGCTACATTGTGAAGTGACCCTATTATAGCCATCCAAATGAAGTTGTTCAACTTTTTCTGATAATTATTGATCTAGAGAGTCCAGAGAATTGTACTGCACTGGTTTTGAACATTATGATATGAACATTACATGATAATAAATGCAAAACACCATTTACAGCAAATACAGGCAATTTACCATAGGAAATACATTGTTTAAAAGCTTTTTAACAGTTATAGCGCCACCTATGGTCCGATCTCCATAAAATTTGGCATGCTTTTTAAGGATGTTATGTCACATATGCTCACCAATTTTTGTGAAGTTCTGAGTTTTCGTATAGGATTTATAGGCTTTTGACTATATTTTGCCACGCCTATTTTATAAATGACCCTGTTATAGCCAACCAAATGCCAAATTTCAACTTTTTTTGATAATTATTGATCTAGAGAGTCCAGAGAATTGTCCTAGACTGGTCTGGTTCCGATCGGGCGAAAATCCTAGGACTAGTTTGCAAAAGTAGGTTTTAAACATATTTGTGAATATTTAATGAACGATTTGATTGACAGCAATGGTTCTAGAGGCAAAGTTGTTCAGCATGAGGAGATCTATCAAATGATATGCATTTTGTGGGGATGTGTGCCACACCACGTGATTACAGAGCCGTAAAACTCGTTAGCGCCAACTAGTGGCCGATTTCTTTCAAAACTCTTACAGACCTCTTGGGCCATGAGTCGAACATGCCCATCGAGTTTCGTTCCGATCGGCCTCCGTTAACCTCGTCTCACAGGTGCTCAAACTTCATTGGCCGATGGCGGCCATGTTTTTTGAGATAAGCCAATGTCCTTTTATACATACATGGGGCCTTGGACCAAGACACTGCATACCAATTTTCAAGTCAATCGGACCAACGGTCAGGTGGTCATAGCCCTATTTAAGTTTTTTTAATGTTATAGCGCCACCTAGTGCCCAATCGTCGCGATTTTTTTACTGTGACCTCAGAATGAACTTATTCACATGTGTACCGAGTTTGGTGAAGCTATCTCATTTACTTCTTGAGTTATAGCCATTTTAGTAAAATAGGCTCCGCCCACAACGTTCATTTTGCGCCCCCTAGCGACCGTGAATCAAAATTTCAACTTTTTTTCGATAATTATTGATATTCAGACTCCAGAGAACATTTTGGCACTGGTTTGGTTCCGATCGGGCGAAAAACCAGGGACTAGTTCGCAAAAGTAGTTTTTCGACAAAATTCCAAATGGCGGAAAATCTATCATGGCGGAAATGAAATCGGAGATATACGTTTTTTACTTCAGGTTTCCAGCTTTCCAGAGATATAAGACACTTGAGTCTACGACATACGGTCTAGGAGTTATGAGCAGTTTTGCGCAATTGGTTGCTATAGCGCCACCTATGGGCCAATCGGGCTCATAATTTGATAACCTCTCCTCGATTTTTGTACTACCATCTGACAAAGTTTCAAGTCTCTAGCACTTACGGTTTGGTCTGCACGATGCGTTTTAGCGGAGAATAATAATAATTAAAGCTGCAAGCAGCATTTAGCGGTGTTCAAGCAGTTAAGGCATTTAAGATTTTTAACCACACAAGCATCAAAAGACATTACGTTTTATGTAGCAAGCATTTAACCACTGATATCATAGATGGAATAGACCATGTTTTAGCATGATTTACCATGATATACCACATTTTAGTGTGATTTTTCATGATTTACCATGTTCCAGTATGATTTACCATGAATCTAGCATGATTTACCATGATTTACCAAGTTCTAGTATGATTTACTACGTTCTAGGATGATTTACCATAGAGCAGTGGTTCCCAAACCTGTCCTGAAGGACCCGTTTTCTCTGTCTCTCTAATCAATCACACCTGATTCAACTCATCAGCTCAATAACCTATGTGATTATGAGCTGATGAGTTGAATCAGGTGTGTTTGATTAGGGTTCCCAACACTGCCATAGAGTACCGTGATTCTAGCATGATTTACCATAGTTTATCATGATTTACCACATTGCTAGCATTGATGTGAAGTGTCAGTACAAATGAAGTGATAAACTCTGACAAAATATGATTGTGTTATAATAGTAATTGTTATACAAGTGATTTTATAGTGTCTAAATATGAATGCACCTGTTAAAAGACTTCATTAATAAGTAGAATGAGCCAATAAGTGGTCTTCTACTGCCCTCTGCTGGCCACTTTCATTTTGACAGTTTTTCCATTTTAACTCCTTTATGCAAGCTTACACACACACACACACACACACACACACACACACACAAAATCATTATGAAAATATATTTGAATGTTATTTCATACATGTCTTTGCAAACTATTAATCAGATTATTCAGAATTTATTCAGAAACATAGGACTACACACACATTCTGTTGTAGATACAGAGATTTGAACTATGTCTCATTCAGGATTCACATTTGTCAATGTGACAGAATTGTCAATAGTGATACTTCAATAGATGAAATTAGACTTAATGTGATTGTAAATGTTAAAATAGTAATTTTATAAAGTCTAAATAGTAATTTTGTCACACTACTCAAGTATAATTCATATTTTAAACAGCAGGGGGCAGTAAAATACTACTTATTGGCTTAATATGCCATTATATTCATTTAATTTTCCCATTTTTAACTGTTATAGAGGCAAATCTTGTCCGATCTGTCTGAAATTTTTCATGATTGTTTGGAGTCATATGGCACATGTTCTGACTTGTTTTTAAGAAGATCTGAGCATTCATTGAAGAGATATAAGCTTTTGGGGACACTAGGTCATGGCTACATTGTGAAGTGACCCTATTATAGCCATCCAAATGAAGTTGTTCAACTTTTTCTGATAATTATTGATCTAGAGAGTCCAGAGAATTGTACTGCACTGGTTTTGAACATTATGATATGAACATTACATGATAATAAATGCAAAACACCATTTACAGCAAATACAGGCAATTTACCATAGGAAATACATTGTTTAAAAGCTTTTTAACAGTTATAGCGCCACCTATGGTCCGATCTCCATAAAATTTGGCATGCTTTTTAAGGATGTTATGTCACATATGCTCACCAATTTTTGTGAAGTTCTGAGTTTTCGTATAGGATTTATAGGCTTTTGACTATATTTTGCCACGCCCATTTTATAAATGACCCTGTTATAGCCAACCAAATGCCAAATTTCAACTTTTTTTGATAATTATTGATCTAGAGAGTCCAGAGAATTGTCCTAGACTGGTCTGGTTCCGATCGGGCGAAAATCCTAGGACTAGTTTGCAAAAGTAGGTTTTAAACATATTTGTGAATATTTAATGAACGATTTGATTGACAGCAATGGTTCTAGAGGCAAAGTTGTTCAGCATGAGGAGATCTATCAAATGATATGCATTTTGTGGGGATGTGTGCCACACCACGTGATTACAGAGCCGTAAAACTCGTTAGCGCCAACTAGTGGCCGATTTCTTTCAAAACTCTTACAGACCTCTTGGGCCATGAGTCGAACATGCCCATCGAGTTTCGTTCCGATCGGCCTCCGTTAACCTCGTCTCACAGGTGCTCAAACTTCATTGGCTGATGGCGGCCATGTTTTTTGAGATAAGCCAATGTCCTTTTATACATACATGGGGCCTTGGACCAAGACACTGCATACCAATTTTCAAGTCAATCGGACCAACGGTCAGGTGGTCATAGCCCTATTTAAGTTTTTTTAATGTTATAGTGCCACCTAGTGCCCAATCGTCGCGATTTTTTTACTGTGACCTCAGAATGAACTTATTCACATGTGTACCGAGTTTGGTGAAGCTATCTCATTTACTTCTTGAGTTATAGCCATTTTAGTAAAATAGGCTCCGCCCACAACGTTCATTTTGCGCCCCCTAGCGACCGTGAATCAAAATTTCAACTTTTTTTCGATAATTATTGATATTCAGACTCCAGAGAACATTTTGGCACTGGTTTGGTTCCGATCGGGCGAAAAACCAGGGACTAGTTCGCAAAAGTAGTTTTTCGACAAAATTCAAAATGGCGGAAAATCTATCATGGCGGAAATGAAATCGGAGATATACGTTTTTTACTTCAGGTTTCCAGCTTTCCAGAGATATAAGACACTTGAGTCTACGACATACGGTCTAGGAGTTATGAGCAGTTTTGCGCAATTGGTTGCTATAGCGCCACCTATGGGCCAATCGGGCTCATAATTTGATAACCTCTCCTCGATTTTTGTACTACCATCTGACAAAGTTTCAAGTCTCTAGCACTTACGGTTTGGTCTGCACGATGCGTTTTAGCGGAGAATAATAATAATAAATATATTTTGGGGCTTATATCTCGGGAATGCCCTGGCCGAATCGCACCAAACTCGAATCGAAGCTAGATGAGGACGAGCCCTTTCTAACGAGCTATCGCACAAGAATCTAGGTGGTCTAGGTCGAGAGTTACAGCCGTTCAAACTCGGGGGTCTCTCGAATTAGCGATCCGCGGGGGGGCGCTCCCGAGGCCCGCGACGATAGATTTCGATCAAGGCCCAATAGAGGACTTTACCATCCAAATTTGAGCGCGCAGGGAGTTCGCGTTTTCGAGTTATGAGTGAATTTGTACTGTGAGGGCGTGGCCTAACGTTCGTTTTCAGCCTGAGCCTTCCTGTGACACAATTGTGAATAATACATGAATGTGATTGTAAATGTTAAAATAATGATTTTATAAAGTCTAAATATGAATTATATATAACAATATTAGGGAGTAGTATGATAAAATGACAGCAGGTCCACTTATTGTAAAATGCCACTTATTGGCTGTTATAGTCATCAAAGCTGTTTAATATAGTCATCACAGCTGGTCTTTCACCCTATTATAGCCATCCAAATGAAGAAGTTATACCTTTTCTGACAATTATTGATCTATTCTAGAGAGTCCAGAGAATTGTACTGCACTGGTTTTAAACAGGCAATTTACCATAAGATATATATGGTTTTAAAGCTTTTTAACAGTTATAGCGCCACTTATGGTCCGATCTCCATGAAACTGTGCATGCTTCTTCACCATGTTATGACACATATGCTCATCAATTTTTGTGAAGTTCTGATTTTTTATTTACGATTTATAGGCTTTTGAGTGTATTTTGACACGCCCCTTTTCTAAATGACCCTGTTATAGTGAACCATAGGGTAAAGTTCAACTTTTTTTTGATAATTATTGATCTAGAGAGTCCAGAGAATTGTCTTAGACTGGTCTGTTTCCGATCGGGCGAAAAACCAGGGACTAGTTCGCAAAAGTAGGTTTTTAACATATTCGTGAATATTTAATGAACGGTTTGATTGACAGCAATGGTTCTAGAGGCAAATTTGTTCAACATGAGGAGATCTATCAAATGATATGCATTTTGTGGGGATGTGTGCAACACCAAGTGATTACAGAGCCGTAAAACTCGTTAGCGCCAACTAGTGGCCGATTTCTTTCAAAATTCTTACAGGCCTCTAGGGCCATAAGTCGAACGTGCCCATCGAGTTTCGTTCCGATCGGCCTCCGTTAACCTCGTCTCATTGGTGCTCAAACTTCATTGGTCGATGGCGGCCATGTTTTTTTAGATACGCCAATGTCCTCATACACATACATGGGGCCTTGGACCAAGACACTGCTTACCAATTTTCAAGTCAATCGGACTAACGGTCAGCTGGTCAGAGCCCTTTTTATGTTTTTTTCACATTACAGCGCCACCTAGTGTTTGATCGTCGCGATTTTTTTACTGTGACCTTAGAATGAACTCATTCACATGTGTACCGAGTTTGGTGAAGCTATCTCAATTACTTCTTGAGTTATAACCATTTTAGTAAAATAGGCTCCGCCCACAGCGTTTATTTTGCGCCCCCTAGCGAACATGAATCAAAATTTCAACTTTTTTTTGATAATTATTGATATTCAGACTCCAGAGAACATTTCTGCACTGGTTTGGTTCCGATCGGGCGAAAAACCAGGGACTAGTTCGCAAAAGTAGTTTTTCGACAAAATTCAAAATGGCGGAAAAATTTGCATACCGGAAATGAAATCGGAGATATACGTTTTTTAAGTCAGAAGTCCAGCTTTCCAATGATATAAGACACTTGAGTGTACGACATACGGTTTAGGAGTTATGAGCAGTTTCGCGTTTTTGTTACTACAGCGCCACCTATGGGCCAATCGGGCTCATATTCTCTCAACCTCTCCTCGATTTCTGTGCTACCTTAAACCCAAATATCAAGTCTCTAGCACTTACGGTTTGGTCTGCACGATGCGTTTTACGGCAGAATAATAATAATAATAATAATAATTAAAGCTGCAAGCAGCATTTAGCGGTGTTCAAGCAGGTAAGGCCTTTAAGGCCGTTAAGCACAAAAGCATCAAAAGACAGTACATTTTATTTAGCATACATTTAAACACTGACATAATAGATGGAAAAAACCATTTACAGCCAATATAGGCAATTTACCATAGGAAATCTATGGTTTTAAAGCTTTTTAACAGTTATAGCGCCACCTATGGTCCGATCTCCATGAAACTTTGCATGCTTCTTCACCATGTTATGAGACATATGCTCTTCAATTTCTGTGAAGTTTTGACTTTTCGTTTAGGATTTATAGGCTTTTGACCGTATTTTACCCTGCCCCTTTTCTAAATGACCCTGTTACAGCCACCCAAATGCAACATTTCAACTTTTTATCAATAATTATTGATCTAGAGAGTCCAGAGAATTGCCCTATACTGGTTTGGTTCTGATCGGGCGAAAAACCAGGGACTAGTTCGCAAAATTAGGTTTTTAACATAATTGTGAATATTTAATGAACGATTTGATTGACAACAATGGTTCTAGAGGCAAAGTTGTTCAACATGAGGAGATCTATCAAATGATATGCATTTTGTGGGGATGTGTGCAACACCACGTGATTACAGAGCCGTAAAACTTGTTAGCGCCAACTAGTGGCCGATTTGTTTCAAAATTCTTACAGGCCTCTAGGGCCATGAGTCGAACATGCCCATCGAGTTTCGTTCCGATCGGCCTCCGTTAACCTCGTCTCATAGGTGCTCAAACTTCATTGGTCGATGGCGGCCATGTTTTTTGAGATACGCCAATATCCTTTTACACATACATGGGGCCTTGGACCAAGACACTGCATACCAATTTTCAAGTCAATCGGACTAACGGTCAGGTGGCCACACCCCTTTTTATGTTTTTTTAATGTTATAGCGCCACCATGTGGCCAATCGACGCAGTTTTTTTACTGTGACCTTGATTTGAACTCATAAATATGAGTACCAAGTTTGGTGAAGATATCTCATTTACTTCTCGAGTTATAGCCATTTTAGTAAAATTGGCTCCTCCCAAAACGTTAATTTTACTCCCCCTAGCGACCGGAATTTGAAATTTCAACTTTTTTTCAATAATTATTGATAAGCAGACTCCAGAGAACATTTCTGCACTGGTTTGGTTCCAATAGGGCAAAAAAACAGGGACTAGTTCACAAAAGTAGGTTTTTAACATAATTCAAAATGGCGGACAAGTTTGCATACCAAAAATAAAATCGGAGATATACATTTTATCCTACAGGCATCCAGCTTTCCAATGATATAAGACACTTGAGTCTACGACTTACGGTCTAGGAGTTATGAGCAGTTACGCGCAATTGATTGCTATAGCGCCACCTATGGGCCAATCGGGCTCATACTTTGATAACCTCTCCTCGATTTTTGTACTACCATCTGGCAAAGTTTCAAAGCTCCAGCTCTTACGGTTTGGGCTGCACGATGCGTTTTACGGCGGAATAATAATAATAATAATAACAAGCCGAATCTGCCGGAGCTTGTACGTCTCACACAATCAGAGCGTAAAAATACGGGATATTTTACGGGAAAATACTAAAACGGGAAGACAGCGGGAAAAGAGCTAAAATACGTGAGAAACCCGGAAAAAACGGGAGGGTTGACAGCTATGATTATATTACCAATCCATCATAATAATAAAATAGCTTTAAGAAGTAAAATGGCCAGCAGAGGGCAGTAGAAGACCACTTATTGGCTCACTTTCATTTTAAACAACTTGGTTTCACTAGAATCCTGCACTAAGGCAACCCAGTTTTTTCATGTTAACTCCATAATGCATGCTTACACACACACACACACACAAACACACACACACACACACACACACACACACACACACACACACACACACACACACACACACACACACACACACACACTCTTGTACATCTATCTTTATGAGGACATTCATTGACACAATGCAATCTCTAGCCGCTTACCTAACCTTACTCATCACAACTAAGTGCTTAACCCGAACCCTTACCCTAAACCTACCCTTAACCTAATTATAACCGTATCCCTAAAACCAAGTCTTGACCCTCAAGCCTTTAAAGGGGTCTCAGAAAGTGAGGACCGGCCAAAATGCCCTCACTTTACTCTCTTTGTCCTCACTCCAATGGTCTAAAACTCAAACTGGTCCTCACAAAGATAGTTGTACAAGTACACACACACACACACACACACACACACACACACACACACACACACACACACACACACACACACACACACGTGTGGGATATGTTATTTTTGAAATCTCTTTTAATGGTCTATAAGCATTTCACATATTTCTTTGTGATGTAATAATATACAACTAATTTAAAAAAATAGCTTTAAGCATTTGTTTGTTAGCCAATGCTGAAAGCTGATAAAAAGATTGAACATGTCTAATACTGCTGCTCCCTCTAGTGGACAACAGTGGTATTACAGCCTATATAGAGTTGAAATGAATGAATGGAAATTTGGTTTTTCACTTATATCTCGGGAACGAGAAAGTGAAAAAATCTGAAACTCAGAACTTAGATAATGTCCGAAGAGCCCTGTTGAACGAGACCATCCCGGTGTTGGTGGCCGATCGGGGCCGGGAGTTATGCCCGTTCAAAAGCATATATTTTGGGGCTTATATCTCGGGAATGCCCTGGCCGAATCGCACCAAACTCGAATCGAAGCTAGATGAGGACGAGCCCTTTCTAACGAGCTACCGCACAAGAATCTAGGTGGTCTAGGTCGAGAGTTACAGCCGTTCAAACTCGGGGGTCTCTCGAATTAGCGATCCGCGGGGGGGCGCTCCCGAGGCCCGCGACGATAGATTTCGATCAAGGCCCAATAGAGGACTTTACCATCCAAATTTGAGCGCGCAGGGAGTTCGCGTTTTCGAGTTATGAGTGAATTTGTACTGTGAGGGCGTGGCCTAACGTTCGTTTTCAGCCTGAGCCTTCCTGTGACACAATTGTGAATAATACATGAATGTGATTGTAAATGTTAAAATAATGATTTTATAAAGTCTAAATATGAATTATATATAACAATATTAGGGAGTAGTATGATAAAATGACAGCAGGTCCACTTATTGTAAAATGCCACTTATTGGCTGTTATAGTCATCAAAGCTGTTTAATATAGTCATCACAGCTGGTCTTTCACCCTATTATAGCCATCCAAATGAAGAAGTTATACCTTTTCTGACAATTATTGATCTATTCTAGAGAGTCCAGAGAATTGTACTGCACTGGTTTTAAACAGGCAATTTACCATAAGATATATATGGTTTTAAAGCTTTTTAACAGTTATAGCGCCACTTATGGTCCGATCTCCATGAAACTGTGCATGCTTCTTCACCATGTTATGACACATATGCTCATCAATTTTTGTGAAGTTCTGATTTTTTATTTACGATTTATAGGCTTTTGAGTGTATTTTGACACGCCCCTTTTCTAAATGACCCTGTTATAGTGAACCATAGGGTAAAGTTCAACTTTTTTTTGATAATTATTGATCTAGAGAGTCCAGAGAATTGTCTTAGACTGGTCTGTTTCCGATCGGGCGAAAAACCAGGGACTAGTTCGCAAAAGTAGGTTTTTAACATATTCGTGAATATTTAATGAACGGTTTGATTGACAGCAATGGTTCTAGAGGCAAATTTGTTCAACATGAGGAGATCTATCAAATGATATGCATTTTGTGGGGATGTGTGCAACACCAAGTGATTACAGAGCCGTAAAACTCGTTAGCGCCAACTAGTGGCCGATTTCTTTCAAAATTCTTACAGGCCTCTAGGGCCATAAGTCGAACGTGCCCATCGAGTTTCGTTCCGATCGGCCTCCGTTAACCTCGTCTCATTGGTGCTCAAACTTCATTGGTCGATGGCGGCCATGTTTTTTTAGATACGCCAATGTCCTCATACACATACATGGGGCCTTGGACCAAGACACTGCTTACCAATTTTCAAGTCAATCGGACTAACGGTCAGCTGGTCAGAGCCCTTTTTATGTTTTTTTCACATTACAGCGCCACCTAGTGTTTGATCGTCGCGATTTTTTTACTGTGACCTCAGAATGAACTCATTCACATGTGTACCGAGTTTGGTGAAGCTATCTCAATTACTTCTTGAGTTATAACCATTTTAGTAAAATAGGCTCCGCCCACAGCGTTTATTTTGCGCCCCCTAGCGAACATGAATCAAAATTTCAACTTTTTTTTGATAATTATTGATATTCAGACTCCAGAGAACATTTCTGCACTGGTTTGGTTCCGATCGGGCGAAAAACCAGGGACTAGTTCGCAAAAGTAGTTTTTCGACAAAATTCAAAATGGCGGAAAAATTTGCATACCGGAAATGAAATCGGAGATATACGTTTTTTAAGTCAGAAGTCCAGCTTTCCAATGATATAAGACACTTGAGTGTACGACATACGGTTTAGGAGTTATGAGCAGTTTCGCGTTTTTGTTACTACAGCGCCACCTATGGGCCAATCGGGCTCATATTCTCTCAACCTCTCCTCGATTTCTGTGCTACCTTAAACCCAAATATCAAGTCTCTAGCACTTACGGTTTGGTCTGCACGATGCGTTTTACGGCAGAATAATAATAATAATTAAAGCTGCAAGCAGCATTTAGCGGTGTTCAAGCAGTTAAGGCATTTAAGATTTTTAACCACACAAGCATCAAAAGACATTACGTTTTATGTAGCAAGCATTTAACCACTGATATCATAGATGGAATAGACCATGTTTTAGCATGATTTACCATGATATACCACATTTTAGTGTGATTTTTCATGATTTACCATGTTCCAGTATGATTTACCATGAATCTAGCATGATTTACCATGATTTACCAAGTTCTAGTATGATTTACTACGTTCTAGGATGATTTACCATAGAGCAGTGGTTCCCAAACCTGTCCTGAAGGACCCGTTTTCTCTGTCTCTCTAATCAATCACACCTGATTCAACTCATCAGCTCATTAACCTATGTGATTATGAGCTGATGAGTTGAATCAGGTGTGTTTGATTAGGGTTCCCAACACTGCCATAGAGTACTGTGATTCTAGCATGATTTACCATAGTTTATCATGATTTACCACATTGCTAGCATTGATGTGAAGTGTCAGAACAAATGAAGTGATAAACTCTGAGAAAATATGATTGTGTTATAATAGTAATTGTTATACAAGTGATTTTATAGTGTCTAAATATGAATGCACCTGTTAAAAGACTTCATTAATAAGTAGAATGAGCCAATAAGTGGTCTTCTACTGCCCTCTGCAGGCCACTTTCATTTTGACAGTTTTTCCATTTTAACTCCTTTATGCAAGCTTACACACACACACACACACACACACACACACAAAATCATTATGAAAATATATTTGAATGTTATTTCATACATGTCTTTGCAAACTATTAATCAGATTATTCAGAATTTATTCAGAAACATAGGACTACACACACATTCTGTTGTAGATACAGAGATTTGAACTATGTCTCATTCAGGATTCACATTTGTCAATGTGACAGAATTGTCAATAGTGATACTTCAATAGATGAAATTTGACTTAATGTGATTGTAAATGTTAAAATAGTAATTTTATAAAGTCTAAATAGTAATTTTGTCACACTACTCAAGTATAATTCATATTTTAAACAGCAGGGGGCAGTAAAATACTACTTATTGGCTTAATATGCCATTATATTCATTTAATTTTCCCATTTTTAACTGTTATAGAGGCAAATTTTGTCCGATCTGTCTGAAATTTTTCATGATTGTTTGGAGTCATATGGCACATGTTCTGACTTGTTTTTAAGAAGATCTGAGCATTCATTGAAGAGATATAAGCTTTTGGGGACACTAGGTCATGGCTACATTGTGAAGTGACCCTATTATAGCCATCCAAATGAAGTTGTTCAACTTTTTCTGATAATTATTGATCTAGAGAGTCCAGAGAATTGTACTGCACTGGTTTTGAACATTATGATATGAACATTACATGATAATAAATGCAAAACACCATTTACAGCAAATACAGGCAATTTACCATAGGAAATACATTGTTTCAAAGCTTTTTAACAGTTATAGCGCCACCTATGGTCCGATCTCCATAAAATTTGGCATGCTTTTTAAGGATGTTATGTCACATATGCTCACCAATTTTTGTGAAGTTCTGAGTTTTCGTATAGGATTTATAGGCTTTTGACTATATTTTGCCACGCCCATTTTATAAATGACCCTGTTATAGCCAACCAAATGCCAAATTTCAACTTTTTTTTGATAATTATTGATCTAGAGAGTCCAGAGAATTGTCCTAGACTGGTCTGGTTCCGATCGGGCGAAAATCCTAGGACTAGTTCGCAAAAGTAGGTTTTAAACATATTTGTGAATATTTAATGAACGATTTGATTGACAGCAATGGTTCTAGAGGCAAAGTTGTTCAGCATGAGGAGATCTATCAAATGATATGCATTTTGTGGGGATGTGTGCCACACCACGTGATTACAGAGCCGTAAAACTTGTTAGCGCCAACTAGTGGCCGATTTCTTTCAAAACTCTTACAGACCTCTTGGGCCATGAGTCGAACATGCCCATCGAGTTTCGTTCCGATCGGCCTCCGTTAACCTCGTCTCACAGGTGCTCAAACTTCATTGGCCGATGGCGGCCATGTTTTTTGAGATACGCCAATGTCCTTTTATACATACATGGGGCCTTGGACCAAGACACTGCATACCAATTTTCAAGTCAATCGGACCAATGGTCAGGTGGTCACAGCCCTATTTATGTTTTTTTAATGTTATAGCGCCACCTAGTGCCCAATCGTCGCGATTTTTTTACTGTGACCTCAGAATGAACTTATTCACATGTGTACCGAGTTTGGTGAAGCTATCTCATTTACTTCTTGAGTTATAGCCATTTTAGTAAAATAGGCTCCGCCCACAACGTTCATTTTGCGCCCCCTAGCGACCGTGAATCAAAATTTCAACTTTTTTTCGATAATTATTTATATTCAGACTCCAGAGAACATTTTGGCACTGGTTTGGTTCCGATCGGGCGAAAAACCAGGGACTAGTTCGCAAAAGTAGTTTTTCGACAAAATTCAAAATGGCGGAAAATCTATCATGGCGGAAATGAAATCGGAGATATACGTTTTTTACTTCAGGTTTCCAGCTTTCCAGAGATATAAGACACTTGAGTCTACGACATACGGTCTAGGAGTTATGAGCAGTTTTGCGCAATTGGTTGCTATAGCGCCACCTATGGGCCAATCGGGCTCATAATTTGATAACCTCTCCTCGATTTTTGTACTACCATCTGACAAAGTTTCAAGTCTCTAGCACTTACGGTTTGGTCTGCACGATGCGTTTTACGGCAGAATAATAATAATAATAATAATAATAATAATTAAAGCTGCAAGCAGCATTTAGCGGTGTTCAAGCAGTTAAGGCATTTAAGATTTTTAACCACACAAGCATCAAAAGACATTACGTTTTATGTAGCAAGCATTTAACCACTGATATCATAGATGGAATAGACCATGTTTTAGCATGATTTACCATGATATACCACATTTTAGTGTGATTTTTCATGATTTACCATGTTCCAGTATGATTTACCATGAATCTAGCATGATTTACCATGATTTACCAAGTTCTAGTATGATTTACTACGTTCTAGGATGATTTACCATAGAGCAGTGGTTCCCAAACCTGTCCTGAAGGACCCGTTTTCTCTGTCTCTCTAATCAATCACACCTGATTCAACTCATCAGCTCATTAACCTATGTGATTATGAGCTGATGAGTTGAATCAGGTGTGTTTGATTAGGGTTCCCAACACTGCCATAGAGTACTGTGATTCTAGCATGATTTACCATAGTTTATCATGATTTACCACATTGCTAGCATTGATGTGAAGTGTCAGAACAAATGAAGTGATAAACTCTGAGAAAATATGATTGTGTTATAATAGTAATTGTTATACAAGTGATTTTATAGTGTCTAAATATGAATGCACCTGTTAAAAGACTTCATTAATAAGTAGAATGAGCCAATAAGTGGTCTTCTACTGCCCTCTGCAGGCCACTTTCATTTTGACAGTTTTTCCATTTTAACTCCTTTATGCAAGCTTACACACACACACACACACACACACACACACAAAATCATTATGAAAATATATTTGAATGTTATTTCATACATGTCTTTGCAAACTATTAATCAGATTATTCAGAATTTATTCAGAAACATAGGACTACACACACATTCTGTTGTAGATACAGAGATTTGAACTATGTCTCATTCAGGATTCACATTTGTCAATGTGACAGAATTGTCAATAGTGATACTTCAATAGATGAAATTTGACTTAATGTGATTGTAAATGTTAAAATAGTAATTTTATAAAGTCTAAATAGTAATTTTGTCACACTACTCAAGTATAATTCATATTTTAAACAGCAGGGGGCAGTAAAATACTACTTATTGGCTTAATATGCCATTATATTCATTTAATTTTCCCATTTTTAACTGTTATAGAGGCAAATTTTGTCCGATCTGTCTGAAATTTTTCATGATTGTTTGGAGTCATATGGCACATGTTCTGACTTGTTTTTAAGAAGATCTGAGCATTCATTGAAGAGATATAAGCTTTTGGGGACACTAGGTCATGGCTACATTGTGAAGTGACCCTATTATAGCCATCCAAATGAAGTTGTTCAACTTTTTCTGATAATTATTGATCTAGAGAGTCCAGAGAATTGTACTGCACTGGTTTTGAACATTATGATATGAACATTACATGATAATAAATGCAAAACACCATTTACAGCAAATACAGGCAATTTACCATAGGAAATACATTGTTTCAAAGCTTTTTAACAGTTATAGCGCCACCTATGGTCCGATCTCCATAAAATTTGGCATGCTTTTTAAGGATGTTATGTCACATATGCTCACCAATTTTTGTGAAGTTCTGAGTTTTCGTATAGGATTTATAGGCTTTTGACTATATTTTGCCACGCCCATTTTATAAATGACCCTGTTATAGCCAACCAAATGCCAAATTTCAACTTTTTTTTGATAATTATTGATCTAGAGAGTCCAGAGAATTGTCCTAGACTGGTCTGGTTCCGATCGGGCGAAAATCCTAGGACTAGTTTGCAAAAGTAGGTTTTAAACATATTTGTGAATATTTAATGAACGATTTGATTGACAGCAATGGTTCTAGAGGCAAAGTTGTTCAGCATGAGGAGATCTATCAAATGATATGCATTTTGTGGGGATGTGTGCCACACCACGTGATTACAGAGCCGTAAAACTTGTTAGCGCCAACTAGTGGCCGATTTCTTTCAAAACTCTTACAGACCTCTTGGGCCATGAGTCGAACATGCCCATCGAGTTTCGTTCCGATCGGCCTCCGTTAACCTCGTCTCACAGGTGCTCAAACTTCATTGGCCGATGGCGGCCATGTTTTTTGAGATACGCCAATGTCCTTTTATACATACATGGGGCCTTGGACCAAGACACTGCATACCAATTTTCAAGTCAATCGGACCAATGGTCAGGTGGTCACAGCCCTATTTATGTTTTTTTAATGTTATAGCGCCACCTAGTGCCCAATCGTCGCGATTTTTTTACTGTGACCTCAGAATGAACTTATTCACATGTGTACCGAGTTTGGTGAAGCTATCTCATTTACTTCTTGAGTTATAGCCATTTTAGTAAAATAGGCTCCGCCCACAACGTTCATTTTGCGCCCCCTAGCGACCGTGAATCAAAATTTCAACTTTTTTTCGATAATTATTTATATTCAGACTCCAGAGAACATTTTGGCACTGGTTTGGTTCCGATCGGGCGAAAAACCAGGGACTAGTTCGCAAAAGTAGTTTTTCAACAAAATTCAAAATGGCGGAAAATCTATCATGGCGGAAATGAAATCGGAGATATACGTTTTTTACTTCAGGTTTCCAGCTTTCCAGAGATATAAGACACTTGAGTCTACGACATACGGTCTAGGAGTTATGAGCAGTTTTGCGCAATTGGTTGCTATAGCGCCACCTATGGGCCAATCGGGCTCATAATTTGATAACCTCTCCTCGATTTTTGTACTACCATCTGACAAAGTTTCAAGTCTCTAGCACTTACGGTTTGGTCTGCACGATGCGTTTTACGGCAGAATAATAATAATAATAATAATAATAATAATAAAAATCAGCACAAATACAATAGGTTTTCAGCACTTCGTGCTTGAACACCTAATAATAAAAATCAGCACAAATACAATAGGTTTTCAGCACTTCGTGCTTGAACACCTAACAAGCAGCATTTAGCGGTGTTCAAGCAGGTAAGGCCTTTAAGGCCGTTAAGCACAAAAGCATCAAAAGACAGTACATTTTATTTAGCATACATTTAAACACTGACATAATAGATGGAAAAAACCATTTACAGCCAATATAGGCAATTTACCATAGGAAATCTATGGTTTTAAAGCTTTTTAACAGTTATAGCGCCACCTATGGTCCGATCTCCATGAAACTTTGCATGCTTCTTCACCATGTTATGAGACATATGCTCTTCAATTTCTGTGAAGTTTTGACTTTTCGTTTAGGATTTATAGGCTTTTGACCGTATTTTACCCTGCCCCTTTTCTAAATGACCCTGTTACAGCCACCCAAATGCAACATTTCAACTTTTTATCAATAATTATTGATCTAGAGAGTCCAGAGAATTGCCCTATACTGGTTTGGTTCCGATCGGGCGAAAAACCAGGGACTAGTTCGCAAAATTAGGTTTTTAACATAATTGTGAATATTTAATGAACGATTTGATTGACAACAATGGTTCTAGAGGCAAAGTTGTTCAACATGAGGAGATCTATCAAATGATATGCATTTTGTGGGGATGTGTGCAACACCACGTGATTACAGAGCCGTAAAACTTGTTAGCGCCAACTAGTGGCCGATTTGTTTCAAAATTCTTACAGGCCTCTAGGGCCATGAGTCGAACATGCCCATCGAGTTTCGTTCCGATCGGCCTCCGTTAACCTCGTCTCATAGGTGCTCAAACTTCATTGGTCGATGGCGGCCATGTTTTTTGAGATACGCCAATATCCTTTTACACATACATGGGGCCTTGGACCAAGACACTGCATACCAATTTTCAAGTCAATCGGACTAACGGTCAGGTGGCCACACCCCTTTTTATGTTTTTTTAATGTTATAGCGCCACCATGTGGCCAATCGACGCAGTTTTTTTACTGTGACCTTGATTTGAACTCATAAATATGAGTACCAAGTTTGGTGAAGATATCTCATTTACTTCTCGAGTTATAGCCATTTTAGTAAAATTGGCTCCTCCCAAAACGTTAATTTTACTCCCCCTAGCGACCGGAATTTGAAATTTCAACTTTTTTTCAATAATTATTGATAAGCAGACTCCAGAGAACATTTCTGCACTGGTTTGGTTCCAATAGGGCAAAAAAACAGGGACTAGTTCACAAAAGTAGGTTTTTAACATAATTCAAAATGGCGGACAAGTTTGCATACCAAAAATAAAATCGGAGATATACATTTTATCCTACAGGCATCCAGCTTTCCAATGATATAAGACACTTGAGTCTACGACTTACGGTCTAGGAGTTATGAGCAGTTACGCGCAATTGATTGCTATAGCGCCACCTATGGGCCAATCGGGCTCATACTTTGATAACCTCTCCTCGATTTTTGTACTACCATCTGGCAAAGTTTCAAAGCTCCAGCTCTTACGGTTTGGGCTGCACGATGCGTTTTACGGCGGAATAATAATAATAATAATAACAAGCCGAATCTGCCGGAGCTTGTACGTCTCACACAATCAGAGCGTAAAAATACGGGATATTTTACGGGAAAATACTAAAACGGGAAGACAGCGGGAAAAGAGCTAAAATACGTGAGAAACCCGGAAAAAACGGGAGGGTTGACAGCTATGATTATATTACCAATCCATCATAATAATAAAATAGCTTTAAGAAGTAAAATGGCCAGCAGAGGGCAGTAGAAGACCACTTATTGGCTCACTTTCATTTTAAACAACTTGGTTTCACTAGAATCCTGCACTAAGGCAACCCAGTTTTTTCATGTTAACTCCATAATGCATGCTTACACACACACACACACACAAACACACACACACACACACACACACACACACACACACACACACACACACACACACACACACACACTCTTGTACATCTATCTTTATGAGGACATTCATTGACACAATGCAATCTCTAGCCGCTTACCTAACCTTACTCATCACAACTAAGTGCTTAACCCGAACCCTTACCCTAAACCTACCCTTAACCTAATTATAACCGTATCCCTAAAACCAAGTCTTGACCCTCAAGCCTTTAAAGGGGTCTCAGAAAGTGAGGACCGGCCAAAATGCCCTCACTTTACTCTCTTTGTCCTCACTCCAATGGTCTAAAACTCAAACTGGTCCTCACAAAGATAGTTGTACAAGTACACACACACACACACACACACACACACACACACACACACACACACACACACACGTGTGGGATATGTTATTTTTGAAATCTCTTTTAATGGTCTATAAGCATTTCACATATTTCTTTGTGATGTAATAATATACAACTAATTTAAAAAAATAGCTTTAAGCATTTGTTTGTTAGCCAATGCTGAAAGCTGATAAAAAGATTGAACATGTCTAATACTGCTGCTCCCTCTAGTGGACAACAGTGGTATTACAGCCTATATAGAGTTGAAATGAATGAATGGAAATTTGGTTTTTCACTTATATCTCGGGAACGAGAAAGTGAAAAAATCTGAAACTCAGAACTTAGATAATGTCCGAAGAGCCCTGTTGAACGAGACCATCCCGGTGTTGGTGGCCGATCGGGGCCGGGAGTTATGCCCGTTCAAAAGCATATATTTTGGGGCTTATATCTCGGGAATGCCCTGGCCGAATCGCACCAAACTCGAATCGAAGCTAGATGAGGACGAGCCCTTTCTAACGAGCTATCGCACAAGAATCTAGGTGGTCTAGGTCGAGAGTTACAGCCGTTCAAACTCGGGGGTCTCTCGAATTAGCGATCCGCGGGGGGGCGCTCCCGAGGCCCGCGACGATAGATTTCGATCAAGGCCCAATAGAGGACTTTACCATCCAAATTTGAGCGCGCAGGGAGTTCGCGTTTTCGAGTTATGAGTGAATTTGTACTGTGAGGGCGTGGCCTAACGTTCGTTTTCAGCCTGAGCCTTCCTGTGACACAATTGTGAATAATACATGAATGTGATTGTAAATGTTAAAATAATGATTTTATAAAGTCTAAATATGAATTATATATAACAATATTAGGGAGTAGTATGATAAAATGACAGCAGGTCCACTTATTGTAAAATGCCACTTATTGGCTGTTATAGTCATCAAAGCTGTTTAATATAGTCATCACAGCTGGTCTTTCACCCTATTATAGCCATCCAAATGAAGAAGTTATACCTTTTCTGACAATTATTGATCTATTCTAGAGAGTCCAGAGAATTGTACTGCACTGGTTTTAAACAGGCAATTTACCATAAGATATATATGGTTTTAAAGCTTTTTAACAGTTATAGCGCCACTTATGGTCCGATCTCCATGAAACTGTGCATGCTTCTTCACCATGTTATGACACATATGCTCATCAATTTTTGTGAAGTTCTGATTTTTTATTTACGATTTATAGGCTTTTGAGTGTATTTTGACACGCCCCTTTTCTAAATGACCCTGTTATAGTGAACCATAGGGTAAAGTTCAACTTTTTTTTGATAATTATTGATCTAGAGAGTCCAGAGAATTGTCTTAGACTGGTCTGTTTCCGATCGGGCGAAAAACCAGGGACTAGTTCGCAAAAGTAGGTTTTTAACATATTCGTGAATATTTAATGAACGGTTTGATTGACAGCAATGGTTCTAGAGGCAAATTTGTTCAACATGAGGAGATCTATCAAATGATATGCATTTTGTGGGGATGTGTGCAACACCAAGTGATTACAGAGCCGTAAAACTCGTTAGCGCCAACTAGTGGCCGATTTCTTTCAAAATTCTTACAGGCCTCTAGGGCCATAAGTCGAACGTGCCCATCGAGTTTCGTTCCGATCGGCCTCCGTTAACCTCGTCTCATTGGTGCTCAAACTTCATTGGTCGATGGCGGCCATGTTTTTTTAGATACGCCAATGTCCTCATACACATACATGGGGCCTTGGACCAAGACACTGCTTACCAATTTTCAAGTCAATCGGACTAACGGTCAGCTGGTCAGAGCCCTTTTTATGTTTTTTTCACATTACAGCGCCACCTAGTGTTTGATCGTCGCGATTTTTTTACTGTGACCTCAGAATGAACTCATTCACATGTGTACCGAGTTTGGTGAAGCTATCTCAATTACTTCTTGAGTTATAACCATTTTAGTAAAATAGGCTCCGCCCACAGCGTTTATTTTGCGCCCCCTAGCGAACATGAATCAAAATTTCAACTTTTTTTTGATAATTATTGATATTCAGACTCCAGAGAACATTTCTGCACTGGTTTGGTTCCGATCGGGCGAAAAACCAGGGACTAGTTCGCAAAAGTAGTTTTTCGACAAAATTCAAAATGGCGGAAAAATTTGCATACCGGAAATGAAATCGGAGATATACGTTTTTTAAGTCAGAAGTCCAGCTTTCCAATGATATAAGACACTTGAGTGTACGACATACGGTTTAGGAGTTATGAGCAGTTTCGCGTTTTTGTTACTACAGCGCCACCTATGGGCCAATCGGGCTCATATTCTCTCAACCTCTCCTCGATTTCTGTGCTACCTTAAACCCAAATATCAAGTCTCTAGCACTTACGGTTTGGTCTGCACGATGCGTTTTACGGCAGAATAATAATAATAATAATAATAATAATAATAAAAATCAGCACAAATACAATAGGTTTTCAGCACTTCGTGCTTGAACACCTAATTAAAGCTGCAAGCAGCATTTAGCGGTGTTCAAGCAGTTAAGGCATTTAAGATTTTTAACCACACAAGCATCAAAAGACATTACGTTTTATGTAGCAAGCATTTAACCACTGATATCATAGATGGAATAGACCATGTTTTAGCATGATTTACCATGATATACCACATTTTAGTGTGATTTTTCATGATTTACCATGTTCCAGTATGATTTACCATGAATCTAGCATGATTTACCATGATTTACCAAGTTCTAGTATGATTTACTACGTTCTAGGATGATTTACCATAGAGCAGTGGTTCCCAAACCTGTCCTGAAGGACCCGTTTTCTCTGTCTCTCTAATCAATCACACCTGATTCAACTCATCAGCTCATTAACCTATGTGATTATGAGCTGATGAGTTGAATCAGGTGTGTTTGATTAGGGTTCCCAACACTGCCATAGAGTACTGTGATTCTAGCATGATTTACCATAGTTTATCATGATTTACCACATTGCTAGCATTGATGTGAAGTGTCAGAACAAATGAAGTGATAAACTCTGAGAAAATATGATTGTGTTATAATAGTAATTGTTATACAAGTGATTTTATAGTGTCTAAATATGAATGCACCTGTTAAAAGACTTCATTAATAAGTAGAATGAGCCAATAAGTGGTCTTCTACTGCCCTCTGCAGGCCACTTTCATTTTGACAGTTTTTCCATTTTAACTCCTTTATGCAAGCTTACACACACACACACACACACACACACACACAAAATCATTATGAAAATATATTTGAATGTTATTTCATACATGTCTTTGCAAACTATTAATCAGATTATTCAGAATTTATTCAGAAACATAGGACTACACACACATTCTGTTGTAGATACAGAGATTTGAACTATGTCTCATTCAGGATTCACATTTGTCAATGTGACAGAATTGTCAATAGTGATACTTCAATAGATGAAATTTGACTTAATGTGATTGTAAATGTTAAAATAGTAATTTTATAAAGTCTAAATAGTAATTTTGTCACACTACTCAAGTATAATTCATATTTTAAACAGCAGGGGGCAGTAAAATACTACTTATTGGCTTAATATGCCATTATATTCATTTAATTTTCCCATTTTTAACTGTTATAGAGGCAAATTTTGTCCGATCTGTCTGAAATTTTTCATGATTGTTTGGAGTCATATGGCACATGTTCTGACTTGTTTTTAAGAAGATCTGAGCATTCATTGAAGAGATATAAGCTTTTGGGGACACTAGGTCATGGCTACATTGTGAAGTGACCCTATTATAGCCATCCAAATGAAGTTGTTCAACTTTTTCTGATAATTATTGATCTAGAGAGTCCAGAGAATTGTACTGCACTGGTTTTGAACATTATGATATGAACATTACATGATAATAAATGCAAAACACCATTTACAGCAAATACAGGCAATTTACCATAGGAAATACATTGTTTCAAAGCTTTTTAACAGTTATAGCGCCACCTATGGTCCGATCTCCATAAAATTTGGCATGCTTTTTAAGGATGTTATGTCACATATGCTCACCAATTTTTGTGAAGTTCTGAGTTTTCGTATAGGATTTATAGGCTTTTGACTATATTTTGCCACGCCCATTTTATAAATGACCCTGTTATAGCCAACCAAATGCCAAATTTCAACTTTTTTTTGATAATTATTGATCTAGAGAGTCCAGAGAATTGTCCTAGACTGGTCTGGTTCCGATCGGGCGAAAATCCTAGGACTAGTTCGCAAAAGTAGGTTTTAAACATATTTGTGAATATTTAATGAACGATTTGATTGACAGCAATGGTTCTAGAGGCAAAGTTGTTCAGCATGAGGAGATCTATCAAATGATATGCATTTTGTGGGGATGTGTGCCACACCACGTGATTACAGAGCCGTAAAACTTGTTAGCGCCAACTAGTGGCCGATTTCTTTCAAAACTCTTACAGACCTCTTGGGCCATGAGTCGAACATGCCCATCGAGTTTCGTTCCGATCGGCCTCCGTTAACCTCGTCTCACAGGTGCTCAAACTTCATTGGCCGATGGCGGCCATGTTTTTTGAGATACGCCAATGTCCTTTTATACATACATGGGGCCTTGGACCAAGACACTGCATACCAATTTTCAAGTCAATCGGACCAATGGTCAGGTGGTCACAGCCCTATTTATGTTTTTTTAATGTTATAGCGCCACCTAGTGCCCAATCGTCGCGATTTTTTTACTGTGACCTCAGAATGAACTTATTCACATGTGTACCGAGTTTGGTGAAGCTATCTCATTTACTTCTTGAGTTATAGCCATTTTAGTAAAATAGGCTCCGCCCACAACGTTCATTTTGCGCCCCCTAGCGACCGTGAATCAAAATTTCAACTTTTTTTCGATAATTATTTATATTCAGACTCCAGAGAACATTTTGGCACTGGTTTGGTTCCGATCGGGCGAAAAACCAGGGACTAGTTCGCAAAAGTAGTTTTTCGACAAAATTCAAAATGGCGGAAAATCTATCATGGCGGAAATGAAATCGGAGATATACGTTTTTTACTTCAGGTTTCCAGCTTTCCAGAGATATAAGACACTTGAGTCTACGACATACGGTCTAGGAGTTATGAGCAGTTTTGCGCAATTGGTTGCTATAGCGCCACCTATGGGCCAATCGGGCTCATAATTTGATAACCTCTCCTCGATTTTTGTACTACCATCTGACAAAGTTTCAAGTCTCTAGCACTTACGGTTTGGTCTGCACGATGCGTTTTACGGCAGAATAATAATAATAATAATAATAATAATAATAATAAAAATCAGCACAAATACAATAGGTTTTCAGCACTTCGTGCTTGAACACCTAATAAAAATCAGCACAAATACAATAGGTTTTCAGCACTTCGTGCTTGAACACCTAATAAATATATTTTGGGGCTTATATCTCGGGAATGCCCTGGCCGAATCGCACCAAACTCGAATCGAAGCTAGATGAGGACGAGCCCTTTCTAACGAGCTATCGCACAAGAATCTAGGTGGTCTAGGTCGAGAGTTACAGCCGTTCAAACTCGGGGGTCTCTCGAATTAGCGATCCGCGGGGGGGCGCTCCCGAGGCCCGCGACGATAGATTTCGATCAAGGCCCAATAGAGGACTTTACCATCCAAATTTGAGCGCGCAGGGAGTTCGCGTTTTCGAGTTATGAGTGAATTTGTACTGTGAGGGCGTGGCCTAACGTTCGTTTTCAGCCTGAGCCTTCCTGTGACACAATTGTGAATAATACATGAATGTGATTGTAAATGTTAAAATAATGATTTTATAAAGTCTAAATATGAATTATATATAACAATATTAGGGAGTAGTATGATAAAATGACAGCAGGTCCACTTATTGTAAAATGCCACTTATTGGCTGTTATAGTCATCAAAGCTGTTTAATATAGTCATCACAGCTGGTCTTTCACCCTATTATAGCCATCCAAATGAAGAAGTTATACCTTTTCTGACAATTATTGATCTATTCTAGAGAGTCCAGAGAATTGTACTGCACTGGTTTTAAACAGGCAATTTACCATAAGATATATATGGTTTTAAAGCTTTTTAACAGTTATAGCGCCACTTATGGTCCGATCTCCATGAAACTGTGCATGCTTCTTCACCATGTTATGACACATATGCTCATCAATTTTTGTGAAGTTCTGATTTTTTATTTACGATTTATAGGCTTTTGAGTGTATTTTGACACGCCCCTTTTCTAAATGACCCTGTTATAGTGAACCATAGGGTAAAGTTCAACTTTTTTTTGATAATTATTGATCTAGAGAGTCCAGAGAATTGTCTTAGACTGGTCTGTTTCCGATCGGGCGAAAAACCAGGGACTAGTTCGCAAAAGTAGGTTTTTAACATATTCGTGAATATTTAATGAACGGTTTGATTGACAGCAATGGTTCTAGAGGCAAATTTGTTCAACATGAGGAGATCTATCAAATGATATGCATTTTGTGGGGATGTGTGCAACACCAAGTGATTACAGAGCCGTAAAACTCGTTAGCGCCAACTAGTGGCCGATTTCTTTCAAAATTCTTACAGGCCTCTAGGGCCATAAGTCGAACGTGCCCATCGAGTTTCGTTCCGATCGGCCTCCGTTAACCTCGTCTCATTGGTGCTCAAACTTCATTGGTCGATGGCGGCCATGTTTTTTTAGATACGCCAATGTCCTCATACACATACATGGGGCCTTGGACCAAGACACTGCTTACCAATTTTCAAGTCAATCGGACTAACGGTCAGCTGGTCAGAGCCCTTTTTATGTTTTTTTCACATTACAGCGCCACCTAGTGTTTGATCGTCGCGATTTTTTTACTGTGACCTCAGAATGAACTCATTCACATGTGTACCGAGTTTGGTGAAGCTATCTCAATTACTTCTTGAGTTATAACCATTTTAGTAAAATAGGCTCCGCCCACAGCGTTTATTTTGCGCCCCCTAGCGAACATGAATCAAAATTTCAACTTTTTTTTGATAATTATTGATATTCAGACTCCAGAGAACATTTCTGCACTGGTTTGGTTCCGATCGGGCGAAAAACCAGGGACTAGTTCGCAAAAGTAGTTTTTCGACAAAATTCAAAATGGCGGAAAAATTTGCATACCGGAAATGAAATCGGAGATATACGTTTTTTAAGTCAGAAGTCCAGCTTTCCAATGATATAAGACACTTGAGTGTACGACATACGGTTTAGGAGTTATGAGCAGTTTCGCGTTTTTGTTACTACAGCGCCACCTATGGGCCAATCGGGCTCATATTCTCTCAACCTCTCCTCGATTTCTGTGCTACCTTAAACCCAAATATCAAGTCTCTAGCACTTACGGTTTGGTCTGCACGATGCGTTTTACGGCAGAATAATAATAATAATAATAATAATTAAAGCTGCAAGCAGCATTTAGCGGTGTTCAAGCAGTTAAGGCATTTAAGATTTTTAACCACACAAGCATCAAAAGACATTACGTTTTATGTAGCAAGCATTTAACCACTGATATCATAGATGGAATAGACCATGTTTTAGCATGATTTACCATGATATACCACATTTTAGTGTGATTTTTCATGATTTACCATGTTCCAGTATGATTTACCATGAATCTAGCATGATTTACCATGATTTACCAAGTTCTAGTATGATTTACTACGTTCTAGGATGATTTACCATAGAGCAGTGGTTCCCAAACCTGTCCTGAAGGACCCGTTTTCTCTGTCTCTCTAATCAATCACACCTGATTCAACTCATCAGCTCATTAACCTATGTGATTATGAGCTGATGAGTTGAATCAGGTGTGTTTGATTAGGGTTCCCAACACTGCCATAGAGTACTGTGATTCTAGCATGATTTACCATAGTTTATCATGATTTACCACATTGCTAGCATTGATGTGAAGTGTCAGAACAAATGAAGTGATAAACTCTGAGAAAATATGATTGTGTTATAATAGTAATTGTTATACAAGTGATTTTATAGTGTCTAAATATGAATGCACCTGTTAAAAGACTTCATTAATAAGTAGAATGAGCCAATAAGTGGTCTTCTACTGCCCTCTGCAGGCCACTTTCATTTTGACAGTTTTTCCATTTTAACTCCTTTATGCAAGCTTACACACACACACACACACACACACACACACAAAATCATTATGAAAATATATTTGAATGTTATTTCATACATGTCTTTGCAAACTATTAATCAGATTATTCAGAATTTATTCAGAAACATAGGACTACACACACATTCTGTTGTAGATACAGAGATTTGAACTATGTCTCATTCAGGATTCACATTTGTCAATGTGACAGAATTGTCAATAGTGATACTTCAATAGATGAAATTTGACTTAATGTGATTGTAAATGTTAAAATAGTAATTTTATAAAGTCTAAATAGTAATTTTGTCACACTACTCAAGTATAATTCATATTTTAAACAGCAGGGGGCAGTAAAATACTACTTATTGGCTTAATATGCCATTATATTCATTTAATTTTCCCATTTTTAACTGTTATAGAGGCAAATTTTGTCCGATCTGTCTGAAATTTTTCATGATTGTTTGGAGTCATATGGCACATGTTCTGACTTGTTTTTAAGAAGATCTGAGCATTCATTGAAGAGATATAAGCTTTTGGGGACACTAGGTCATGGCTACATTGTGAAGTGACCCTATTATAGCCATCCAAATGAAGTTGTTCAACTTTTTCTGATAATTATTGATCTAGAGAGTCCAGAGAATTGTACTGCACTGGTTTTGAACATTATGATATGAACATTACATGATAATAAATGCAAAACACCATTTACAGCAAATACAGGCAATTTACCATAGGAAATACATTGTTTCAAAGCTTTTTAACAGTTATAGCGCCACCTATGGTCCGATCTCCATAAAATTTGGCATGCTTTTTAAGGATGTTATGTCACATATGCTCACCAATTTTTGTGAAGTTCTGAGTTTTCGTATAGGATTTATAGGCTTTTGACTATATTTTGCCACGCCCATTTTATAAATGACCCTGTTATAGCCAACCAAATGCCAAATTTTAACTTTTTTTTGATAATTATTGATCTAGAGAGTCCAGAGAATTGTCCTAGACTGGTCTGGTTCCGATCGGGCGAAAATCCTAGGACTAGTTCGCAAAAGTAGGTTTTAAACATATTTGTGAATATTTAATGAACGATTTGATTGACAGCAATGATTCTAGAGGCAAAGTTGTTCAGCATGAGGAGATCTATCAAATGATATGCATTTTGTGGGGATGTGTGCCACACCACGTGATTACAGAGCCGTAAAACTTGTTAGCGCCAACTAGTGGCCGATTTCTTTCAAAACTCTTACAGACCTCTTGGGCCATGAGTCGAACATGCCCATCGAGTTTCGTTCCGATCGGCCTCCGTTAACCTCGTCTCACAGGTGCTCAAACTTCATTGGCCGATGGCGGCCATGTTTTTTGAGATACGCCAATGTCCTTTTATACATACATGGGGCCTTGGACCAAGACACTGCATACCAATTTTCAAGTCAATCGGACCAATGGTCAGGTGGTCACAGCCCTATTTATGTTTTTTTAATGTTATAGCGCCACCTAGTGCCCAATCGTCGCGATTTTTTTACTGTGACCTCAGAATGAACTTATTCACATGTGTACCGAGTTTGGTGAAGCTATCTCATTTACTTCTTGAGTTATAGCCATTTTAGTAAAATAGGCTCCGCCCACAACGTTCATTTTGCGCCCCCTAGCGACCGTGAATCAAAATTTCAACTTTTTTTCGATAATTATTGATATTCAGACTCCAGAGAACATTTTGGCACTGGTTTGGTTCCGATCGGGCGAAAAACCAGGGACTAGTTCGCAAAAGTAGTTTTTCGACAAAATTCAAAATGGCGGAAAATCTATCATGGCGGAAATGAAATCGGAGATATACGTTTTTTACTTCAGGTTTCCAGCTTTCCAGAGATATAAGACACTTGAGTCTACGACATACGGTCTAGGAGTTATGAGCAGTTTTGCGCAATTGGTTGCTATAGCGCCACCTATGGGCCAATCGGGCTCATAATTTGATAACCTCTCCTCGATTTTTGTACTACCATCTGACAAAGTTTCAAGTCTCTAGCACTTACGGTTTGGTCTGCACGATGCGTTTTACGGCAGAATAATAATAATAATAATAAAAATCAGCACAAATACAATAGGTTTTCAGCACTTCGTGCTTGAACACCTAAAAATCAGCACAAATACAATAGGTTTTCAGCACTTCGTGCTTGAACACCTAATAATAAAAATCAGCACAAATACAATAGGTTTTCAGCACTTCGTGCTTGAACACCTAATAAAAATCAGCACAAATACAATAGGTTTTCAGCACTTCGTGCTTGAACACCTAATAATAAATATACTTTAATGGTCTATAAGCATTTCACATATTTCTTTGTGAAGCAAGATGTGGACGGGACCTTTCAAACAAGCTATCCCACAATAATCTAGTTGGTCTAGGTAGGGAGTTACAGATGTTCCAATCCGGAGGTCTCACAGATTATATATATATATATATATATATATATATATATATATATATATATATATATATATATATATGCAATATAGTTTTGAACATATATTAATGCAAATACTTTTCTTCTTTCATATGTGCAAAAAATTGAAATGAATAAAATGATACCACAGAGACATTCTTCAATATGCAAACGATTGAACTTGAATAAATTAATTGATTGTTAATGTTACTTATTTTCATATGCACTGTTTAAAAACAACAACATTGTATTATTCTGGCAATAAAATGCAGTTTTGTTTTCTATGACTTGGTTTGACTCCATGTATTTTTTAATGGCACGTTTTTCATATTAACTCTAATAAAAATGCTTAAACACATTTTGTTATAGCTATAGATATTTGAAATAAATGGTAGGTAAAAAAAAATGCTTATTACAGATTTCCCATTTAAAACGCAATTTTTCGTTTTCATTTTAATCATATAATTTTATTGAAAAAAATTTCTCAAATTTTCATGTTTACTCAATGCATGCTTACAGACACACACTTTTGGGATGTTATTGTGAAAATCTAATTTAGTTTAATATAGTTGATAAAATCTAATTTAGTTTAGTTGAATATTTAGGCAATATAGTTTAATAATATTAATTATATTCATAGCTGTCAACATTGAACATTGAAAATAAGGGAGATTTCCCGGAATCCATCCCCAAAATAAGGGATTTTTTTTACACGATTCTTACCCACAAACTTTTAAAAAAAAAGAAGCACTAATCATTAACAGTCTAAAGAGTTTATAACTAGCCTACATATAGGCCTACATGTGTGAGAGAGAGAAAGAGACAGTGTGTGTGTGTGTGTGTATGAGAGAGAGAAAGAGACAGTGTGTGTGTGTGTGTGTGTGTGTGTGTGTGTGAGAGAGAGAGAGAGAGAGAGAGAGGGAGAGACTGAGAGACAGTGTGTGTGTGTGTGTGTGTGTGTGTGTGTGTGTGTGTGTGTGTGTGTGTGTGTGTGTGTGTTAGGGGTGTGACCATAACCGTGAGACCGACGGTTATAGTTGAACACCGTCATTAGAACTCTATAATCGCCAAAACCGTGTTATTAAAATATTTTTTACAAAAATGTTTTATCATAGAGAATGTTTAAATACTAATATCAGCTTACGAGGGAAACGGAGGCGGAGTTAGTGGTGCTTCGGAAGTTCGGAGGCTGCTACTACTGGAGATGATTCGGGAGAGGTCTGTGCCCCTTTACCGATCAGAGCGCACGCTGACACGGGTTAAGCTTTGTTTATACCATGGTTTATACTCGACGCGTCCGCACGAGCGCGAAGGTGCGCGCGGCAAAAATGACGCGTTGGGTGCGCAAGACCGGCAAGACCCCATTTCGCTTTGCTGTGTGCACGGCTTTTTTTGTAACAGCGCGCGCGGCGCCGCATCCGAGGATGAACGACTTCAAGCCGAATCTGCCGGAGCTTGTACGTCTCACACAATCAGAGCGTAAAAATACGGGATATTTTACGGGAAAATACTAAAACGGGAAGACAGCGGGAAAAGAGCTAAAATACGTGAGAAACCCGGAAAAAACGGGAGGGTTGACAGCTATGATTATATTACCAATCCATCATAATAATAAAATAGCTTTAAGAAGTAAAATGGCCAGCAGAGGGCAGTAGAAGACCACTTATTGGCTCACTTTCATTTTAAACAACTTGGTTTCACTAGAATCCTGCACTAAGGCAACCCAGTTTTTTCATGTTAACTCCATAATGCATGCTTACACACACACACACACACAAACACACACACACACACACACACACACACACACACACACACACACACACACACACACACACACACACACTCTTGTACATCTATCTTTATGAGGACATTCATTGACACAATGCAATCTCTAGCCGCTTACCTAACCTTACTCATCACAACTAAGTGCTTAACCCGAACCCTTACCCTAAACCTACCCTTAACCTAATTATAACCGTATCCCTAAAACCAAGTCTTGACCCTCAAGCCTTTAAAGGGGTCTCAGAAAGTGAGGACCAGCCAAAATGCCCTCACTTTACTCTCTTTGTCCTCACTCCAATGGTCTAAAACTCAAACTGGTCCTCACAAAGATAGTTGTACAAGTACACACACACACACACACACACACACACACACACACACACACACACACACACACACACACACGTGTGGGATATGTTATTTTTGAAATCTCTTTTAATGGTCTATAAGCATTTCACATATTTCTTTGTGATGTAATAATATACAACTAATTTAAAAAAATAGCTTTAAGCATTTGTTTGTTAGCCAATGCTGAAAGCTGATAAAAAGATTGAACATGTCTAATACTGCTGCTCCCTCTAGTGGACAACAGTGGTATTACAGCCTATATAGAGTTGAAATGAATGAATGGAAATTTGGTTTTTCACTTATATCTCGGGAACGAGAAAGTGAAAAAATCTGAAACTCAGAACTTAGATAATGTCCGAAGAGCCCTGTTGAACGAGACCATCCCGGTGTTGGTGGCCGATCGGGGCCGGGAGTTATGCCCGTTCAAAAGCATATATTTTGGGGCTTATATCTCGGGAATGCCCTGGCCGAATCGCACCAAACTCGAATCGAAGCTAGATGAGGACGAGCCCTTTCTAACGAGCTATCGCACAAGAATCTAGGTGGTCTAGGTCGAGAGTTACAGCCGTTCAAACTCGGGGGTCTCTCGAATTAGCGATCCGCGGGGGGGCGCTCCCGAGGCCCGCGACGATAGATTTCGATCAAGGCCCAATAGAGGACTTTACCATCCAAATTTGAGCGCGCAGGGAGTTCGCGTTTTCGAGTTATGAGTGAATTTGTACTGTGAGGGCGTGGCCTAACGTTCGTTTTCAGCCTGAGCCTTCCTGTGACACAATTGTGAATAATACATGAATGTGATTGTAAATGTTAAAATAATGATTTTATAAAGTCTAAATATGAATTATATATAACAATATTAGGGAGTAGTATGATAAAATGACAGCAGGTCCACTTATTGTAAAATGCCACTTATTGGCTGTTATAGTCATCAAAGCTGTTTAATATAGTCATCACAGCTGGTCTTTCACCCTATTATAGCCATCCAAATGAAGAAGTTATACCTTTTCTGACAATTATTGATCTATTCTAGAGAGTCCAGAGAATTGTACTGCACTGGTTTTAAACAGGCAATTTACCATAAGATATATATGGTTTTAAAGCTTTTTAACAGTTATAGCGCCACTTATGGTCCGATCTCCATGAAACTGTGCATGCTTCTTCACCATGTTATGACACATATGCTCATCAATTTTTGTGAAGTTCTGATTTTTTATTTACGATTTATAGGCTTTTGAGTGTATTTTGACACGCCCCTTTTCTAAATGACCCTGTTATAGTGAACCATAGGGTAAAGTTCAACTTTTTTTTGATAATTATTGATCTAGAGAGTCCAGAGAATTGTCTTAGACTGGTCTGTTTCCGATCGGGCGAAAAACCAGGGACTAGTTCGCAAAAGTAGGTTTTTAACATATTCGTGAATATTTAATGAACGGTTTGATTGACAGCAATGGTTCTAGAGGCAAATTTGTTCAACATGAGGAGATCTATCAAATGATATGCATTTTGTGGGGATGTGTGCAACACCAAGTGATTACAGAGCCGTAAAACTCGTTAGCGCCAACTAGTGGCCGATTTCTTTCAAAATTCTTACAGGCCTCTAGGGCCATAAGTCGAACGTGCCCATCGAGTTTCGTTCCGATCGGCCTCCGTTAACCTCGTCTCATTGGTGCTCAAACTTCATTGGTCGATGGCGGCCATGTTTTTTTAGATACGCCAATGTCCTCATACACATACATGGGGCCTTGGACCAAGACACTGCTTACCAATTTTCAAGTCAATCGGACTAACGGTCAGCTGGTCAGAGCCCTTTTTATGTTTTTTTCACATTACAGCGCCACCTAGTGTTTGATCGTCGCGATTTTTTTACTGTGACCTCAGAATGAACTCATTCACATGTGTACCGAGTTTGGTGAAGCTATCTCAATTACTTCTTGAGTTATAACCATTTTAGTAAAATAGGCTCCGCCCACAGCGTTTATTTTGCGCCCCCTAGCGAACATGAATCAAAATTTCAACTTTTTTTTGATAATTATTGATATTCAGACTCCAGAGAACATTTCTGCACTGGTTTGGTTCCGATCGGGCGAAAAACCAGGGACTAGTTCGCAAAAGTAGTTTTTCGACAAAATTCAAAATGGCGGAAAAATTTGCATACCGGAAATGAAATCGGAGATATACGTTTTTTAAGTCAGAAGTCCAGCTTTCCAATGATATAAGACACTTGAGTGTACGACATACGGTTTAGGAGTTATGAGCAGTTTCGCGTTTTTGTTACTACAGCGCCACCTATGGGCCAATCGGGCTCATATTCTCTCAACCTCTCCTCGATTTCTGTGCTACCTTAAACCCAAATATCAAGTCTCTAGCACTTACGGTTTGGTCTGCACGATGCGTTTTACGGCAGAATAATAATAATAATAATAATAATAATAATAAAAATCAGCACAAATACAATAGGTTTTCAGCACTTCGTGCTTGAACACCTAATAAAAATCAGCACAAATACAATAGGTTTTCAGCACTTCGTGCTTGAACACCTAATAATAATAACAAGCAGCATTTAGCGGTGTTCAAGCAGTTAAGGCATTTAAGATTTTTAACCACACAAGCATCAAAAGACATTACGTTTTATGTAGCAAGCATTTAACCACTGATATCATAGATGGAATAGACCATGTTTTAGCATGATTTACCATGATATACCACATTTTAGTGTGATTTTTCATGATTTACCATGTTCCAGTATGATTTACCATGAATCTAGCATGATTTACCATGATTTACCAAGTTCTAGTATGATTTACTACGTTCTAGGATGATTTACCATAGAGCAGTGGTTCCCAAACCTGTCCTGAAGGACCCGTTTTCTCTGTCTCTCTAATCAATCACACCTGATTCAACTCATCAGCTCAATAACCTATGTGATTATGAGCTGATGAGTTGAATCAGGTGTGTTTGATTAGGGTTCCCAACACTGCCATAGAGTACCGTGATTCTAGCATGATTTACCATAGTTTATCATGATTTACCACATTGCTAGCATTGATGTGAAGTGTCAGTACAAATGAAGTGATAAACTCTGACAAAATATGATTGTGTTATAATAGTAATTGTTATACAAGTGATTTTATAGTGTCTAAATATGAATGCACCTGTTAAAAGACTTCATTAATAAGTAGAATGAGCCAATAAGTGGTCTTCTACTGCCCTCTGCTGGCCACTTTCATTTTGACAGTTTTTCCATTTTAACTCCTTTATGCAAGCTTACACACACACACACACACACACACACACAAAATCATTATGAAAATATATTTGAATGTTATTTCATACATGTCTTTGCAAACTATTAATCAGATTATTCAGAATTTATTCAGAAACATAGGACTACACACACATTCTGTTGTAGATACAGAGATTTGAACTATGTCTCATTCAGGATTCACATTTGTCAATGTGACAGAATTGTCAATAGTGATACTTCAATAGATGAAATTAGACTTAATGTGATTGTAAATGTTAAAATAGTAATTTTATAAAGTCTAAATAGTAATTTTGTCACACTACTCAAGTATAATTCATATTTTAAACAGCAGGGGGCAGTAAAATACTACTTATTGGCTTAATATGCCATTATATTCATTTAATTTTCCCATTTTTAACTGTTATAGAGGCAAATCTTGTCCGATCTGTCTGAAATTTTTCATGATTGTTTGGAGTCATATGGCACATGTTCTGACTTGTTTTTAAGAAGATCTGAGCATTCATTGAAGAGATATAAGCTTTTGGGGACACTAGGTCATGGCTACATTGTGAAGTGACCCTATTATAGCCATCCAAATGAAGTTGTTCAACTTTTTCTGATAATTATTGATCTAGAGAGTCCAGAGAATTGTACTGCACTGGTTTTGAACATTATGATATGAACATTACATGATAATAAATGCAAAACACCATTTACAGCAAATACAGGCAATTTACCATAGGAAATACATTGTTTAAAAGCTTTTTAACAGTTATAGCGCCACCTATGGTCCGATCTCCATAAAATTTGGCATGCTTTTTAAGGATGTTATGTCACATATGCTCACCAATTTTTGTGAAGTTCTGAGTTTTCGTATAGGATTTATAGGCTTTTGACTATATTTTGCCACGCCCATTTTATAAATGACCCTGTTATAGCCAACCAAATGCCAAATTTCAACTTTTTTTGATAATTATTGATCTAGAGAGTCCAGAGAATTGTCCTAGACTGGTCTGGTTCCGATCGGGCGAAAATCCTAGGACTAGTTTGCAAAAGTAGGTTTTAAACATATTTGTGAATATTTAATGAACGATTTGATTGACAGCAATGGTTCTAGAGGCAAAGTTGTTCAGCATGAGGAGATCTATCAAATGATATGCATTTTGTGGGGATGTGTGCCACACCACGTGATTACAGAGCCGTAAAACTCGTTAGCGCCAACTAGTGGCCGATTTCTTTCAAAACTCTTACAGACCTCTTGGGCCATGAGTCGAACATGCCCATCGAGTTTCGTTCCGATCGGCCTCCGTTAACCTCGTCTCACAGGTGCTCAAACTTCATTGGCCGATGGCGGCCATGTTTTTTGAGATAAGCCAATGTCCTTTTATACATACATGGGGCCTTGGACCAAGACACTGCATACCAATTTTCAAGTCAATCGGACCAACGGTCAGGTGGTCATAGCCCTATTTAAGTTTTTTTAATGTTATAGTGCCACCTAGTGCCCAATCGTCGCGATTTTTTTACTGTGACCTCAGAATGAACTTATTCACATGTGTACCGAGTTTGGTGAAGCTATCTCATTTACTTCTTGAGTTATAGCCATTTTAGTAAAATAGGCTCCGCCCACAACGTTCATTTTGCGCCCCCTAGCGACCGTGAATCAAAATTTCAACTTTTTTTCGATAATTATTGATATTCAGACTCCAGAGAACATTTTGGCACTGGTTTGGTTCCGATCGGGCGAAAAACCAGGGACTAGTTCGCAAAAGTAGTTTTTCGACAAAATTCAAAATGGCGGAAAATCTATCATGACGGAAATGAAATCGGAGATATAAGTTTTTTACTTCAGGTTTCCAGCTTTCCAGAGATATAAGACACTTGAGTCTACGACATACGGTCTAGGAGTTATGAGCAGTTTTGCGCAATTGGTTGCTATAGCGCCACCTATGGGCCAATCAGGCTCATAATTTGATAACCTCTCCTCGATTTTTGTACTACCATCTGACAAAGTTTCAAGTCTCTAGCACTTACGGTTTGGTCTGCACGATGCGTTTTAGCGGAGAATAATAATAATAAATATATTTTGGGGCTTATATCTCGGGAATGCCCTGGCCGAATCGCACCAAACTCGAATCGAAGCTAGATGAGGACGAGCCCTTTCTAACGAGCTATCGCACAAGAATCTAGGTGGTCTAGGTCGAGAGTTACAGCCGTTCAAACTCGGGGGTCTCTCGAATTAGCGATCCGCGGGGGGGCGCTCCCGAGGCCCGCGACGATAGATTTCGATCAAGGCCCAATAGAGGACTTTACCATCCAAATTTGAGCGCGCAGGGAGTTCGCGTTTTCGAGTTATGAGTGAATTTGTACTGTGAGGGCGTGGCCTAACGTTCGTTTTCAGCCTGAGCCTTCCTGTGACACAATTGTGAATAATACATGAATGTGATTGTAAATGTTAAAATAATGATTTTATAAAGTCTAAATATGAATTATATATAACAATATTAGGGAGTAGTATGATAAAATGACAGCAGGTCCACTTATTGTAAAATGCCACTTATTGGCTGTTATAGTCATCAAAGCTGTTTAATATAGTCATCACAGCTGGTCTTTCACCCTATTATAGCCATCCAAATGAAGAAGTTATACCTTTTCTGACAATTATTGATCTATTCTAGAGAGTCCAGAGAATTGTACTGCACTGGTTTTAAACAGGCAATTTACCATAAGATATATATGGTTTTAAAGCTTTTTAACAGTTATAGCGCCACTTATGGTCCGATCTCCATGAAACTGTGCATGCTTCTTCACCATGTTATGACACATATGCTCATCAATTTTTGTGAAGTTCTGATTTTTTATTTACGATTTATAGGCTTTTGAGTGTATTTTGACACGCCCCTTTTCTAAATGACCCTGTTATAGTGAACCATAGGGTAAAGTTCAACTTTTTTTTGATAATTATTGATCTAGAGAGTCCAGAGAATTGTCTTAGACTGGTCTGTTTCCGATCGGGCGAAAAACCAGGGACTAGTTCGCAAAAGTAGGTTTTTAACATATTCGTGAATATTTAATGAACGGTTTGATTGACAGCAATGGTTCTAGAGGCAAATTTGTTCAACATGAGGAGATCTATCAAATGATATGCATTTTGTGGGGATGTGTGCAACACCAAGTGATTACAGAGCCGTAAAACTCGTTAGCGCCAACTAGTGGCCGATTTCTTTCAAAATTCTTACAGGCCTCTAGGGCCATAAGTCGAACGTGCCCATCGAGTTTCGTTCCGATCGGCCTCCGTTAACCTCGTCTCATTGGTGCTCAAACTTCATTGGTCGATGGCGGCCATGTTGTTTTAGATACGCCAATGTCCTCATACACATACATGGGGCCTTGGACCAAGACACTGCTTACCAATTTTCAAGTCAATCGGACTAACGGTCAGCTGATCAGAGCCCTTTTTATGTTTTTTTCACATTACAGCGCCACCTAGTGTTTGATCGTCGCGATTTTTTTACTGTGACCTCAGAATGAACTCATTCACATGTGTACCGAGTTTGGTGAAGCTATCTCAATTACTTCTTGAGTTATAACCATTTTAGTAAAATAGGCTCCGCCCACAGCGTTTATTTTGCGCCCCCTAGCGAACATGAATCAAAATTTCAACTTTTTTTTGATAATTATTGATATTCAGACTCCAGAGAACATTTCTGCACTGGTTTGGTTCCGATCGGGCGAAAAACCAGGGACTAGTTCGCAAAAGTAGTTTTTCGACAAAATTCAAAATGGCGGAAAAATTTGCATACCGGAAATGAAATCGGAGATATACGTTTTTTAAGTCAGAAGTCCAGCTTTCCAATGATATAAGACACTTGAGTGTACGACATACGGTTTAGGAGTTATGAGCAGTTTCGCGTTTTTGTTACTACAGCGCCACCTATGGGCCAATCGGGCTCATATTCTCTCAACCTCTCCTCGATTTCTGTGCTACCTTAAACCCAAATATCAAGTCTCTAGCACTTACGGTTTGGTCTGCACGATGCGTTTTACGGCAGAATAATAATAATAATAATAATTAAAGCTGCAAGCAGCATTTAGCGGTGTTCAAGCAGTTAAGGCATTTAAGATTTTTAACCACACAAGCATCAAAAGACATTACGTTTTATGTAGCAAGCATTTAACCACTGATATCATAGATGGAATAGACCATGTTTTAGCATGATTTACCATGATATACCACATTTTAGTGTGATTTTTCATGATTTACCATGTTCCAGTATGATTTACCATGAATCTAGCATGATTTACCATGATTTACCAAGTTCTAGTATGATTTACTACGTTCTAGGATGATTTACCATAGAGCAGTGGTTCCCAAACCTGTCCTGAAGGACCCGTTTTCTCTGTCTCTCTAATCAATCACACCTGATTCAACTCATCAGCTCATTAACCTATGTGATTATGAGCTGATGAGTTGAATCAGGTGTGTTTGATTAGGGTTCCCAACACTGCCATAGAGTACTGTGATTCTAGCATGATTTACCATAGTTTATCATGATTTACCACATTGCTAGCATTGATGTGAAGTGTCAGAACAAATGAAGTGATAAACTCTGAGAAAATATGATTGTGTTATAATAGTAATTGTTATACAAGTGATTTTATAGTGTCTAAATATGAATGCACCTGTTAAAAGACTTCATTAATAAGTAGAATGAGCCAATAAGTGGTCTTCTACTGCCCTCTGCAGGCCACTTTCATTTTGACAGTTTTTCCATTTTAACTCCTTTATGCAAGCTTACACACACACACACACACACACACACACACAAAATCATTATGAAAATATATTTGAATGTTATTTCATACATGTCTTTGCAAACTATTAATCAGATTATTCAGAATTTATTCAGAAACATAGGACTACACACACATTCTGTTGTAGATACAGAGATTTGAACTATGTCTCATTCAGGATTCACATTTGTCAATGTGACAGAATTGTCAATAGTGATACTTCAATAGATGAAATTTGACTTAATGTGATTGTAAATGTTAAAATAGTAATTTTATAAAGTCTAAATAGTAATTTTGTCACACTACTCAAGTATAATTCATATTTTAAACAGCAGGGGGCAGTAAAATACTACTTATTGGCTTAATATGCCATTATATTCATTTAATTTTCCCATTTTTAACTGTTATAGAGGCAAATTTTGTCCGATCTGTCTGAAATTTTTCATGATTGTTTGGAGTCATATGGCACATGTTCTGACTTGTTTTTAAGAAGATCTGAGCATTCATTGAAGAGATATAAGCTTTTGGGGACACTAGGTCATGGCTACATTGTGAAGTGACCCTATTATAGCCATCCAAATGAAGTTGTTCAACTTTTTCTGATAATTATTGATCTAGAGAGTCCAGAGAATTGTACTGCACTGGTTTTGAACATTATGATATGAACATTACATGATAATAAATGCAAAACACCATTTACAGCAAATACAGGCAATTTACCATAGGAAATACATTGTTTCAAAGCTTTTTAACAGTTATAGCGCCACCTATGGTCCGATCTCCATAAAATTTGGCATGCTTTTTAAGGATGTTATGTCACATATGCTCACCAATTTTTGTGAAGTTCTGAGTTTTCGTATAGGATTTATAGGCTTTTGACTATATTTTGCCACGCCCATTTTATAAATGACCCTGTTATAGCCAACCAAATGCCAAATTTCAACTTTTTTTTGATAATTATTGATCTAGAGAGTCCAGAGAATTGTCCTAGACTGGTCTGGTTCCGATCGGGCGAAAATCCTAGGACTAGTTCGCAAAAGTAGGTTTTAAACATATTTGTGAATATTTAATGAACGATTTGATTGACAGCAATGGTTCTAGAGGCAAAGTTGTTCAGCATGAGGAGATCTATCAAATGATATGCATTTTGTGGGGATGTGTGCCACACCACGTGATTACAGAGCCGTAAAACTTGTTAGCGCCAACTAGTGGCCGATTTCTTTCAAAACTCTTACAGACCTCTTGGCCCATGAGTCGAACATGCCCATCGAGTTTCGTTCCGATCGGCCTCCGTTAACCTTGTCTCACAGGTGCTCAAACTTCATTGGCCGATGGCGGCCATGTTTTTTGAGATACGCCAATGTCCTTTTATACATACATGGGGCCTTGGACCAAGACACTGCATACCAATTTTCAAGTCAATCGGACCAACGGTCAGGTGGTCATAGCCCTATTTATGTTTTTTTAATGTTATAGCGCCACCTAGTGCCCAATCGTCGCGATTTTTTTACTGTGACCTCAGAATGAACTTATTCACATGTGTACCGAGTTTGGTGAAGCTATCTCATTTACTTCTTGAGTTATAGCCATTTTAGTAAAATAGGCTCCGCCCACAACGTTCATTTTGCGCCCCCTAGCGACCGTGAATCAAAATTTCAACTTTTTTTCGATAATTATTGATATTCAGACTCCAGAGAACATTTTGGCACTGGTTTGGTTCCGATCGGGCGAAAAACCAGGGACTAGTTCGCAAAAGTAGTTTTTCGACAAAATTCAAAATGGCGGAAAATCTATCATGGCGGAAATGAAATCGGAGATATACGTTTTTTACTTCAGGTTTCCAGCTTTCCAGAGATATAAGACACTTGAGTCTAAGACATACGGTCTAGGAGTTATGAGCAGTTTTGCGCAATTGGTTGCTATAGCGCCACCTATGGGCCAATCGGGCTCATAATTTGATAACCTCTCCTCGATTTTTGTACTACCATCTGACAAAGTTTCAAGTCTCTAGCACTTACGGTTTGGTCTGCACGATGCGTTTTACGGCAGAATAATAATAATAATAATAATTAAAGCTGCAAGCAGCATTTAGCGGTGTTCAAGCAGGTAAGGCCTTTAAGGCCGTTAAGCACAAAAGCATCAAAAGACAGTACATTTTATTTAGCATACATTTAAACACTGACATAATAGATGGAAAAAACCATTTACAGCCAATATAGGCAATTTACCATAGGAAATCTATGGTTTTAAAGCTTTTTAACAGTTATAGCGCCACCTATGGTCCGATCTCCATGAAACTTTGCATGCTTCTTCACCATGTTATGAGACATATGCTCTTCAATTTCTGTGAAGTTTTGACTTTTCGTTTAGGATTTATAGGCTTTTGACCGTATTTTACCCTGCCCCTTTTCTAAATGACCCTGTTACAGCCACCCAAATGCAACATTTCAACTTTTTATCAATAATTATTGATCTAGAGAGTCCAGAGAATTGCCCTATACTGGTTTGGTTCCGATCGGGCGAAAAACCAGGGACTAGTTCGCAAAATTAGGTTTTTAACATAATTGTGAATATTTAATGAACGATTTGATTGACAACAATGGTTCTAGAGGCAAAGTTGTTCAACATGAGGAGATCTATCAAATGATATGCATTTTGTGGGGATGTGTGCAACACCACGTGATTACAGAGCCGTAAAACTTGTTAGCGCCAACTAGTGGCCGATTTGTTTCAAAATTCTTACAGGCCTCTAGGGCCATGAGTCGAACATGCCCATCGAGTTTCGTTCCGATCGGCCTCCGTTAACCTCGTCTCATAGGTGCTCAAACTTCATTGGTCGATGGCGGCCATGTTTTTTGAGATACGCCAATATCCTTTTACACATACATGGGGCCTTGGACCAAGACACTGCATACCAATTTTCAAGTCAATCGGACTAACGGTCAGGTGGCCACACCCCTTTTTATGTTTTTTTAATGTTATAGCGCCACCATGTGGCCAATCGACGCAGTTTTTTTACTGTGACCTTGATTTGAACTCATAAATATGAGTACCAAGTTTGGTGAAGATATCTCATTTACTTCTCGAGTTATAGCCATTTTAGTAAAATTGGCTCCTCCCAAAACGTTAATTTTACTCCCCCTAGCGACCGGAATTTGAAATTTCAACTTTTTTTCAATAATTATTGATAAGCAGACTCCAGAGAACATTTCTGCACTGGTTTGGTTCCAATAGGGCAAAAAAACAGGGACTAGTTCACAAAAGTAGGTTTTTAACATAATTCAAAATGGCGGACAAGTTTGCATACCAAAAATAAAATCGGAGATATACATTTTATCCTACAGGCATCCAGCTTTCCAATGATATAAGACACTTGAGTCTACGACTTACGGTCTAGGAGTTATGAGCAGTTACGCGCAATTGATTGCTATAGCGCCACCTATGGGCCAATCGGGCTCATACTTTGATAACCTCTCCTCGATTTTTGTACTACCATCTGGCAAAGTTTCAAAGCTCCAGCTCTTACGGTTTGGGCTGCACGATGCGTTTTACGGCGGAATAATAATAATAATAATAACAAGCCGAATCTGCCGGAGCTTGTACGTCTCACACAATCAGAGCGTAAAAATACGGGATATTTTACGGGAAAATACTAAAACGGGAAGACAGCGGGAAAAGAGCTAAAATACGTGAGAAACCCGGAAAAAACGGGAGGGTTGACAGCTATGATTATATTACCAATCCATCATAATAATAAAATAGCTTTAAGAAGTAAAATGGCCAGCAGAGGGCAGTAGAAGACCACTTATTGGCTCACTTTCATTTTAAACAACTTGGTTTCACTAGAATCCTGCACTAAGGCAACCCAGTTTTTTCATGTTAACTCCATAATGCATGCTTACACACACACACACACACAAACACACACACACACACACACACACACACACACACACACACACACACTCTTGTACATCTATCTTTATGAGGACATTCATTGACACAATGCAATCTCTAGCCGCTTACCTAACCTTACTCATCACAACTAAGTGCTTAACCCGAACCCTTACCCTAAACCTACCCTTAACCTAATTATAACCGTATCCCTAAAACCAAGTCTTGACCCTCAAGCCTTTAAAGGGGTCTCAGAAAGTGAGGACCGGCCAAAATGCCCTCACTTTACTCTCTTTGTCCTCACTCCAATGGTCTAAAACTCAAACTGGTCCTCACAAAGATAGTTGTACAAGTACACACACACACACACACACACACACACACACACACACACACACACACGTGTGGGATATGTTATTTTTGAAATCTCTTTTAATGGTCTATAAGCATTTCACATATTTCTTTGTGATGTAATAATATACAACTAATTTAAAAAAATAGCTTTAAGCATTTGTTTGTTAGCCAATGCTGAAAGGTGATAAAAAGATTGAACATGTCTAATACTGCTGCTCCCTCTAGTGGACAACAGTGGTATTACAGCCTATATAGAGTTGAAATGAATGAATGGAAATTTGGTTTTTCACTTATATCTCGGGAACGAGAAAGTGAAAAAATCTGAAACTCAGAACTTAGATAATGTCCGAAGAGCCCTGTTGAACGAGACCATCCCGGTGTTGGTGGCCGATCGGGGCCGGGAGTTATGCCCGTTCAAAAGCATATATTTTGGGGCTTATATCTCGGGAATGCCCTGGCCGAATCGCACCAAACTCGAATCGAAGCTAGATGAGGACGAGCCCTTTCTAACGAGCTATCGCACAAGAATCTAGGTGGTCTAGGTCGAGAGTTACAGCCGTTCAAACTCGGGGGTCTCTCGAATTAGCGATCCGCGGGGGGGCGCTCCCGAGGCCCGCGACGATAGATTTCGATCAAGGCCCAATAGAGGACTTTACCATCCAAATTTGAGCGCGCAGGGAGTTCGCGTTTTCGAGTTATGAGTGAATTTGTACTGTGAGGGCGTGGCCTAACGTTCGTTTTCAGCCTGAGCCTTCCTGTGACACAATTGTGAATAATACATGAATGTGATTGTAAATGTTAAAATAATGATTTTATAAAGTCTAAATATGAATTATATATAACAATATTAGGGAGTAGTATGATAAAATGACAGCAGGTCCACTTATTGTAAAATGCCACTTATTGGCTGTTATAGTCATCAAAGCTGTTTAATATAGTCATCACAGCTGGTCTTTCACCCTATTATAGCCATCCAAATGAAGAAGTTATACCTTTTCTGACAATTATTGATCTATTCTAGAGAGTCCAGAGAATTGTACTGCACTGGTTTTAAACAGGCAATTTACCATAAGATATATATGGTTTTAAAGCTTTTTAACAGTTATAGCGCCACTTATGGTCCGATCTCCATGAAACTGTGCATGCTTCTTCACCATGTTATGACACATATGCTCATCAATTTTTGTGAAGTTCTGATTTTTTATTTACGATTTATAGGCTTTTGAGTGTATTTTGACACGCCCCTTTTCTAAATGACCCTGTTATAGTGAACCATAGGGTAAAGTTCAACGTTTTTTTGATAATTATTGATCTAGAGAGTCCAGAGAATTGTCTTAGACTGGTCTGTTTCCGATCGGGCGAAAAACCAGGGACTAGTTCGCAAAAGTAGGTTTTTAACATATTCGTGAATATTTAATGAACGGTTTGATTGACAGCAATGGTTCTAGAGGCAAATTTGTTCAACATGAGGAGATCTATCAAATGATATGCATTTTGTGGGGATGTGTGCAACACCAAGTGATTACAGAGCCGTAAAACTCGTTAGCGCCAACTAGTGGCCGATTTCTTTCAAAATTCTTACAGGCCTCTAGGGCCATAAGTCGAACGTGCCCATCGAGTTTCGTTCCGATCGGCCTCCGTTAACCTCGTCTCATTGGTGCTCAAACTTCATTGGTCGATGGCGGCCATGTTTTTTTAGATACGCCAATGTCCTCATACACATACATGGGGCCTTGGACCAAGACACTGCTTACCAATTTTCAAGTCAATCGGACTAACGGTCAGCTGGTCAGAGCCCTTTTTATGTTTTTTTCACATTACAGCGCCACCTAGTGTTTGATCGTCGCGATTTTTTTACTGTGACCTCAGAATGAACTCATTCACATGTGTACCGAGTTTGGTGAAGCTATCTCAATTACTTCTTGAGTTATAACCATTTTAGTAAAATAGGCTCCGCCCACAGCGTTTATTTTGCGCCCCCTAGCGAACATGAATCAAAATTTCAACTTTTTTTTGATAATTATTGATATTCAGACTCCAGAGAACATTTCTGCACTGGTTTGGTTCCGATCGGGCGAAAAACCAGGGACTAGTTCGCAAAAGTAGTTTTTCGACAAAATTCAAAATGGCGGAAAAATTTGCATACCGGAAATGAAATCGGAGATATACGTTTTTTAAGTCAGAAGTCCAGCTTTCCAATGATATAAGACACTTGAGTGTACGACATACGGTTTAGGAGTTATGAGCAGTTTCGCGTTTTTGTTACTACAGCGCCACCTATGGGCCAATCGGGCTCATATTCTCTCAACCTCTCCTCGATTTCTGTGCTACCTTAAACCCAAATATCAAGTCTCTAGCACTTACGGTTTGGTCTGCACGATGCGTTTTACGGCAGAATAATAATAATAATAATAATAATTAAAGCTGCAAGCAGCATTTAGCGGTGTTCAAGCAGGTAAGGCCTTTAAGGCCGTTAAGCACAAAAGCATCAAAAGACAGTACATTTTATTTAGCATACATTTAAACACTGACATAATAGATGGAAAAAACCATTTACAGCCAATATAGGCAATTTACCATAGGAAATCTATGGTTTTAAAGCTTTTTAACAGTTATAGCGCCACCTATGGTCCGATCTCCATGAAACTTTGCATGCTTCTTCACCATGTTATGAGACATATGCTCTTCAATTTCTGTGAAGTTTTGACTTTTCGTTTAGGATTTATAGGCTTTTGACCGTATTTTACCCTGCCCCTTTTCTAAATGACCCTGTTACAGCCACCCAAATGCAACATTTCAACTTTTTATCAATAATTATTGATCTAGAGAGTCCAGAGAATTGCCCTATACTGGTTTGGTTCCGATCGGGCGAAAAACCAGGGACTAGTTCGCAAAATTAGGTTTTTAACATAATTGTGAATATTTAATGAACGATTTGATTGACAACAATGGTTCTAGAGGCAAAGTTGTTCAACATGAGGAGATCTATCAAATGATATGCATTTTGTGGGGATGTGTGCAACACCACGTGATTACAGAGCCGTAAAACTTGTTAGCGCCAACTAGTGGCCGATTTGTTTCAAAATTCTTACAGGCCTCTAGGGCCATGAGTCGAACATGCCCATCGAGTTTCGTTCCGATCGGCCTCCGTTAACCTCGTCTCATAGGTGCTCAAACTTCATTGGTCGATGGCGGCCATGTTTTTTGAGATACGCCAATATCCTTTTACACATACATGGGGCCTTGGACCAAGACACTGCATACCAATTTTCAAGTCAATCGGACTAACGGTCAGGTGGCCACACCCCTTTTTATGTTTTTTTAATGTTATAGCGCCACCATGTGGCCAATCGACGCAGTTTTTTTACTGTGACCTTGATTTGAACTCATAAATATGAGTACCAAGTTTGGTGAAGATATCTCATTTACTTCTCGAGTTATAGCCATTTTAGTAAAATTGGCTCCTCCCAAAACGTTAATTTTACTCCCCCTAGCGACCGGAATTTGAAATTTCAACTTTTTTTCAATAATTATTGATAAGCAGACTCCAGAGAACATTTCTGCACTGGTTTGGTTCCAATAGGGCAAAAAAACAGGGACTAGTTCACAAAAGTAGGTTTTTAACATAATTCAAAATGGCGGACAAGTTTGCATACCAAAAATAAAATCGGAGATATACATTTTATCCTACAGGCATCCAGCTTTCCAATGATATAAGACACTTGAGTCTACGACTTACGGTCTAGGAGTTATGAGCAGTTACGCGCAATTGATTGCTATAGCGCCACCTATGGGCCAATCGGGCTCATACTTTGATAACCTCTCCTCGATTTTTGTACTACCATCTGGCAAAGTTTCAAAGCTCCAGCTCTTACGGTTTGGGCTGCACGATGCGTTTTACGGCGGAATAATAATAATAATAATAACAAGCCGAATCTGCCGGAGCTTGTACGTCTCACACAATCAGAGCGTAAAAATACGGGATATTTTACGGGAAAATACTAAAACGGGAAGACAGCGGGAAAAGAGCTAAAATACGTGAGAAACCCGGAAAAAACGGGAGGGTTGACAGCTATGATTATATTACCAATCCATCATAATAATAAAATAGCTTTAAGAAGTAAAATGGCCAGCAGAGGGCAGTAGAAGACCACTTATTGGCTCACTTTCATTTTAAACAACTTGGTTTCACTAGAATCCTGCACTAAGGCAACCCAGTTTTTTCATGTTAACTCCATAATGCATGCTTACACACACACACACACACAAACACACACACACACACACACACACACACACACACACACACACACACACACACACACACTCTTGTACATCTATCTTTATGAGGACATTCATTGACACAATGCAATCTCTAGCCGCTTACCTAACCTTACTCATCACAACTAAGTGCTTAACCCGAACCCTTACCCTAAACCTACCCTTAACCTAATTATAACCGTATCCCTAAAACCAAGTCTTGACCCTCAAGCCTTTAAAGGGGTCTCAGAAAGTGAGGACCGGCCAAAATGCCCTCACTTTACTCTCTTTGTCCTCACTCCAATGGTCTAAAACTCAAACTGGTCCTCACAAAGATAGTTGTACAAGTACACACACACACACACACACACACACACACACACACACACACACACACACACACGTGTGGGATATGTTATTTTTGAAATCTCTTTTAATGGTCTATAAGCATTTCACATATTTCTTTGTGATGTAATAATATACAACTAATTTAAAAAAATAGCTTTAAGCATTTGTTTGTTAGCCAATGCTGAAAGCTGATAAAAAGATTGAACATGTCTAATACTGCTGCTCCCTCTAGTGGACAACAGTGGTATTACAGCCTATATAGAGTTGAAATGAATGAATGGAAATTTGGTTTTTCACTTATATCTCGGGAACGAGAAAGTGAAAAAATCTGAAACTCAGAACTTAGATAATGTCCGAAGAGCCCTGTTGAACGAGACCATCCCGGTGTTGGTGGCCGATCGGGGCCGGGAGTTATGCCCGTTCAAAAGCATATATTTTGGGGCTTATATCTCGGGAATGCCCTGGCCGAATCGCACCAAACTCGAATCGAAGCTAGATGAGGACGAGCCCTTTCTAACGAGCTATCGCACAAGAATCTAGGTGGTCTAGGTCGAGAGTTACAGCCGTTCAAACTCGGGGGTCTCTCGAATTAGCGATCCGCGGGGGGGCGCTCCCGAGGCCCGCGACGATAGATTTCGATCAAGGCCCAATAGAGGACTTTACCATCCAAATTTGAGCGCGCAGGGAGTTCGCGTTTTCGAGTTATGAGTGAATTTGTACTGTGAGGGCGTGGCCTAACGTTCGTTTTCAGCCTGAGCCTTCCTGTGACACAATTGTGAATAATACATGAATGTGATTGTAAATGTTAAAATAATGATTTTATAAAGTCTAAATATGAATTATATATAACAATATTAGGGAGTAGTATGATAAAATGACAGCAGGTCCACTTATTGTAAAATGCCACTTATTGGCTGTTATAGTCATCAAAGCTGTTTAATATAGTCATCACAGCTGGTCTTTCACCCTATTATAGCCATCCAAATGAAGAAGTTATACCTTTTCTGACAATTATTGATCTATTCTAGAGAGTCCAGAGAATTGTACTGCACTGGTTTTAAACAGGCAATTTACCATAAGATATATATGGTTTTAAAGCTTTTTAACAGTTATAGCGCCACTTATGGTCCGATCTCCATGAAACTGTGCATGCTTCTTCACCATGTTATGACACATATGCTCATCAATTTTTGTGAAGTTCTGATTTTTTATTTACGATTTATAGGCTTTTGAGTGTATTTTGACACGCCCCTTTTCTAAATGACCCTGTTATAGTGAACCATAGGGTAAAGTTCAACTTTTTTTTGATAATTATTGATCTAGAGAGTCCAGAGAATTGTCTTAGACTGGTCTGTTTCCGATCGGGCGAAAAACCAGGGACTAGTTCGCAAAAGTAGGTTTTTAACATATTCGTGAATATTTAATGAACGGTTTGATTGACAGCAATGGTTCTAGAGGCAAATTTGTTCAACATGAGGAGATCTATCAAATGATATGCATTTTGTGGGGATGTGTGCAACACCAAGTGATTACAGAGCCGTAAAACTCGTTAGCGCCAACTAGTGGCCGATTTCTTTCAAAATTCTTACAGGCCTCTAGGGCCATAAGTCGAACGTGCCCATCGAGTTTCGTTCCGATCGGCCTCCGTTAACCTCGTCTCATTGGTGCTCAAACTTCATTGGTCGATGGCGGCCATGTTTTTTTAGATACGCCAATGTCCTCATACACATACATGGGGCCTTGGACCAAGACACTGCTTACCAATTTTCAAGTCAATCGGACTAACGGTCAGCTGGTCAGAGCCCTTTTTATGTTTTTTTCACATTACAGCGCCACCTAGTGTTTGATCGTCGCGATTTTTTTACTGTGACCTCAGAATGAACTCATTCACATGTGTACCGAGTTTGGTGAAGCTATCTCAATTACTTCTTGAGTTATAACCATTTTAGTAAAATAGGCTCCGCCCACAGCGTTTATTTTGCGCCCCCTAGCGAACATGAATCAAAATTTCAACTTTTTTTTGATAATTATTGATATTCAGACTCCAGAGAACATTTCTGCACTGGTTTGGTTCCGATCGGGCGAAAAACCAGGGACTAGTTCGCAAAAGTAGTTTTTCGACAAAATTCAAAATGGCGGAAAAATTTGCATACCGGAAATGAAATCGGAGATATACGTTTTTTAAGTCAGAAGTCCAGCTTTCCAATGATATAAGACACTTGAGTGTACGACATACGGTTTAGGAGTTATGAGCAGTTTCGCGTTTTTGTTACTACAGCGCCACCTATGGGCCAATCGGGCTCATATTCTCTCAACCTCTCCTCGATTTCTGTGCTACCTTAAACCCAAATATCAAGTCTCTAGCACTTACGGTTTGGTCTGCACGATGCGTTTTACGGCAGAATAATAATAATAATAATAATAATAATAATAATAAAAATCAGCACAAATACAATAGGTTTTCAGCACTTCGTGCTTGAACACCTAATAATAAAAATCAGCACAAATACAATAGGTTTTCAGCACTTCGTGCTTGAACACCTAAAAATCAGCACAAATACAATAGGTTTTCAGCACTTCGTGCTTGAACACCTAATAATAAAAATCAGCACAAATACAATAGGTTTTCAGCACTTCGTGCTTGAACACCTAATAATTAAAGCTGCAAGCAGCATTTAGCGGTGTTCAAGCAGGTAAGGCCTTTAAGGCCGTTAAGCACAAAAGCATCAAAAGACAGTACATTTTATTTAGCATACATTTAAACACTGACATAATAGATGGAAAAAACCATTTACAGCCAATATAGGCAATTTACCATAGGAAATCTATGGTTTTAAAGCTTTTTAACAGTTATAGCGCCACCTATGGTCCGATCTCCATGAAACTTTGCATGCTTCTTCACCATGTTATGAGACATATGCTCTTCAATTTCTGTGAAGTTTTGACTTTTCGTTTAGGATTTATAGGCTTTTGACCGTATTTTACCCTGCCCCTTTTCTAAATGACCCTGTTACAGCCACCCAAATGCAACATTTCAACTTTTTATCAATAATTATTGATCTAGAGAGTCCAGAGAATTGCCCTATACTGGTTTGGTTCCGATCGGGCGAAAAACCAGGGACTAGTTCGCAAAATTAGGTTTTTAACATAATTGTGAATATTTAATGAACGATTTGATTGACAACAATGGTTCTAGAGGCAAAGTTGTTCAACATGAGGAGATCTATCAAATGATATGCATTTTGTGGGGATGTGTGCAACACCACGTGATTACAGAGCCGTAAAACTTGTTAGCGCCAACTAGTGGCCGATTTGTTTCAAAATTCTTACAGGCCTCTAGGGCCATGAGTCGAACATGCCCATCGAGTTTCGTTCCGATCGGCCTCCGTTAACCTCGTCTCATAGGTGCTCAAACTTCATTGGTCGATGGCGGCCATGTTTTTTGAGATACGCCAATATCCTTTTACACATACATGGGGCCTTGGACCAAGACACTGCATACCAATTTTCAAGTCAATCGGACTAACGGTCAGGTGGCCACACCCCTTTTTATGTTTTTTTAATGTTATAGCGCCACCATGTGGCCAATCGACGCAGTTTTTTTACTGTGACCTTGATTTGAACTCATAAATATGAGTACCAAGTTTGGTGAAGATATCTCATTTACTTCTCGAGTTATAGCCATTTTAGTAAAATTGGCTCCTCCCAAAACGTTAATTTTACTCCCCCTAGCGACCGGAATTTGAAATTTCAACTTTTTTTCAATAATTATTGATAAGCAGACTCCAGAGAACATTTCTGCACTGGTTTGGTTCCAATAGGGCAAAAAAACAGGGACTAGTTCACAAAAGTAGGTTTTTAACATAATTCAAAATGGCGGACAAGTTTGCATACCAAAAATAAAATCGGAGATATACATTTTATCCTACAGGCATCCAGCTTTCCAATGATATAAGACACTTGAGTCTACGACTTACGGTCTAGGAGTTATGAGCAGTTACGCGCAATTGATTGCTATAGCGCCACCTATGGGCCAATCGGGCTCATACTTTGATAACCTCTCCTCGATTTTTGTACTACCATCTGGCAAAGTTTCAAAGCTCCAGCTCTTACGGTTTGGGCTGCACGATGCGTTTTACGGCGGAATAATAATAATAATAATAACAAGCCGAATCTGCCGGAGCTTGTACGTCTCACACAATCAGAGCGTAAAAATACGGGATATTTTACGGGAAAATACTAAAACGGGAAGACAGCGGGAAAAGAGCTAAAATACGTGAGAAACCCGGAAAAAACGGGAGGGTTGACAGCTATGATTATATTACCAATCCATCATAATAATAAAATAGCTTTAAGAAGTAAAATGGCCAGCAGAGGGCAGTAGAAGACCACTTATTGGCTCACTTTCATTTTAAACAACTTGGTTTCACTAGAATCCTGCACTAAGGCAACCCAGTTTTTTCATGTTAACTCCATAATGCATGCTTACACACACACACACACACAAACACACACACACACACACACACACACACACACACACACACACACACACACACACACACACACACACACACTCTTGTACATCTATCTTTATGAGGACATTCATTGACACAATGCAATCTCTAGCCGCTTACCTAACCTTACTCATCACAACTAAGTGCTTAACCCGAACCCTTACCCTAAACCTACCCTTAACCTAATTATAACCGTATCCCTAAAACCAAGTCTTGACCCTCAAGCCTTTAAAGGGGTCTCAGAAAGTGAGGACCGGCCAAAATGCCCTCACTTTACTCTCTTTGTCCTCACTCCAATGGTCTAAAACTCAAACTGGTCCTCACAAAGATAGTTGTACAAGTACACACACACACACACACACACACACACACACACACACACACACACACACACACGTGTGGGATATGTTATTTTTGAAATCTCTTTTAATGGTCTATAAGCATTTCACATATTTCTTTGTGATGTAATAATATACAACTAATTTAAAAAAATAGCTTTAAGCATTTGTTTGTTAGCCAATGCTGAAAGCTGATAAAAAGATTGAACATGTCTAATACTGCTGCTCCCTCTAGTGGACAACAGTGGTATTACAGCCTATATAGAGTTGAAATGAATGAATGGAAATTTGGTTTTTCACTTATATCTCGGGAACGAGAAAGTGAAAAAATCTGAAACTCAGAACTTAGATAATGTCCGAAGAGCCCTGTTGAACGAGACCATCCCGGTGTTGGTGGCCGATCGGGGCCGGGAGTTATGCCCGTTCAAAAGCATATATTTTGGGGCTTATATCTCGGGAATGCCCTGGCCGAATCGCACCAAACTCGAATCGAAGCTAGATGAGGACGAGCCCTTTCTAACGAGCTATCGCACAAGAATCTAGGTGGTCTAGGTCGAGAGTTACAGCCGTTCAAACTCGGGGGTCTCTCGAATTAGCGATCCGCGGGGGGGCGCTCCCGAGGCCCGCGACGATAGATTTCGATCAAGGCCCAATAGAGGACTTTACCATCCAAATTTGAGCGCGCAGGGAGTTCGCGTTTTCGAGTTATGAGTGAATTTGTACTGTGAGGGCGTGGCCTAACGTTCGTTTTCAGCCTGAGCCTTCCTGTGACACAATTGTGAATAATACATGAATGTGATTGTAAATGTTAAAATAATGATTTTATAAAGTCTAAATATGAATTATATATAACAATATTAGGGAGTAGTATGATAAAATGACAGCAGGTCCACTTATTGTAAAATGCCACTTATTGGCTGTTATAGTCATCAAAGCTGTTTAATATAGTCATCACAGCTGGTCTTTCACCCTATTATAGCCATCCAAATGAAGAAGTTATACCTTTTCTGACAATTATTGATCTATTCTAGAGAGTCCAGAGAATTGTACTGCACTGGTTTTAAACAGGCAATTTACCATAAGATATATATGGTTTTAAAGCTTTTTAACAGTTATAGCGCCACTTATGGTCCGATCTCCATGAAACTGTGCATGCTTCTTCACCATGTTATGACACATATGCTCATCAATTTTTGTGAAGTTCTGATTTTTTATTTACGATTTATAGGCTTTTGAGTGTATTTTGACACGCCCCTTTTCTAAATGACCCTGTTATAGTGAACCATAGGGTAAAGTTCAACTTTTTTTTGATAATTATTGATCTAGAGAGTCCAGAGAATTGTCTTAGACTGGTCTGTTTCCGATCGGGCGAAAAACCAGGGACTAGTTCGCAAAAGTAGGTTTTTAACATATTCGTGAATATTTAATGAACGGTTTGATTGACAGCAATGGTTCTAGAGGCAAATTTGTTCAACATGAGGAGATCTATCAAATGATATGCATTTTGTGGGGATGTGTGCAACACCAAGTGATTACAGAGCCGTAAAACTCGTTAGCGCCAACTAGTGGCCGATTTCTTTCAAAATTCTTACAGGCCTCTAGGGCCATAAGTCGAACGTGCCCATCGAGTTTCGTTCCGATCGGCCTCCGTTAACCTCGTCTCATTGGTGCTCAAACTTCATTGGTCGATGGCGGCCATGTTTTTTTAGATACGCCAATGTCCTCATACACATACATGGGGCCTTGGACCAAGACACTGCTTACCAATTTTCAAGTCAATCGGACTAACGGTCAGCTGGTCAGAGCCCTTTTTATGTTTTTTTCACATTACAGCGCCACCTAGTGTTTGATCGTCGCGATTTTTTTACTGTGACCTCAGAATGAACTCATTCACATGTGTACCGAGTTTGGTGAAGCTATCTCAATTACTTCTTGAGTTATAACCATTTTAGTAAAATAGGCTCCGCCCACAGCGTTTATTTTGCGCCCCCTAGCGAACATGAATCAAAATTTCAACTTTTTTTTGATAATTATTGATATTCAGACTCCAGAGAACATTTCTGCACTGGTTTGGTTCCGATCGGGCGAAAAACCAGGGACTAGTTCGCAAAAGTAGTTTTTCGACAAAATTCAAAATGGCGGAAAAATTTGCATACCGGAAATGAAATCGGAGATATACGTTTTTTAAGTCAGAAGTCCAGCTTTCCAATGATATAAGACACTTGAGTGTACGACATACGGTTTAGGAGTTATGAGCAGTTTCGCGTTTTTGTTACTACAGCGCCACCTATGGGCCAATCGGGCTCATATTCTCTCAACCTCTCCTCGATTTCTGTGCTACCTTAAACCCAAATATCAAGTCTCTAGCACTTACGGTTTGGTCTGCACGATGCGTTTTACGGCAGAATAATAATAATAATTAAAGCTGCAAGCAGCATTTAGCGGTGTTCAAGCAGGTAAGGCCTTTAAGGCCGTTAAGCACAAAAGCATCAAAAGACAGTACATTTTATTTAGCATACATTTAAACACTGACATAATAGATGGAAAAAACCATTTACAGCCAATATAGGCAATTTACCATAGGAAATCTATGGTTTTAAAGCTTTTTAACAGTTATAGCGCCACCTATGGTCCGATCTCCATGAAACTTTGCATGCTTCTTCACCATGTTATGAGACATATGCTCTTCAATTTCTGTGAAGTTTTGACTTTTCGTTTAGGATTTATAGGCTTTTGACCGTATTTTACCCTGCCCCTTTTCTAAATGACCCTGTTACAGCCACCCAAATGCAACATTTCAACTTTTTATCAATAATTATTGATCTAGAGAGTCCAGAGAATTGCCCTATACTGGTTTGGTTCCGATCGGGCGAAAAACCAGGGACTAGTTCGCAAAATTAGGTTTTTAACATAATTGTGAATATTTAATGAACGATTTGATTGACAACAATGGTTCTAGAGGCAAAGTTGTTCAACATGAGGAGATCTATCAAATGATATGCATTTTGTGGGGATGTGTGCAACACCACGTGATTACAGAGCCGTAAAACTTGTTAGCGCCAACTAGTGGCCGATTTGTTTCAAAATTCTTACAGGCCTCTAGGGCCATGAGTCGAACATGCCCATCGAGTTTCGTTCCGATCGGCCTCCGTTAACCTCGTCTCATAGGTGCTCAAACTTCATTGGTCGATGGCGGCCATGTTTTTTGAGATACGCCAATATCCTTTTACACATACATGGGGCCTTGGACCAAGACACTGCATACCAATTTTCAAGTCAATCGGACTAACGGTCAGGTGGCCACACCCCTTTTTATGTTTTTTTAATGTTATAGCGCCACCATGTGGCCAATCGACGCAGTTTTTTTACTGTGACCTTGATTTGAACTCATAAATATGAGTACCAAGTTTGGTGAAGATATCTCATTTACTTCTCGAGTTATAGCCATTTTAGTAAAATTGGCTCCTCCCAAAACGTTAATTTTACTCCCCCTAGCGACCGGAATTTGAAATTTCAACTTTTTTTCAATAATTATTGATAAGCAGACTCCAGAGAACATTTCTGCACTGGTTTGGTTCCAATAGGGCAAAAAAACAGGGACTAGTTCACAAAAGTAGGTTTTTAACATAATTCAAAATGGCGGACAAGTTTGCATACCAAAAATAAAATCGGAGATATACATTTTATCCTACAGGCATCCAGCTTTCCAATGATATAAGACACTTGAGTCTACGACTTACGGTCTAGGAGTTATGAGCAGTTACGCGCAATTGATTGCTATAGCGCCACCTATGGGCCAATCGGGCTCATACTTTGATAACCTCTCCTCGATTTTTGTACTACCATCTGGCAAAGTTTCAAAGCTCCAGCTCTTACGGTTTGGGCTGCACGATGCGTTTTACGGCGGAATAATAATAATAATAATAACAAGCCGAATCTGCCGGAGCTTGTACGTCTCACACAATCAGAGCGTAAAAATACGGGATATTTTACGGGAAAATACTAAAACGGGAAGACAGCGGGAAAAGAGCTAAAATACGTGAGAAACCCGGAAAAAACGGGAGGGTTGACAGCTATGATTATATTACCAATCCATCATAATAATAAAATAGCTTTAAGAAGTAAAATGGCCAGCAGAGGGCAGTAGAAGACCACTTATTGGCTCACTTTCATTTTAAACAACTTGGTTTCACTAGAATCCTGCACTAAGGCAACCCAGTTTTTTCATGTTAACTCCATAATGCATGCTTACACACACACACACACACAAACACACACACACACACACACACACACACACACACACACACACACACACACACACACACACACACACACACTCTTGTACATCTATCTTTATGAGGACATTCATTGACACAATGCAATCTCTAGCCGCTTACCTAACCTTACTCATCACAACTAAGTGCTTAACCCGAACCCTTACCCTAAACCTACCCTTAACCTAATTATAACCGTATCCCTAAAACCAAGTCTTGACCCTCAAGCCTTTAAAGGGGTCTCAGAAAGTGAGGACCGGCCAAAATGCCCTCACTTTACTCTCTTTGTCCTCACTCCAATGGTCTAAAACTCAAACTGGTCCTCACAAAGATAGTTGTACAAGTACACACACACACACACACACACACACACACACACACACACACACACACACACACACACACGTGTGGGATATGTTATTTTTGAAATCTCTTTTAATGGTCTATAAGCATTTCACATATTTCTTTGTGATGTAATAATATACAACTAATTTAAAAAAAATAGCTTTAAGCATTTGTTTGTTAGCCAATGCTGAAAGCTGATAAAAAGATTGAACATGTCTAATACTGCTGCTCCCTCTAGTGGACAACAGTGGTATTACAGCCTATATAGAGTTGAAATGAATGAATGGAAATTTGGTTTTTCACTTATATCTCGGGAACGAGAAAGTGAAAAAATCTGAAACTCAGAACTTAGATAATGTCCGAAGAGCCCTGTTGAACGAGACCATCCCGGTGTTGGTGGCCGATCGGGGCCGGGAGTTATGCCCGTTCAAAAGCATATATTTTGGGGCTTATATCTCGGGAATGCCCTGGCCGAATCGCACCAAACTCGAATCGAAGCTAGATGAGGACGAGCCCTTTCTAACGAGCTATCGCACAAGAATCTAGGTGGTCTAGGTCGAGAGTTACAGCCGTTCAAACTCGGGGGTCTCTCGAATTAGCGATCCGCGGGGGGGCGCTCCCGAGGCCCGCAACGATAGATTTCGATCAAGGCCCAATAGAGGACTTTACCATCCAAATTTGAGCGCGCAGGGAGTTCGCGTTTTCGAGTTATGAGTGAATTTGTACTGTGAGGGCGTGGCCTAACGTTCGTTTTCAGCCTGAGCCTTCCTGTGACACAATTGTGAATAATACATGAATGTGATTGTAAATGTTAAAATAATGATTTTATAAAGTCTAAATATGAATTATATATAACAATATTAGGGAGTAGTATGATAAAATGACAGCAGGTCCACTTATTGTAAAATGCCACTTATTGGCTGTTATAGTCATCAAAGCTGTTTAATATAGTCATCACAGCTGGTCTTTCACCCTATTATAGCCATCCAAATGAAGAAGTTATACCTTTTCTGACAATTATTGATCTATTCTAGAGAGTCCAGAGAATTGTACTGCACTGGTTTTAAACAGGCAATTTACCATAAGATATATATGGTTTTAAAGCTTTTTAACAGTTATAGCGCCACTTATGGTCCGATCTCCATGAAACTGTGCATGCTTCTTCACCATGTTATGACACATATGCTCATCAATTTTTGTGAAGTTCTGATTTTTTATTTACGATTTATAGGCTTTTGAGTGTATTTTGACACGCCCCTTTTCTAAATGACCCTGTTATAGTGAACCATAGGGTAAAGTTCAACTTTTTTTTGATAATTATTGATCTAGAGAGTCCAGAGAATTGTCTTAGACTGGTCTGTTTCCGATCGGGCGAAAAACCAGGGACTAGTTCGCAAAAGTAGGTTTTTAACATATTCGTGAATATTTAATGAACGGTTTGATTGACAGCAATGGTTCTAGAGGCAAATTTGTTCAACATGAGGAGATCTATCAAATGATATGCATTTTGTGGGGATGTGTGCAACACCAAGTGATTACAGAGCCGTAAAACTCGTTAGCGCCAACTAGTGGCCGATTTCTTTCAAAATTCTTACAGGCCTCTAGGGCCATAAGTCGAACGTGCCCATCGAGTTTCGTTCCGATCGGCCTCCGTTAACCTCGTCTCATTGGTGCTCAAACTTCATTGGTCGATGGCGGCCATGTTTTTTTAGATACGCCAATGTCCTCATACACATACATGGGGCCTTGGACCAAGACACTGCTTACCAATTTTCAAGTCAATCGGACTAACGGTCAGCTGGTCAGAGCCCTTTTTATGTTTTTTTCACATTACAGCGCCACCTAGTGTTTGATCGTCGCGATTTTTTTACTGTGACCTCAGAATGAACTCATTCACATGTGTACCGAGTTTGGTGAAGCTATCTCAATTACTTCTTGAGTTATAACCATTTTAGTAAAATAGGCTCCGCCCACAGCGTTTATTTTGCGCCCCCTAGCGAACATGAATCAAAATTTCAACTTTTTTTTGATAATTATTGATATTCAGACTCCAGAGAACATTTCTGCACTGGTTTGGTTCCGATCGGGCAAAAAACCAGGGACTAGTTCGCAAAAGTAGTTTTTCGACAAAATTCAAAATGGCGGAAAAATTTGCATACCGGAAATGAAATCGGAGATATACGTTTTTTAAGTCAGAAGTCCAGCTTTCCAATGATATAAGACACTTGAGTGTACGACATACGGTTTAGGAGTTATGAGCAGTTTCGCGTTTTTGTTACTACAGCGCCACCTATGGGCCAATCGGGCTCATATTCTCTCAACCTCTCCTCGATTTCTGTGCTACCTTAAACCCAAATATCAAGTCTCTAGCACTTACGGTTTGGTCTGCACGATGCGTTTTACGGCAGAATAATAATAATAATTAAAGCTGCAAGCAGCATTTAGCGGTGTTCAAGCAGGTAAGGCCTTTAAGGCCGTTAAGCACAAAAGCATCAAAAGACAGTACATTTTATTTAGCATACATTTAAACACTGACATAATAGATGGAAAAAACCATTTACAGCCAATATAGGCAATTTACCATAGGAAATCTATGGTTTTAAAGCTTTTTAACAGTTATAGCGCCACCTATGGTCCGATCTCCATGAAACTTTGCATGCTTCTTCACCATGTTATGAGACATATGCTCTTCAATTTCTGTGAAGTTTTGACTTTTCGTTTAGGATTTATAGGCTTTTGACCGTATTTTACCCTGCCCCTTTTCTAAATGACCCTGTTACAGCCACCCAAATGCAACATTTCAACTTTTTATCAATAATTATTGATCTAGAGAGTCCAGAGAATTGCCCTATACTGGTTTGGTTCCGATCGGGCGAAAAACCAGGGACTAGTTCGCAAAATTAGGTTTTTAACATAATTGTGAATATTTAATGAACGATTTGATTGACAACAATGGTTCTAGAGGCAAAGTTGTTCAACATGAGGAGATCTATCAAATGATATGCATTTTGTGGGGATGTGTGCAACACCACGTGATTACAGAGCCGTAAAACTTGTTAGCGCCAACTAGTGGCCGATTTGTTTCAAAATTCTTACAGGCCTCTAGGGCCATGAGTCGAACATGCCCATCGAGTTTCGTTCCGATCGGCCTCCGTTAACCTCGTCTCATAGGTGCTCAAACTTCATTGGTCGATGGCGGCCATGTTTTTTGAGATACGCCAATATCCTTTTACACATACATGGGGCCTTGGACCAAGACACTGCATACCAATTTTCAAGTCAATCGGACTAACGGTCAGGTGGCCACACCCCTTTTTATGTTTTTTTAATGTTATAGCGCCACCATGTGGCCAATCGACGCAGTTTTTTTACTGTGACCTTGATTTGAACTCATAAATATGAGTACCAAGTTTGGTGAAGATATCTCATTTACTTCTCGAGTTATAGCCATTTTAGTAAAATTGGCTCCTCCCAAAACGTTAATTTTACTCCCCCTAGCGACCGGAATTTGAAATTTCAACTTTTTTTCAATAATTATTGATAAGCAGACTCCAGAGAACATTTCTGCACTGGTTTGGTTCCAATAGGGCAAAAAAACAGGGACTAGTTCACAAAAGTAGGTTTTTAACATAATTCAAAATGGCGGACAAGTTTGCATACCAAAAATAAAATCGGAGATATACATTTTATCCTACAGGCATCCAGCTTTCCAATGATATAAGACACTTGAGTCTACGACTTACGGTCTAGGAGTTATGAGCAGTTACGCGCAATTGATTGCTATAGCGCCACCTATGGGCCAATCGGGCTCATACTTTGATAACCTCTCCTCGATTTTTGTACTACCATCTGGCAAAGTTTCAAAGCTCCAGCTCTTACGGTTTGGGCTGCACGATGCGTTTTACGGCGGAATAATAATAATAATAATAACAAGCCGAATCTGCCGGAGCTTGTACGTCTCACACAATCAGAGCGTAAAAATACGGGATATTTTACGGGAAAATACTAAAACGGGAAGACAGCGGGAAAAGAGCTAAAATACGTGAGAAACCCGGAAAAAACGGGAGGGTTGACAGCTATGATTATATTACCAATCCATCATAATAATAAAATAGCTTTAAGAAGTAAAATGGCCAGCAGAGGGCAGTAGAAGACCACTTATTGGCTCACTTTCATTTTAAACAACTTGGTTTCACTAGAATCCTGCACTAAGGCAACCCAGTTTTTTCATGTTAACTCCATAATGCATGCTTACACACACACACACACACAAACACACACACACACACACACACACACACACACACACACACACACACACACACACACACACACACACACACACACACACACACACTCTTGTACATCTATCTTTATGAGGACATTCATTGACACAATGCAATCTCTAGCCGCTTACCTAACCTTACTCATCACAACTAAGTGCTTAACCCGAACCCTTACCCTAAACCTACCCTTAACCTAATTATAACCGTATCCCTAAAACCAAGTCTTGACCCTCAAGCCTTTAAAGGGGTCTCAGAAAGTGAGGACCGGCCAAAATGCCCTCACTTTACTCTCTTTGTCCTCACTCCAATGGTCTAAAACTCAAACTGGTCCTCACAAAGATAGTTGTACAAGTACACACACACACACACACACACACACACACACACACACACACACACACACACACACACGTGTGGGATATGTTATTTTTGAAATCTCTTTTAATGGTCTATAAGCATTTCACATATTTCTTTGTGATGTAATAATATACAACTAATTTAAAAAAATAGCTTTAAGCATTTGTTTGTTAGCCAATGCTGAAAGCTGATAAAAAGATTGAACATGTCTAATACTGCTGCTCCCTCTAGTGGACAACAGTGGTATTACAGCCTATATAGAGTTGAAATGAATGAATGGAAATTTGGTTTTTCACTTATATCTCGGGAACGAGAAAGTGAAAAAATCTGAAACTCAGAACTTAGATAATGTCCGAAGAGCCCTGTTGAACGAGACCATCCCGGTGTTGGTGGCCGATCGGGGCCGGGAGTTATGCCCGTTCAAAAGCATATATTTTGGGGCTTATATCTCGGGAATGCCCTGGCCGAATCGCACCAAACTCGAATCGAAGCTAGATGAGGACGAGCCCTTTCTAACGAGCTATCGCACAAGAATCTAGGTGGTCTAGGTCGAGAGTTACAGCCGTTCAAACTCGGGGGTCTCTCGAATTAGCGATCCGCGGGGGGGCGCTCCCGAGGCCCGCGACGATAGATTTCGATCAAGGCCCAATAGAGGACTTTACCATCCAAATTTGAGCGCGCAGGGAGTTCGCGTTTTCGAGTTATGAGTGAATTTGTACTGTGAGGGCGTGGCCTAACGTTCGTTTTCAGCCTGAGCCTTCCTGTGACACAATTGTGAATAATACATGAATGTGATTGTAAATGTTAAAATAATGATTTTATAAAGTCTAAATATGAATTATATATAACAATATTAGGGAGTAGTATGATAAAATGACAGCAGGTCCACTTATTGTAAAATGCCACTTATTGGCTGTTATAGTCATCAAAGCTGTTTAATATAGTCATCACAGCTGGTCTTTCACCCTATTATAGCCATCCAAATGAAGAAGTTATACCTTTTCTGACAATTATTGATCTATTCTAGAGAGTCCAGAGAATTGTACTGCACTGGTTTTAAACAGGCAATTTACCATAAGATATATATGGTTTTAAAGCTTTTTAACAGTTATAGCGCCACTTATGGTCCGATCTCCATGAAACTGTGCATGCTTCTTCACCATGTTATGACACATATGCTCATCAATTTTTGTGAAGTTCTGATTTTTTATTTACGATTTATAGGCTTTTGAGTGTATTTTGACACGCCCCTTTTCTAAATGACCCTGTTATAGTGAACCATAGGGTAAAGTTCAACTTTTTTTTGATAATTATTGATCTAGAGAGTCCAGAGAATTGTCTTAGACTGGTCTGTTTCCGATCGGGCGAAAAACCAGGGACTAGTTCGCAAAAGTAGGTTTTTAACATATTCGTGAATATTTAATGAACGGTTTGATTGACAGCAATGGTTCTAGAGGCAAATTTGTTCAACATGAGGAGATCTATCAAATGATATGCATTTTGTGGGGATGTGTGCAACACCAAGTGATTACAGAGCCGTAAAACTCGTTAGCGCCAACTAGTGGCCGATTTCTTTCAAAATTCTTACAGGCCTCTAGGGCCATAAGTCGAACGTGCCCATCGAGTTTCGTTCCGATCGGCCTCCGTTAACCTCGTCTCATTGGTGCTCAAACTTCATTGGTCGATGGCGGCCATGTTTTTTTAGATACGCCAATGTCCTCATACACATACATGGGGCCTTGGACCAAGACACTGCTTACCAATTTTCAAGTCAATCGGACTAACGGTCAGCTGGTCAGAGCCCTTTTTATGTTTTTTTCACATTACAGCGCCACCTAGTGTTTGATCGTCGCGATTTTTTTACTGTGACCTCAGAATGAACTCATTCACATGTGTACCGAGTTTGGTGAAGCTATCTCAATTACTTCTTGAGTTATAACCATTTTAGTAAAATAGGCTCCGCCCACAGCGTTTATTTTGCGCCCCCTAGCGAACATGAATCAAAATTTCAACTTTTTTTTGATAATTATTGATATTCAGACTCCAGAGAACATTTCTGCACTGGTTTGGTTCCGATCGGGCGAAAAACCAGGGACTAGTTCGCAAAAGTAGTTTTTCGACAAAATTCAAAATGGCGGAAAAATTTGCATACCGGAAATGAAATCGGAGATATACGTTTTTTAAGTCAGAAGTCCAGCTTTCCAATGATATAAGACACTTGAGTGTACGACATACGGTTTAGGAGTTATGAGCAGTTTCGCGTTTTTGTTACTACAGCGCCACCTATGGGCCAATCGGGCTCATATTCTCTCAACCTCTCCTCGATTTCTGTGCTACCTTAAACCCAAATATCAAGTCTCTAGCACTTACGGTTTGGTCTGCACGATGCGTTTTACGGCAGAATAATAATAATAATAATAATAATTAAAGCTGCAAGCAGCATTTAGCGGTGTTCAAGCAGTTAAGGCATTTAAGATTTTTAACCACACAAGCATCAAAAGACATTACGTTTTATGTAGCAAGCATTTAACCACTGATATCATAGATGGAATAGACCATGTTTTAGCATGATTTACCATGATATACCACATTTTAGTGTGATTTTTCATGATTTACCATGTTCCAGTATGATTTACCATGAATCTAGCATGATTTACCATGATTTACCAAGTTCTAGTATGATTTACTACGTTCTAGGATGATTTACCATAGAGCAGTGGTTCCCAAACCTGTCCTGAAGGACCCGTTTTCTCTGTCTCTCTAATCAATCACACCTGATTCAACTCATCAGCTCAATAACCTATGTGATTATGAGCTGATGAGTTGAATCAGGTGTGTTTGATTAGGGTTCCCAACACTGCCATAGAGTACCGTGATTCTAGCATGATTTACCATAGTTTATCATGATTTACCACATTGCTAGCATTGATGTGAAGTGTCAGTACAAATGAAGTGATAAACTCTGACAAAATATGATTGTGTTATAATAGTAATTGTTATACAAGTGATTTTATAGTGTCTAAATATGAATGCACCTGTTAAAAGACTTCATTAATAAGTAGAATGAGCCAATAAGTGGTCTTCTACTGCCCTCTGCTGGCCACTTTCATTTTGACAGTTTTTCCATTTTAACTCCTTTATGCAAGCTTACACACACACACACACACACACACACACACACACACAAAATCATTATGAAAATATATTTGAATGTTATTTCATACATGTCTTTGCAAACTATTAATCAGATTATTCAGAATTTATTCAGAAACATAGGACTACACACACATTCTGTTGTAGATACAGAGATTTGAACTATGTCTCATTCAGGATTCACATTTGTCAATGTGACAGAATTGTCAATAGTGATACTTCAATAGATGAAATTAGACTTAATGTGATTGTAAATGTTAAAATAGTAATTTTATAAAGTCTAAATAGTAATTTTGTCACACTACTCAAGTATAATTCATATTTTAAACAGCAGGGGGCAGTAAAATACTACTTATTGGCTTAATATGCCATTATATTCATTTAATTTTCCCATTTTTAACTGTTATAGAGGCAAATCTTGTCCGATCTGTCTGAAATTTTTCATGATTGTTTGGAGTCATATGGCACATGTTCTGACTTGTTTTTAAGAAGATCTGAGCATTCATTGAAGAGATATAAGCTTTTGGGGACACTAGGTCATGGCTACATTGTGAAGTGACCCTATTATAGCCATCCAAATGAAGTTGTTCAACTTTTTCTGATAATTATTGATCTAGAGAGTCCAGAGAATTGTACTGCACTGGTTTTGAACATTATGATATGAACATTACATGATAATAAATGCAAAACACCATTTACAGCAAATACAGGCAATTTACCATAGGAAATACATTGTTTAAAAGCTTTTTAACAGTTATAGCGCCACCTATGGTCCGATCTCCATAAAATTTGGCATGCTTTTTAAGGATGTTATGTCACATATGCTCACCAATTTTTGTGAAGTTCTGAGTTTTCGTATAGGATTTATAGGCTTTTGACTATATTTTGCCACGCCCATTTTATAAATGACCCTGTTATAGCCAACCAAATGCCAAATTTCAACTTTTTTTGATAATTATTGATCTAGAGAGTCCAGAGAATTGTCCTAGACTGGTCTGGTTCCGATCGGGCGAAAATCCTAGGACTAGTTTGCAAAAGTAGGTTTTAAACATATTTGTGAATATTTAATGAACGATTTGATTGACAGCAATGGTTCTAGAGGCAAAGTTGTTCAGCATGAGGAGATCTATCAAATGATATGCATTTTGTGGGGATGTGTGCCACACCACGTGATTACAGAGCCGTAAAACTCGTTAGCGCCAACTAGTGGCCGATTTCTTTCAAAACTCTTACAGACCTCTTGGGCCATGAGTCGAACATGCCCATCGAGTTTCGTTCCGATCGGCCTCCGTTAACCTCGTCTCACAGGTGCTCAAACTTCATTGGCCGATGGCGGCCATGTTTTTTGAGATAAGCCAATGTCCTTTTATACATACATGGGGCCTTGGACCAAGACACTGCATACCAATTTTCAAGTCAATCGGACCAACGGTCAGGTGGTCATAGCCCTATTTAAGTTTTTTTAATGTTATAGTGCCACCTAGTGCCCAATCGTCGCGATTTTTTTACTGTGACCTCAGAATGAACTTATTCACATGTGTACCGAGTTTGGTGAAGCTATCTCATTTACTTCTTGAGTTATAGCCATTTTAGTAAAATAGGCTCCGCCCACAACGTTCATTTTGCGCCCCCTAGCGACCGTGAATCAAAATTTCAACTTTTTTTCGATAATTATTGATATTCAGACTCCGGAGAACATTTTGGCACTGGTTTGGTTCCGATCGGGCGAAAAACCAGGGACTAGTTCGCAAAAGTAGTTTTTCGACAAAATTCAAAATGGCGGAAAATCTATCATGGCGGAAATGAAATCGGAGATATACGTTTTTTACTTCAGGTTTCCAGCTTTCCAGAGATATAAGACACTTGAGTCTACGACATACGGTCTAGGAGTTATGAGCAGTTTTGCGCAATTGGTTGCTATAGCGCCACCTATGGGCCAATCGGGCTCATAATTTGATAACCTCTCCTCGATTTTTGTACTACCATCTGACAAAGTTTCAAGTCTCTAGCACTTACGGTTTGGTCTGCACGATGCGTTTTAGCGGAGAATAATAATAATAAATATATTTTGGGGCTTATATCTCGGGAATGCCCTGGCCGAATCGCACCAAACTCGAATCGAAGCTAGATGAGGACGAGCCCTTTCTAACGAGCTATCGCACAAGAATCTAGGTGGTCTAGGTCGAGAGTTACAGCCGTTCAAACTCGGGGGTCTCTCGAATTAGCGATCCGCGGGGGGGCGCTCCCGAGGCCCGCGACGATAGATTTCGATCAAGGCCCAATAGAGGACTTTACCATCCAAATTTGAGCGCGCAGGGAGTTCGCGTTTTCGAGTTATGAGTGAATTTGTACTGTGAGGGCGTGGCCTAACGTTCGTTTTCAGCCTGAGCCTTCCTGTGACACAATTGTGAATAATACATGAATGTGATTGTAAATGTTAAAATAATGATTTTATAAAGTCTAAATATGAATTATATATAACAATATTAGGGAGTAGTATGATAAAATGACAGCAGGTCCACTTATTGTAAAATGCCACTTATTGGCTGTTATAGTCATCAAAGCTGTTTAATATAGTCATCACAGCTGGTCTTTCACCCTATTATAGCCATCCAAATGAAGAAGTTATACCTTTTCTGACAATTATTGATCTATTCTAGAGAGTCCAGAGAATTGTACTGCACTGGTTTTAAACAGGCAATTTACCATAAGATATATATGGTTTTAAAGCTTTTTAACAGTTATAGCGCCACTTATGGTCCGATCTCCATGAAACTGTGCATGCTTCTTCACCATGTTATGACACATATGCTCATCAATTTTTGTGAAGTTCTGATTTTTTATTTACGATTTATAGGCTTTTGAGTGTATTTTGACACGCCCCTTTTCTAAATGACCCTGTTATAGTGAACCATAGGGTAAAGTTCAACTTTTTTTTGATAATTATTGATCTAGAGAGTCCAGAGAATTGTCTTAGACTGGTCTGTTTCCGATCGGGCGAAAAACCAGGGACTAGTTCGCAAAAGTAGGTTTTTAACATATTCGTGAATATTTAATGAACGGTTTGATTGACAGCAATGGTTCTAGAGGCAAATTTGTTCAACATGAGGAGATCTATCAAATGATATGCATTTTGTGGGGATGTGTGCAACACCAAGTGATTACAGAGCCGTAAAACTCGTTAGCGCCAACTAGTGGCCGATTTCTTTCAAAATTCTTACAGGCCTCTAGGGCCATAAGTCGAACGTGCCCATCGAGTTTCGTTCCGATCGGCCTCCGTTAACCTCGTCTCATTGGTGCTCAAACTTCATTGGTCGATGGCGGCCATGTTTTTTTAGATACGCCAATGTCCTCATACACATACATGGGACCTTGGACCAAGACACTGCTTACCAATTTTCAAGTCAATCGGACTAACGGTCAGCTGGTCAGAGCCCTTTTTATGTTTTTTTCACATTACAGCGCCACCTAGTGTTTGATCGTCGCGATTTTTTTACTGTGACCTCAGAATGAACTCATTCACATGTGTACCGAGTTTGGTGAAGCTATCTCAATTACTTCTTGAGTTATAACCATTTTAGTAAAATAGGCTCCGCCCACAGCGTTTATTTTGCGCCCCCTAGCGAACATGAATCAAAATTTCAACTTTTTTTTGATAATTATTGATATTCAGACTCCAGAGAACATTTCTGCACTGGTTTGGTTCCGATCGGGCGAAAAACCAGGGACTAGTTCGCAAAAGTAGTTTTTCGACAAAATTCAAAATGGCGGAAAAATTTGCATACCGGAAATGAAATCGGAGATATACGTTTTTTAAGTCAGAAGTCCAGCTTTCCAATGATATAAGACACTTGAGTGTACGACATACGGTTTAGGAGTTATGAGCAGTTTCGCGTTTTTGTTACTACAGCGCCACCTATGGGCCAATCGGGCTCATATTCTCTCAACCTCTCCTCGATTTCTGTGCTACCTTAAACCCAAATATCAAGTCTCTAGCACTTACGGTTTGGTCTGCACGATGCGTTTTACGGCAGAATAATAATAATAATAATAATAATAATAATAAAAATCAGCACAAATACAATAGGTTTTCAGCACTTCGTGCTTGAACACCTAATTAAAGCTGCAAGCAGCATTTAGCGGTGTTCAAGCAGTTAAGGCATTTAAGATTTTTAACCACACAAGCATCAAAAGACATTACGTTTTATGTAGCAAGCATTTAACCACTGATATCATAGATGGAATAGACCATGTTTTAGCATGATTTACCATGATATACCACATTTTAGTGTGATCTTTCATGATTTACCATGTTCCAGTATGATTTACCATGAATCTAGCATGATTTACCATGATTTACCAAGTTCTAGTATGATTTACTACGTTCTAGGATGATTTACCATAGAGCAGTGGTTCCCAAACCTGTCCTGAAGGACCCGTTTTCTCTGTCTCTCTAATCAATCACACCTGATTCAACTCATCAGCTCAATAACCTATGTGATTATGAGCTGATGAGTTGAATCAGGTGTGTTTGATTAGGGTTCCCAACACTGCCATAGAGTACCGTGATTCTAGCATGATTTACCATAGTTTATCATGATTTACCACATTGCTAGCATTGATGTGAAGTGTCAGTACAAATGAAGTGATAAACTCTGACAAAATATGATTGTGTTATAATAGTAATTGTTATACAAGTGATTTTATAGTGTCTAAATATGAATGCACCTGTTAAAAGACTTCATTAATAAGTAGAATGAGCCAATAAGTGGTCTTCTACTGCCCTCTGCTGGCCACTTTCATTTTGACAGTTTTTCCATTTTAACTCCTTTATGCAAGCTTACACACACACACACACACACACACACACACACACACACACACACACACACACACACACACACACACACACAAAATCATTATGAAAATATATTTGAATGTTATTTCATACATGTCTTTGCAAACTATTAATCAGATTATTCAGAATTTATTCAGAAACATAGGACTACACACACATTCTGTTGTAGATACAGAGATTTGAACTATGTCTCATTCAGGATTCACATTTGTCAATGTGACAGAATTGTCAATAGTGATACTTCAATAGATGAAATTAGACTTAATGTGATTGTAAATGTTAAAATAGTAATTTTATAAAGTCTAAATAGTAATTTTGTCACACTACTCAAGTATAATTCATATTTTAAACAGCAGGGGGCAGTAAAATACTACTTATTGGCTTAATATGCCATTATATTCATTTAATTTTCCCATTTTTAACTGTTATAGAGGCAAATCTTGTCCGATCTGTCTGAAATTTTTCATGATTGTTTGGAGTCATATGGCACATGTTCTGACTTGTTTTTAAGAAGATCTGAGCATTCATTGAAGAGATATAAGCTTTTGGGGACACTAGGTCATGGCTACATTGTGAAGTGACCCTATTATAGCCATCCAAATGAAGTTGTTCAACTTTTTCTGATAATTATTGATCTAGAGAGTCCAGAGAATTGTACTGCACTGGTTTTGAACATTATGATATGAACATTACATGATAATAAATGCAAAACACCATTTACAGCAAATACAGGCAATTTACCATAGGAAATACATTGTTTAAAAGCTTTTTAACAGTTATAGCGCCACCTATGGTCCGATCTCCATAAAATTTGGCATGCTTTTTAAGGATGTTATGTCACATATGCTCACCAATTTTTGTGAAGTTCTGAGTTTTCGTATAGGATTTATAGGCTTTTGACTATATTTTGCCACGCCCATTTTATAAATGACCCTGTTATAGCCAACCAAATGGCAAATTTCAACTTTTTTTGATAATTATTGATCTAGAGAGTCCAGAGAATTGTCCTAGACTGGTCTGGTTCCGATCGGGCGAAAATCCTAGGACTAGTTTGCAAAAGTAGGTGTTAAACATATTTGTGAATATTTAATGAACGATTTGATTGACAGCAATGGTTCTAGAGGCAAAGTTGTTCAGCATGAGGAGATCTATCAAATGATATGCATTTTGTGGGGATATGTGCCACACCACGTGATTACAGAGCCGTAAAACTCGTTAGCGCCAACTAGTGGCCGATTTCTTTCAAAACTCTTACAGACCTCTTGGGCCATGAGTCGAACATGCCCATCGAGTTTCGTTCCGATCGGCCTCCGTTAACCTCGTCTCACAGGTGCTCAAACTTCATTGGCCGATGGGGGCCATGTTTTTTGAGATAAGCCAATGTCCTTTTATACATACATGGGGCCTTGGACCAAGACACTGCATACCAATTTTCAAGTCAATCGGACCAACGGTCAGGTGGTCATAGCCCTATTTAAGTTTTTTTAATGTTATAGCGCCACCTAGTGCCCAATCGTCGCGATTTTTTTACTGTGACCTCAGAATGAACTTATTCACATGTGTACCGAGTTTGGTGAAGCTATCTCATTTACTTCTTGAGTTATAGCCATTTTAGTAAAATAGGCTCCGCCCACAACGTTCATTTTGCGCCCCCTAGCGACCGTGAATCAAAATTTCAACTTTTTTTCGATAATTATTGATATTCAGACTCCAGAGAACATTTTGGCACTGGTTTGGTTCCGATCGGGCGAAAAACCAGGGACTAGTTCGCAAAAGTAGTTTTTCGACAAAATTCAAAATGGCGGAAAATCTATCATGGCGGAAATGAAATCGGAGATATACGTTTTTTACTTCAGGTTTCCAGCTTTCCAGAGATATAAGACACTTGAGTCTACGACATACGGTCTAGGAGTTATGAGCAGTTTTGCGCAATTGGTTGCTATAGCGCCACCTATGGGCCAATCGGGCTCATAATTTGATAACCTCTCCTCGATTTTTGTACTACCATCTGACAACGTTTCAAGTCTCTAACACTTACGGTTTGGTCTGCACGATGCGTTTTAGCGGAGAATAATAATAATAATGAAAAAATCTGAAACTCAGAACTTAGATAATGTCCGAAGAGCCCTGTTGAACGAGACCATCCCGGTGTTGGTGGCCGATCGGGGCCGGGAGTTATGCCCGTTCAAAAGCATATATTTTGGGGCTTATATCTCGGGAATGCCCTGGCCGAATCGCACCAAACTCGAATCGAAGCTAGATGAGGACGAGCCCTTTCTAACGAGCTATCGCACAAGAATCTAGGTGGTCTAGGTCGAGAGTTACAGCCGTTCAAACTCGGGGGTCTCTCGAATTAGCGATCCGCGGGGGGGCGCTCCCGAGGCCCGCGACGATAGATTTCGATCAAGGCCCAATAGAGGACTTTACCATCCAAATTTGAGCGCGCAGGGAGTTCGCGTTTTCGAGTTATGAGTGAATTTGTACTGTGAGGGCGTGGCCTAACGTTCGTTTTCAGCCTGAGCCTTCCTGTGACACAATTGTGAATAATACATGAATGTGATTGTAAATGTTAAAATAATGATTTTATAAAGTCTAAATATGAATTATATATAACAATATTAGGGAGTAGTATGATAAAATGACAGCAGGTCCACTTATTGTAAAATGCCACTTATTGGCTGTTATAGTCATCAAAGCTGTTTAATATAGTCATCACAGCTGGTCTTTCACCCTATTATAGCCATCCAAATGAAGAAGTTATACCTTTTCTGACAATTATTGATCTATTCTAGAGAGTCCAGAGAATTGTACTGCACTGGTTTTAAACAGGCAATTTACCATAAGATATATATGGTTTTAAAGCTTTTTAACAGTTATAGCGCCACTTATGGTCCGATCTCCATGAAACTGTGCATGCTTCTTCACCATGTTATGACACATATGCTCATCAATTTTTGTGAAGTTCTGATTTTTTATTTACGATTTATAGGCTTTTGAGTGTATTTTGACACGCCCCTTTTCTAAATGACCCTGTTATAGTGAACCATAGGGTAAAGTTCAACTTTTTTTTGATAATTATTGATCTAGAGAGTCCAGAGAATTGTCTTAGACTGGTCTGTTTCCGATCGGGCGAAAAACCAGGGACTAGTTCGCAAAAGTAGGTTTTTAACATATTCGTGAATATTTAATGAACGGTTTGATTGACAGCAATGGTTCTAGAGGCAAATTTGTTCAACATGAGGAGATCTATCAAATGATATGCATTTTGTGGGGATGTGTGCAACACCAAGTGATTACAGAGCCGTAAAACTCGTTAGCGCCAACTAGTGGCCGATTTCTTTCAAAATTCTTACAGGCCTCTAGGGCCATAAGTCGAACGTGCCCATCGAGTTTCGTTCCGATCGGCCTCCGTTAACCTCGTCTCATTGGTGCTCAAACTTCATTGGTCGATGGCGGCCATGTTTTTTTAGATACGCCAATGTCCTCATACACATACATGGGGCCTTGGACCAAGACACTGCTTACCAATTTTCAAGTCAATCGGACTAACGGTCAGCTGGTCAGAGCCCTTTTTATGTTTTTTTCACATTACAGCGCCACCTAGTGTTTGATCGTCGCGATTTTTTTACTGTGACCTCAGAATGAACTCATTCACATGTGTACCGAGTTTGGTGAAGCTATCTCAATTACTTCTTGAGTTATAACCATTTTAGTAAAATAGGCTCCGCCCACAGCGTTTATTTTGCGCCCCCTAGCGAACATGAATCAAAATTTCAACTTTTTTTTGATAATTATTGATATTCAGACTCCAGAGAACATTTCTGCACTGGTTTGGTTCCGATCGGGCGAAAAACCAGGGACTAGTTCGCAAAAGTAGTTTTTCGACAAAATTCAAAATGGCGGAAAAATTTGCATACCGGAAATGAAATCGGAGATATACGTTTTTTAAGTCAGAAGTCCAGCTTTCCAATGATATAAGACACTTGAGTGTACGACATACGGTTTAGGAGTTATGAGCAGTTTCGCGTTTTTGTTACTACAGCGCCACCTATGGGCCAATCGGGCTCATATTCTCTCAACCTCTCCTCGATTTCTGTGCTACCTTAAACCCAAATATCAAGTCTCTAGCACTTACGGTTTGGTCTGCACGATGCGTTTTACGGCAGAATAATAATAATAATAATAATAATTAAAGCTGCAAGCAGCATTTAGCGGTGTTCAAGCAGGTAAGGCCTTTAAGGCCGTTAAGCACAAAAGCATCAAAAGACAGTACATTTTATTTAGCATACATTTAAACACTGACATAATAGATGGAAAAAACCATTTACAGCCAATATAGGCAATTTACCATAGGAAATCTATGGTTTTAAAGCTTTTTAACAGTTATAGCGCCACCTATGGTCCGATCTCCATGAAACTTTGCATGCTTCTTCACCATGTTATGAGACATATGCTCTTCAATTTCTGTGAAGTTTTGACTTTTCGTTTAGGATTTATAGGCTTTTGACCGTATTTTACCCTGCCCCTTTTCTAAATGACCCTGTTACAGCCACCCAAATGCAACATTTCAACTTTTTATCAATAATTATTGATCTAGAGAGTCCAGAGAATTGCCCTATACTGGTTTGGTTCCGATCGGGCGAAAAACCAGGGACTAGTTCGCAAAATTAGGTTTTTAACATAATTGTGAATATTTAATGAACGATTTGATTGACAACAATGGTTCTAGAGGCAAAGTTGTTCAACATGAGGAGATCTATCAAATGATATGCATTTTGTGGGGATGTGTGCAACACCACGTGATTACAGAGCCGTAAAACTTGTTAGCGCCAACTAGTGGCCGATTTGTTTCAAAATTCTTACAGGCCTCTAGGGCCATGAGTCGAACATGCCCATCGAGTTTCGTTCCGATCGGCCTCCGTTAACCTCGTCTCATAGGTGCTCAAACTTCATTGGTCGATGGCGGCCATGTTTTTTGAGATACGCCAATATCCTTTTACACATACATGGGGCCTTGGACCAAGACACTGCATACCAATTTTCAAGTCAATCGGACTAACGGTCAGGTGGCCACACCCCTTTTTATGTTTTTTTAATGTTATAGCGCCACCATGTGGCCAATCGACGCAGTTTTTTTACTGTGACCTTGATTTGAACTCATAAATATGAGTACCAAGTTTGGTGAAGATATCTCATTTACTTCTCGAGTTATAGCCATTTTAGTAAAATTGGCTCCTCCCAAAACGTTAATTTTACTCCCCCTAGCGACCGGAATTTGAAATTTCAACTTTTTTTCAATAATTATTGATAAGCAGACTCCAGAGAACATTTCTGCACTGGTTTGGTTCCAATAGGGCAAAAAAACAGGGACTAGTTCACAAAAGTAGGTTTTTAACATAATTCAAAATGGCGGACAAGTTTGCATACCAAAAATAAAATCGGAGATATACATTTTATCCTACAGGCATCCAGCTTTCCAATGATATAAGACACTTGAGTCTACGACTTACGGTCTAGGAGTTATGAGCAGTTACGCGCAATTGATTGCTATAGCGCCACCTATGGGCCAATCGGGCTCATACTTTGATAACCTCTCCTCGATTTTTGTACTACCATCTGGCAAAGTTTCAAAGCTCCAGCTCTTACGGTTTGGGCTGCACGATGCGTTTTACGGCGGAATAATAATAATAATAATAACAAGCCGAATCTGCCGGAGCTTGTACGTCTCACACAATCAGAGCGTAAAAATACGGGATATTTTACGGGAAAATACTAAAACGGGAAGACAGCGGGAAAAGAGCTAAAATACGTGAGAAACCCGGAAAAAACGGGAGGGTTGACAGCTATGATTATATTACCAATCCATCATAATAATAAAATAGCTTTAAGAAGTAAAATGGCCAGCAGAGGGCAGTAGAAGACCACTTATTGGCTCACTTTCATTTTAAACAACTTGGTTTCACTAGAATCCTGCACTAAGGCAACCCAGTTTTTTCATGTTAACTCCATAATGCATGCTTACACACACACACACACACAAACACACACACACACACACACACACACACACACACACACACACACACACACACACACACACACACACACTCTTGTACATCTATCTTTATGAGGACATTCATTGACACAATGCAATCTCTAGCCGCTTACCTAACCTTACTCATCACAACTAAGTGCTTAACCCGAACCCTTACCCTAAACCTACCCTTAACCTAATTATAACCGTATCCCTAAAACCAAGTCTTGACCCTCAAGCCTTTAAAGGGGTCTCAGAAAGTGAGGACCGGCCAAAATGCCCTCACTTTACTCTCTTTGTCCTCACTCCAATGGTCTAAAACTCAAACTGGTCCTCACAAAGATAGTTGTACAAGTACACACACACACACACACACACACACACACACACACACACACACACACACACACGTGTGGGATATGTTATTTTTGAAATCTCTTTTAATGGTCTATAAGCATTTCACATATTTCTTTGTGATGTAATAATATACAACTAATTTAAAAAAATAGCTTTAAGCATTTGTTTGTTAGCCAATGCTGAAAGCTGATAAAAAGATTGAACATGTCTAATACTGCTGCTCCCTCTAGTGGACAACAGTGGTATTACAGCCTATATAGAGTTGAAATGAATGAATGGAAATTTGGTTTTTCACTTATATCTCGGGAACGAGAAAGTGAAAAAATCTGAAACTCAGAACTTAGATAATGTCCGAAGAGCCCTGTTGAACGAGACCATCCCGGTGTTGGTGGCCGATCGGGGCCGGGAGTTATGCCCGTTCAAAAGCATATATTTTGGGGCTTATATCTCGGGAATGCCCTGGCCGAATCGCACCAAACTCGAATCGAAGCTAGATGAGGACGAGCCCTTTCTAACGAGCTATCGCACAAGAATCTAGGTGGTCTAGGTCGAGAGTTACAGCCGTTCAAACTCGGGGGTCTCTCGAATTAGCGATCCGCGGGGGGGCGCTCCCGAGGCCCGCGACGATAGATTTCGATCAAGGCCCAATAGAGGACTTTACCATCCAAATTTGAGCGCGCAGGGAGTTCGCGTTTTCGAGTTATGAGTGAATTTGTACTGTGAGGGCGTGGCCTAACGTTCGTTTTCAGCCTGAGCCTTCCTGTGACACAATTGTGAATAATACATGAATGTGATTGTAAATGTTAAAATAATGATTTTATAAAGTCTAAATATGAATTATATATAACAATATTAGGGAGTAGTATGATAAAATGACAGCAGGTCCACTTATTGTAAAATGCCACTTATTGGCTGTTATAGTCATCAAAGCTGTTTAATATAGTCATCACAGCTGGTCTTTCACCCTATTATAGCCATCCAAATGAAGAAGTTATACCTTTTCTGACAATTATTGATCTATTCTAGAGAGTCCAGAGAATTGTACTGCACTGGTTTTAAACAGGCAATTTACCATAAGATATATATGGTTTTAAAGCTTTTTAACAGTTATAGCGCCACTTATGGTCCGATCTCCATGAAACTGTGCATGCTTCTTCACCATGTTATGACACATATGCTCATCAATTTTTGTGAAGTTCTGATTTTTTATTTACGATTTATAGGCTTTTGAGTGTATTTTGACACGCCCCTTTTCTAAATGACCCTGTTATAGTGAACCATAGGGTAAAGTTCAACTTTTTTTTGATAATTATTGATCTAGAGAGTCCAGAGAATTGTCTTAGACTGGTCTGTTTCCGATCGGGCGAAAAACCAGGGACTAGTTCGCAAAAGTAGGTTTTTAACATATTCGTGAATATTTAATGAACGGTTTGATTGACAGCAATGGTTCTAGAGGCAAATTTGTTCAACATGAGGAGATCTATCAAATGATATGCATTTTGTGGGGATGTGTGCAACACCAAGTGATTACAGAGCCGTAAAACTCGTTAGCGCCAACTAGTGGCCGATTTCTTTCAAAATTCTTACAGGCCTCTAGGGCCATAAGTCGAACGTGCCCATCGAGTTTCGTTCCGATCGGCCTCCGTTAACCTCGTCTCATTGGTGCTCAAACTTCATTGGTCGATGGCGGCCATGTTTTTTTAGATACGCCAATGTCCTCATACACATACATGGGGCCTTGGACCAAGACACTGCTTACCAATTTTCAAGTCAATCGGACTAACGGTCAGCTGGTCAGAGCCCTTTTTATGTTTTTTTCACATTACAGCGCCACCTAGTGTTTGATCGTCGCGATTTTTTTACTGTGACCTCAGAATGAACTCATTCACATGTGTACCGAGTTTGGTGAAGCTATCTCAATTACTTCTTGAGTTATAACCATTTTAGTAAAATAGGCTCCGCCCACAGCGTTTATTTTGCGCCCCCTAGCGAACATGAATCAAAATTTCAACTTTTTTTTGATAATTATTGATATTCAGACTCCAGAGAACATTTCTGCACTGGTTTGGTTCCGATCGGGCGAAAAACCAGGGACTAGTTCGCAAAAGTAGTTTTTCGACAAAATTCAAAATGGCGGAAAAATTTGCATACCGGAAATGAAATCGGAGATATACGTTTTTTAAGTCAGAAGTCCAGCTTTCCAATGATATAAGACACTTGAGTGTACGACATACGGTTTAGGAGTTATGAGCAGTTTCGCGTTTTTGTTACTACAGCGCCACCTATGGGCCAATCGGGCTCATATTCTCTCAACCTCTCCTCGATTTCTGTGCTACCTTAAACCCAAATATCAAGTCTCTAGCACTTACGGTTTGGTCTGCACGATGCGTTTTACGGCAGAATAATAATAATAATAATAATAATAATAATAATAAAAATCAGCACAAATACAATAGGTTTTCAGCACTTCGTGCTTGAACACCTAATAATAAAAATCAGCACAAATACAATAGGTTTTCAGCACTTCGTGCTTGAACACCTAAATATACTTTAATGGTCTATAAGCATTTCACATATTTCTTTGTGAAGCAAGATGTGGACGGGACCTTTCAAACAAGCTATCCCACAATAATCTAGTTGGTCTAGGTAGGGAGTTACAGATGTTCCAATCCGGAGGTCTCACAGATTATATATATATATATATATATATATATATATATATGCAATATAGTTTTGAACATATATTAATGCAAATACTTTTCTTCTTTCATATGTGCAAAAAATTGAAATGAATAAAATGATACCACAGAGACATTCTTCAATATGCAAACGATTGAACTTGAATAAATTAATTGATTGTTAATGTTACTTATTTTCATATGCACTGTTTAAAAACAACAACATTGTATTATTCTGGCAATAAAATGCAGTTTTGTTTTCTATGACTTGGTTTGACTCCATGTATTTTTTAATGGCACGTTTTTCATATTAACTCTAATAAAAATGCTTAAACACATTTTGTTATAGCTATAGATATTTGAAATAAATGGTAGGTAAAAAAAAAATGCTTATTACAGATTTCCCATTTAAAACGCAATTTTTCGTTTTCATTTTAATCATATAATTTTATTGAAAAAAATTTCTCAAATTTTCATGTTTACTCAATGCATGCTTACAGACACACACTTTTGGGATGTTATTGTGAAAATCTAATTTAGTTTAATATAGTTGATAAAATCTAATTTAGTTTAGTTGAATATTTAGGCAATATAGTTTAATAATATTAATTATATTCATAGCTGTCAACATTGAACATTGAAAATAAGGGAGATTTCCCAGAATCCATCCCCAAAATAAGGGATTTTTTTTACACGATTCTTACCCACAAACTTTTTAAAAAAAAGAAGCACTAATCATTAACAGTCTAAAGAGTTTATAACTAGCCTACATATAGGCCTACATGTGTGAGAGAGAGAAAGAGACAGTGTGTGTGTGTGTGTGTATGAGAGAGAGAAAGAGACAGTGTGTGTGTGTGTGTGTGTGTGTGTGAGAGAGAGAGAGAGAGAGAGAGGGAGAGACTGAGAGACAGTGTGTGTGTGTGTGTGTGTGTGTGTGTGTGTGTGTGTGTGTGTGTGTGTGTGTGTGTTAGGGGTGTGACCATAACCGTGAGACCGACGGTTATAGTTGAACACCGTCATTAGAACTCTATAATCGCCAAAACCGTGTTATTAAAATATTTTTTACAAAAATGTTTTATCATAGAGAATGTTTAAATACTAATATCAGCTTACGAGGGAAACGGAGGCGGAGTTAGTGGTGCTTCGGAAGTTCGGAGGCTGCTACTACTGGAGATGATTCGGGAGAGGTCTGTGCCCCTTTACCGATCAGAGCGCACGCTGACACGGGTTAAGCTTTGTTTATACCATGGTTTATACTCGACGCGTCCGCACGAGCGCGAAGGTGCGCGCGGCAAAAATGACGCGTTGGGTGCGCAAGACCGGCAAGACCCCATTTCGCTTTGCTGTGTGCACGGCTTTTTTTGTAACAGCGCGCGCGGCGCCGCATCCGAGGATGAACGACTTCAAGCCGAATCTGCCGGAGCTTGTACGTCTCACACAATCAGAGCGTAAAAATACGGGATATTTTACGGGAAAATACTAAAACGGGAAGACAGCGGGAAAAGAGCTAAAATACGTGAGAAACCCGGAAAAAACGGGAGGGTTGACAGCTATGATTATATTACCAATCCATCATAATAATAAAATAGCTTTAAGAAGTAAAATGGCCAGCAGAGGGCAGTAGAAGACCACTTATTGGCTCACTTTCATTTTAAACAACTTGGTTTCACTAGAATCCTGCACTAAGGCAACCCAGTTTTTTCATGTTAACTCCATAATGCATGCTTACACACACACACACACACAAACACACACACACACACACACACACACACACACACACACACACACACACACACTCTTGTACATCTATCTTTATGAGGACATTCATTGACACAATGCAATCTCTAGCCGCTTACCTAACCTTACTCATCACAACTAAGTGCTTAACCCGAACCCTTACCCTAAACCTACCCTTAACCTAATTATAACCGTATCCCTAAAACCAAGTCTTGACCCTCAAGCCTTTAAAGGGGTCTCAGAAAGTGAGGACCGGCCAAAATGCCCTCACTTTACTCTCTTTGTCCTCACTCCAATGGTCTAAAACTCAAACTGGTCCTCACAAAGATAGTTGTACAAGTACACACACACACACACACACACACACACACACACACACACACACACACACACACACACACACACGTGTGGGATATGTTATTTTTGAAATCTCTTTTAATGGTCTATAAGCATTTCACATATTTCTTTGTGATGTAATAATATACAACTAATTTAAAAAAATAGCTTTAAGCATTTGTTTGTTAGCCAATGCTGAAAGCTGATAAAAAGATTGAACATGTCTAATACTGCTGCTCCCTCTAGTGGACAACAGTGGTATTACAGCCTATATAGAGTTGAAATGAATGAATGGAAATTTGGTTTTTCACTTATATCTCGGGAACGAGAAAGTGAAAAAATCTGAAACTCAGAACTTAGATAATGTCCGAAGAGCCCTGTTGAACGAGACCATCCCGGTGTTGGTGGCCGATCGGGGCCGGGAGTTATGCCCGTTCAAAAGCATATATTTTGGGGCTTATATCTCGGGAATGCCCTGGCCGAATCGCACCAAACTCGAATCGAAGCTAGATGAGGACGAGCCCTTTCTAACGAGCTATCGCACAAGAATCTAGGTGGTCTAGGTCGAGAGTTACAGCCGTTCAAACTCGGGGGTCTCTCGAATTAGCGATCCGCGGGGGGGCGCTCCCGAGGCCCGCGACGATAGATTTCGATCAAGGCCCAATAGAGGACTTTACCATCCAAATTTGAGCGCGCAGGGAGTTCGCGTTTTCGAGTTATGAGTGAATTTGTACTGTGAGGGCGTGGCCTAACGTTCGTTTTCAGCCTGAGCCTTCCTGTGACACAATTGTGAATAATACATGAATGTGATTGTAAATGTTAAAATAATGATTTTATAAAGTCTAAATATGAATTATATATAACAATATTAGGGAGTAGTATGATAAAATGACAGCAGGTCCACTTATTGTAAAATGCCACTTATTGGCTGTTATAGTCATCAAAGCTGTTTAATATAGTCATCACAGCTGGTCTTTCACCCTATTATAGCCATCCAAATGAAGAAGTTATACCTTTTCTGACAATTATTGATCTATTCTAGAGAGTCCAGAGAATTGTACTGCACTGGTTTTAAACAGGCAATTTACCATAAGATATATATGGTTTTAAAGCTTTTTAACAGTTATAGCGCCACTTATGGTCCGATCTCCATGAAACTGTGCATGCTTCTTCACCATGTTATGACACATATGCTCATCAATTTTTGTGAAGTTCTGATTTTTTATTTACGATTTATAGGCTTTTGAGTGTATTTTGACACGCCCCTTTTCTAAATGACCCTGTTATAGTGAACCATAGGGTAAAGTTCAACTTTTTTTTGATAATTATTGATCTAGAGAGTCCAGAGAATTGTCTTAGACTGGTCTGTTTCCGATCGGGCGAAAAACCAGGGACTAGTTCGCAAAAGTAGGTTTTTAACATATTCGTGAATATTTAATGAACGGTTTGATTGACAGCAATGGTTCTAGATGCAAATTTGTTCAACATGAGGAGATCTATCAAATGATATGCATTTTGTGGGGATGTGTGCAACACCAAGTGATTACAGAGCCGTAAAACTCGTTAGCGCCAACTAGTGGCCGATTTCTTTCAAAATTCTTACAGGCCTCTAGGGCCATAAGTCGAACGTGCCCATCGAGTTTCGTTCCGATCGGCCTCCGTTAACCTCGTCTCATTGGTGCTCAAACTTCATTGGTCGATGGCGGCCATGTTTTTTTAGATACGCCAATGTCCTCATACACATACATGGGGCCTTGGACCAAGACACTGCTTACCAATTTTCAAGTCAATCGGACTAACGGTCAGCTGGTCAGAGCCCTTTTTATGTTTTTTTCACATTACAGCGCCACCTAGTGTTTGATCGTCGCGATTTTTTTACTGTGACCTCAGAATGAACTCATTCACATGTGTACCGAGTTTGGTGAAGCTATCTCAATTACTTCTTGAGTTATAACCATTTTAGTAAAATAGGCTCCGCCCACAGCGTTTATTTTGCGCCCCCTAGCGAACATGAATCAAAATTTCAACTTTTTTTTGATAATTATTGATATTCAGACTCCAGAGAACATTTCTGCACTGGTTTGGTTCCGATCGGGCGAAAAACCAGGGACTAGTTCGCAAAAGTAGTTTTTCGACAAAATTCAAAATGGCGGAAAAATTTGCATACCGGAAATGAAATCGGAGATATACGTTTTTTAAGTCAGAAGTCCAGCTTTCCAATGATATAAGACACTTGAGTGTACGACATACGGTTTAGGAGTTATGAGCAGTTTCGCGTTTTTGTTACTACAGCGCCACCTATGGGCCAATCGGGCTCATATTCTCTCAACCTCTCCTCGATTTCTGTGCTACCTTAAACCCAAATATCAAGTCTCTAGCACTTACGGTTTGGTCTGCACGATGCGTTTTACGGCAGAATAATAATAATAATAATAATAATTAAAGCTGCAAGCAGCATTTAGCGGTGTTCAAGCAGTTAAGGCATTTAAGATTTTTAACCACACAAGCATCAAAAGACATTACGTTTTATGTAGCAAGCATTTAACCACTGATATCATAGATGGAATAGACCATGTTTTAGCATGATTTACCATGATATACCACATTTTAGTGTGATTTTTCATGATTTACCATGTTCCAGTATGATTTACCATGAATCTAGCATGATTTACCATGATTTACCAAGTTCTAGTATGATTTACTACGTTCTAGGATGATTTACCATAGAGCAGTGGTTCCCAAACCTGTCCTGAAGGACCCGTTTTCTCTGTCTCTCTAATCAATCACACCTGATTCAACTCATCAGCTCATTAACCTATGTGATTATGAGCTGATGAGTTGAATCAGGTGTGTTTGATTAGGGTTCCCAACACTGCCATAGAGTACTGTGATTCTAGCATGATTTACCATAGTTTATCATGATTTACCACATTGCTAGCATTGATGTGAAGTGTCAGAACAAATGAAGTGATAAACTCTGAGAAAATATGATTGTGTTATAATAGTAATTGTTATACAAGTGATTTCATAGTGTCTAAATATGAATGCACCTGTTAAAAGACTTCATTAATAAGTAGAATGAGCCAATAAGTGGTCTTCTACTGCCCTCTGCTGGCCACTTTCATTTTGACAGTTTTTCCATTTTAACTCCTTTATGCAAGCTTACACACACACACACACACACACACAAAATCATTATGAAAATATATTTGAATGTTATTTCATACATGTCTTTGCAAACTATTAATCAGATTATTCAGAATTTATTCAGAAACATAGGACTACACACACATTCTGTTGTAGATACAGAGATTTGAACTATGTCTCATTCAGGATTCACATTTGTCAATGTGACAGAATTGTCAATAGTGATACTTCAATAGATGAAATTTGACTTAATGTGATTGTAAATGTTAAAATAGTAATTTTATAAAGTCTAAATAGTAATTTTGTCACACTACTCAAGTATAATTCATATTTTAAACAGCAGGGGGCAGTAAAATACTACTTATTGGCTTAATATGCCATTATATTCATTTAATTTTCCCATTTTTAACTGTTATAGAGGCAAATTTTGTCCGATCTGTCTGAAATTTTTCATGATTGTTTGGAGTCATATGGCACATGTTCTGACTTGTTTTTAAGAAGATCTGAGCATTCATTGAAGAGATATAAGCTTTTGGGGACACTAGGTCATGGCTACATTGTGAAGTGACCCTATTATAGCCATCCAAATGAAGTTGTTCAACTTTTTCTGATAATTATTGATCTAGAGAGTCCAGAGAATTGTACTGCACTGGTTTTGAACATTATGATATGAACATTACATGATAATAAATGCAAAACACCATTTACAGCAAATACAGGCAATTTACCATAGGAAATACATTGTTTCAAAGCTTTTTAACAGTTATAGCGCCACCTATGGTCCGATCTCCATAAAATTTGGCATGCTTTTTAAGGATGTTATGTCACATATGCTCACCAATTTTTGTGAAGTTCTGAGTTTTCGTATAGGATTTATAGGCTTTTGACTATATTTTGCCACGCCCATTTTATAAATGACCCTGTTATAGCCAACCAAATGCCAAATTTCAACTTTTTTTTGATAATTATTGATCTAGAGAGTCCAGAGAATTGTCCTAGACTGGTCTGGTTCCGATCGGGCGAAAATCCTAGGACTAGTTCGCAAAAGTAGGTTTTAAACATATTTGTGAATATTTAATGAACGATTTGATTGACAGCAATGGTTCTAGAGGCAAAGTTGTTCAGCATGAGGAGATCTATCAAATGATATGCATTTTGTGGGGATGTGTGCCACACCACGTGATTACAGAGCCGTAAAACTTGTTAGCGCCAACTAGTGGCCGATTTCTTTCAAAACTCTTACAGACCTCTTGGGCCATGAGTCGAACATGCCCATCGAGTTTCGTTCCGATCGGCCTCCGTTAACCTCGTCTCACAGGTGCTCAAACTTCATTGGCCGATGGCGGCCATGTTTTTTGAGATACGCCAATGTCCTTTTACACATACATGGGGCCTTGGACCAAGACACTGCATACCAATTTTCAAGTCAATCGGACCAACGGTCAGGTGGTCATAGCCCTATTTATGTTTTTTTAATGTTATAGCGCCACCTAGTGCCCAATCGTCGCGATTTTTTTACTGTGACCTCAGAATGAACTTATTCACATGTGTACCGAGTTTGGTGAAGCTATCTCATTTACTTCTTGAGTTATAGCCATTTTAGTAAAATAGGCTCCGCCCACAACGTTCATTTTGCGCCCCCTAGCGACCGTGAATCAAAATTTCAACTTTTTTTCGATAATTATTGATATTCAGACTCCAGAGAACATTTTGGCACTGGTTTGGTTCCGATCGGGCGAAAAACCAGGGACTAGTTCGCAAAAGTAGTTTTTCGACAAAATTCAAAATGGCGGAAAATCTATCATGGCGGAAATGAAATCGGAGATATACGTTTTTTACTTCAGGTTTCCAGCTTTCCAGAGATATAAGACACTTGAGTCTACGACATACGGTCTAGGAGTTATGAGCAGTTTTGCGCAATTGGTTGCTATAGCGCCACCTATGGGCCAATCGGGCTCATAATTTGATAACCTCTCCTCGATTTTTGTACTACCATCTGACAAAGTTTCAAGTCTCTAGCACTTACGGTTTGGTCTGCACGATGCGTTTTAGCGGAGAATAATAATAATAAATATATATATATATGCAATATAGTTTTGAACATATATTAATGCAAATACTTTTCTTCTTTCATATGTGCAAAAAATTGAAATGAATAAAATGATACCACAGAGACATTCTTCAATATGCAAACGATTGAACTTGAATAAATTAATTGATTGTTAATGTTACTTATTTTCATATGCACTGTTTAAAAACAACAACATTGTATTATTCTGGCAATAAAATGCAGTTTTGTTTTCTATGACTTGGTTTGACTCCATGTATTTTTTAATGGCACGTTTTTCATATTAACTCTAATAAAAATGCTTAAACACATTTTGTTATAGCTATAGATATTTGAAATAAATGGTAGGTAAAAAAAAATGCTTATTACAGATTTCCCATTTAAAACGCAATTTTTCGTTTTCATTTTAATCATATAATTTTATTGAAAAAAATTTCTCAAATTTTCATGTTTACTCAATGCATGCTTACAGACACACACTTTTGGGATGTTATTGTGCAAATCTAATTTAGTTTAATATAGTTGATAAAATCTAATTTAGTTTAGTTGAATATTTAGGCAATATAGTTTAATAATATTAATTATATTCATAGCTGTCAACATTGAACATTGAAAATAAGGGAGATTTCCCGGAATCCATCCCCAAAATAAGGGATTTTTTTTACACGATTCTTACCCACAAACTTTTAAAAAAAAAGAAGCACTAATCATTAACAGTCTAAAGAGTTTATAACTAGCCTACATATAGGCCTACATGTGTGAGAGAGAGAAAGAGACAGTGTGTGTGTGTGTGTGTATGAGAGAGAGAAAGAGACAGTGTGTGTGTGTGTGTGTGTGTGTGTGTGTGTGAGAGAGAGAGAGAGAGAGAGAGAGGGAGAGACTGAGAGACAGTGTGTGTGTGTGTGTGTGTGTGTGTGTGTGTGTGTGTGTGTGTGTGTGTGTGTGTGTGTGTTAGGGGTGTGACCATAACCGTGAGACCGACGGTTATAGTTGAACACCGTCATTAGAACTCTATAATCGCCAAAACCGTGTTATTAAAATATTTTTTACAAAAATGTTTTATCATAGAGAATGTTTAAATACTAATATCAGCTTACGAGGGAAACGGAGGCGGAGTTAGTGGTGCTTCGGAAGTTCGGAGGCTGCTACTACTGGAGATGATTCGGGAGAGGTCTGTGCCCCTTTACCGATCAGAGCGCACGCTGACACGGGTTAAGCTTTGTTTATACCATGGTTTATACTCGACGCGTCCGCACGAGCGCGAAGGTGCGCGCGGCAAAAATGACGCGTTGGGTGCGCAAGACCGGCAAGACCCCATTTCGCTTTGCTGTGTGCACGGCTTTTTTTGTAACAGCGCGCGCGGCGCCGCATCCGAGGATGAACGACTTCAAGCCGAATCTGCCGGAGCTTGTACGTCTCACACAATCAGAGCGTAAAAATACGGGATATTTTACGGGAAAATACTAAAACGGGAAGACAGCGGGAAAAGAGCTAAAATACGTGAGAAACCCGGAAAAAACGGGAGGGTTGACAGCTATGATTATATTACCAATCCATCATAATAATAAAATAGCTTTAAGAAGTAAAATGGCCAGCAGAGGGCAGTAGAAGACCACTTATTGGCTCACTTTCATTTTAAACAACTTGGTTTCACTAGAATCCTGCACTAAGGCAACCCAGTTTTTTCATGTTAACTCCATAATGCATGCTTACACACACACACACACACAAACACACACACACACACACACACACACACACACACACACACACACACACACACACACACACACACACACACACACACACACACACTCTTGTACATCTATCTTTATGAGGACATTCATTGACACAATGCAATCTCTAGCCGCTTACCTAACCTTACTCATCACAACTAAGTGCTTAACCCGAACCCTTACCCTAAACCTACCCTTAACCTAATTATAACCGTATCCCTAAAACCAAGTCTTGACCCTCAAGCCTTTAAAGGGGTCTCAGAAAGTGAGGACCGGCCAAAATGCCCTCACTTTACTCTCTTTGTCCTCACTCCAATGGTCTAAAACTCAAACTGGTCCTCACAAAGATAGTTGTACAAGTACACACACACACACACACACACACACACACACACACACACACACACACACACACACACACACGTGTGGGATATGTTATTTTTGAAATCTCTTTTAATGGTCTATAAGCATTTCACATATTTCTTTGTGATGTAATAATATACAACTAATTTAAAAAAATAGCTTTAAGCATTTGTTTGTTAGCCAATGCTGAAAGCTGATAAAAAGATTGAACATGTCTAATACTGCTGCTCCCTCTAGTGGACAACAGTGGTATTACAGCCTATATAGAGTTGAAATGAATGAATGGAAATTTGGTTTTTCACTTATATCTCGGGAACGAGAAAGTGAAAAAATCTGAAACTCAGAACTTAGATAATGTCCGAAGAGCCCTGTTGAACGAGACCATCCCGGTGTTGGTGGCCGATCGGGGCCGGGAGTTATGCCCGTTCAAAAGCATATATTTTGGGGCTTATATCTCGGGAATGCCCTGGCCGAATCGCACCAAACTCGAATCGAAGCTAGATGAGGACGAGCCCTTTCTAACGAGCTATCGCACAAGAATCTAGGTGGTCTAGGTCGAGAGTTACAGCCGTTCAAACTCGGGGGTCTCTCGAATTAGCGATCCGCGGGGGGGCGCTCCCGAGGCCCGCGACGATAGATTTCGATCAAGGCCCAATAGAGGACTTTACCATCCAAATTTGAGCGCGCAGGGAGTTCGCGTTTTCGAGTTATGAGTGAATTTGTACTGTGAGGGCGTGGCCTAACGTTCGTTTTCAGCCTGAGCCTTCCTGTGACACAATTGTGAATAATACATGAATGTGATTGTAAATGTTAAAATAATGATTTTATAAAGTCTAAATATGAATTATATATAACAATATTAGGGAGTAGTATGATAAAATGACAGCAGGTCCACTTATTGTAAAATGCCACTTATTGGCTGTTATAGTCATCAAAGCTGTTTAATATAGTCATCACAGCTGGTCTTTCACCCTATTATAGCCATCCAAATGAAGAAGTTATACCTTTTCTGACAATTATTGATCTATTCTAGAGAGTCCAGAGAATTGTACTGCACTGGTTTTAAACAGGCAATTTACCATAAGATATATATGGTTTTAAAGCTTTTTAACAGTTATAGCGCCACTTATGGTCCGATCTCCATGAAACTGTGCATGCTTCTTCACCATGTTATGACACATATGCTCATCAATTTTTGTGAAGTTCTGATTTTTTATTTACGATTTATAGGCTTTTGAGTGTATTTTGACACGCCCCTTTTCTAAATGACCCTGTTATAGTGAACCATAGGGTAAAGTTCAACTTTTTTTTGATAATTATTGATCTAGAGAGTCCAGAGAATTGTCTTAGACTGGTCTGTTTCCGATCGGGCGAAAAACCAGGGACTAGTTCGCAAAAGTAGGTTTTTAACATATTCGTGAATATTTAATGAACGGTTTGATTGACAGCAATGGTTCTAGAGGCAAATTTGTTCAACATGAGGAGATCTATCAAATGATATGCATTTTGTGGGGATGTGTGCAACACCAAGTGATTACAGAGCCGTAAAACTCGTTAGCGCCAACTAGTGGCCGATTTCTTTCAAAATTCTTACAGGCCTCTAGGGCCATAAGTCGAACGTGCCCATCGAGTTTCGTTCCGATCGGCCTCCGTTAACCTCGTCTCATTGGTGCTCAAACTTCATTGGTCGATGGCGGCCATGTTTTTTTAGATACGCCAATGTCCTCATACACATACATGGGGCCTTGGACCAAGACACTGCTTACCAATTTTCAAGTCAATCGGACTAACGGTCAGCTGGTCAGAGCCCTTTTTATGTTTTTTTCACATTACAGCGCCACCTAGTGTTTGATCGTCGCGATTTTTTTACTGTGACCTCAGAATGAACTCATTCACATGTGTACCGAGTTTGGTGAAGCTATCTCAATTACTTCTTGAGTTATAACCATTTTAGTAAAATAGGCTCCGCCCACAGCGTTTATTTTGCGCCCCCTAGCGAACATGAATCAAAATTTCAACTTTTTTTTGATAATTATTGATATTCAGACTCCAGAGAACATTTCTGCACTGGTTTGGTTCCGATCGGGCGAAAAACCAGGGACTAGTTCGCAAAAGTAGTTTTTCGACAAAATTCAAAATGGCGGAAAAATTTGCATACCGGAAATGAAATCGGAGATATACGTTTTTTAAGTCAGAAGTCCAGCTTTCCAATGATATAAGACACTTGAGTGTACGACATACGGTTTAGGAGTTATGAGCAGTTTCGCGTTTTTGTTACTACAGCGCCACCTATGGGCCAATCGGGCTCATATTCTCTCAACCTCTCCTCGATTTCTGTGCTACCTTAAACCCAAATATCAAGTCTCTAGCACTTACGGTTTGGTCTGCACGATGCGTTTTACGGCAGAATAATAATAATAATAATAAAAATCAGCACAAATACAATAGGTTTTCAGCACTTCGTGCTTGAACACCTAATAATAAAAATCAGCACAAATACAATAGGTTTTCAGCACTTCGTGCTTGAACACCTAATAAAAATCAGCACAAATACAATAGGTTTTCAGCACTTCGTGCTTGAACACCTAATAATAAAAATCAGCACAAATACAATAGGTTTTCAGCACTTCGTGCTTGAACACCTAATAATAATAAAAATCAGCACAAATACAATAGGTTTTCAGCACTTCGTGCTTGAACACCTAAAAATCAGTACAAATACAATAGGTTTTCAGCACTTCGTGCTTGAACACCTAATAATTGGCTTATGTAAATACCTTTTTTCTCCTCTCTCAGCTGCACCAGCTCCAGCTCCATCTCCCTGAACTTCTCCTTCATGTCGCTGATGATGCTGTGTAGAAGGGAGATCTCCTCACTGTCGTCCCAGGACTGCTCAGTTGTGGACTGATGGTTGGAGGTCGAGGGGTGTTCTGCATGCTTCTGTGTATTAGGGCTGATCTTGTTCAGCTGAGCTTTTTCTTTAATTTGCAGGAAATCCTTTTCAAATTGTTTCAGCTTCCCCTGAATCATTAGAGTCCCATTTTTATATAGGTTCGCTGTTATCGTGACATCTGAATCTGAATCTTCCCCTTCCTTAATCTGCAGTTTCCATCCATTACTGATGCCCTTTCTGATTACTGTGAGGTAATGATGTCTGATCGCTGAGTGCCAGGCTTCGGGGTCTTCTGTGTAGAGTATTGTGTTACTGACCTCTCCATTCCTGTACAAGTCTGAGTACAGGGTTTCTGGGTTGTCCTTGAGGAGCTTTTCTTTATGTTTTTTCTTTAGGATCTCATTGGTAGCTTTGGATGGGTATGTTATAGGGACTGATTCTGTCATTTTTCAAATATTCTGACAGTTGCTGGCAGTTTGTTGTTGTTGTTTTATGAATATTTATATCTACTGGAGTTAGCCCTTATATTGTAGCTTGATTAAATCATAGTTTTGGGCAAATCTTTCTCCAAAACAAAGGTGGTTGATTGTAGATATTGTAGATATGTTGTGTACTCACTCTGAGTTTCTCTTTTCCTCTCTCTCGTGGCAGTTGTGGGGCCTTTAAGCCGTCTGTCAGCCTTCTGTCTGTTGGTTGTCAGCTAGTTGTCTTTCTGCTGATTTTTCTTGATCAATTCAATGTCCTTTTGTAGTTAATATGTTGCAGAAGGTCTTATTTTATAGAGTTTTATCAAAACCTCTCTCTCTCTCTCTCTCTCACTTCCGGTGCGAGTGTTGGGCGTGAGGGTGGTGTTGGGTGAGATCTGAGCTGTGTGATTTTCTAAATTAGGGGATTGTTTCTCTTTTTTTTCTGCATGGTTTAAAGTTTGTTTTAGACCTAGCTTTTTTTGTTGTTGCGGGTATTGCGCAGGGAGAGATGGCGTCTCATGAAGAGATGCCGTCTTTGTCCTTGCGCAATGGCTTCAGGTGTGTGCCAGAGGATGGCGTCACAGTGGAAGACGTGCTTATTTCGGCTGGAGGGCACGAGAATATAGTGTCCACTTCTCGTATGAATAAAGCTGTAGTAGTGTTCTTGAAAGAACAAAATTTTGTTAACCGTTTAATCGAGCATGGTCTCGTTATAAATGACAACTTTGTTTGTCAGAAAAAGTTTGCATGCCCACACAGAGAGCGCGCTCCAGAGGATAGGCAAAGGCCTGCTGTCGCAGGAGAGGGAGATGCGGTGGTGCAGGAGCGCGCTGTTCCAGAGGAACACGCAGGCCCGGGAGAGGTGAGTGATTCTGGTGCGGCGCCGTCCGCTATTGAAGTAAATGAGAATGCTGTGACTAATACTAATGTTTATGAGCGTCAGCAAAATGAAAATACTGCAAATACTGTTCAAAGTATCAATACTGATGAGCAGCAAGATGATGGTGTGGAAATTGCAGGGCCAAGCAGGTGTGAGTCTGGTTGGTTGGTTACAAGAAAGAGAGAGTTGTGTTTCAGTAATGATGGTAGTGCAGTAGATGATGATGCATCTGATGAAAATGTTTCTCTTCTCAATTATGAATGTGACTTCCAAGGAGGGTCTGTATGTGGACTTGAGGGCGATTCTCAAAATATGTCCATAAAAGATTCCTCTTTGTATACATTAGAGGAAATTAATGGGTTTCTTGATGAGACATTTGGAAAACAAGTGAACATTAAAGAATTTTTTCCTGATGTAGGAAAATATGAGAGGTCAGTGGCGGTTCTACAAAAGACTGTAGATCTTGATCAGCTTGATCATGCAAAATAAAAAGTTACATGTCATTTTATTGCAAGAAACACACAGTGATATTGATAATGAAGTAGAGTGGGGAATGTGGTGGAAAGGTCAACATGTACTTAGCCATGGTACAAATCTGAGCGCTGGAATTGCTCTCCTTTTTTCTCCAGGTATAAAAGTTAGCATAGAAAAAAGTGAAGAATTAGTAAAAGGTCGCCTGGTTCTTGTCAAAACTATTATTGAAGGGATGACAATTTATTTTATAAATGTTTATGCACCAAATGTGGGAAATGAGCGATTACAGTTTTTTAGAATGCTAAATAATGTCTTAAAACAGGATTTTAGTGATGGAGAAATTATTATTGGTGGAGATTGGAATTGTACGGAATGTTTCAATGTTGACCGTAATAATGTAGAGGCTCACGTTTTCATCCAACTATTTGTCAAGATTGATGAAAGAGGCCGAACTTTTAGATATGTGGAGAATCAAGCATCCGGTAGACAAACAATATACATCGGTTAAAATTTCTGACAATAGAGTAAGTGCTGCTCGCTTAGACAGAATTTATGTTTCAAAAAATTTTAATAACAGGATTATTGATTGTTTTATTGCTCCTGTAGGTTTCTCTGATCACCATCTGGTTTTTATTTCAGTAAATATGGCACAATTTCCTAGAAAATCTTCTTATTGGCACTTTAACGCTAAACTGTTACAGGATGCTTTATTTTCCGAACATTTTGTGGTATTTTGGAATCATTGGAAGGGGAAGAAAAATTATTTTGAAAATCTAAGACAATGGTGGGAGGTTGGAAAAACTCAAATAAAACTTTACTGACAACAGTATACTGCATATTGTACGACTACTCAAAGAGAAACAATTCAAGCCCTGGAAAGAGATATAGAGTCTATAGAGACAGAAATGACAAGAAGACATGACACAGTTTTTATCAACAACTTGCAACAGAAGAAGAAACTGGACGCTCTCCTGAAATTGATGGGTTGACTTCTGAATTTTATAAACATTTTTGGAAATATATTGGAATGGACCTTTATGAAGTTTTCTGTGAAAGTTATAAAGATGGCATTCTACCTGCTACATGTCAACGTGCTGTATTGTCCCTATTACCTAAAAAGGGAGACTTGACTCGGTTAAAGAACTGAAGACCTGTTGCTTTTTTAACAACAGAGTATAAAATATTGTCCAAATGTCTGTCTAATAGGCTTAAGGGGCCAGTTGTTCAAAACATTTAATCTGGATCAAAATGATCCGGATTTGGAAATCCCATTTTTTCCTATCCAGGATCAGGTAATCCGTCTTACTTTTATGCCGGTTTTTCAAAGCAACATTGGACTGGATCACCCTGATCCAGATACACAGTTTTCAAGATTAACAAATCCAGATTACCAGTGCTCTAAATGGGACAACATATCACAATGTGGGCTACCAGTAAAGAAGAGGTAGAAGAGCCAACATGGGGTCACTGTAAGTGTTTCTTATTTTGAGACAAAACACAAAAATAACATAAACATCCACTTCTAATCATAATTTATTTTATGGCCCACATCTGAACCACAACAAAATAAACAAACATACATTAACAAATACATTGTGGACATTTTGAAAACGTCTTAAAAAAATGAAATGGCTAAATATCCAATAGTTAATGAAATAAAGAATGTTCAGGGTTCTTCTTCATCTGAGGAGGAGAGACCAGCATTTCCAAGCCCCGCTTTTAGGAGGTGGATCTGAAGTTTCGCTTTGGTTTGCTGTAGTTTGGTCAGCTTGATTTGTTCCTCTGCCAGGAGTATCTGTGCTTCTGCTCTTTCAGTTTCTTGTTTAAGAAGTGATTCATAGAAATCATCATTTTTATTCGGCAAAGGACGCTTCAAGCCTCTTTTCTGAGCTCCTGTGACTGCTGGCTCTACCAGTGAGGATCCAGGTTGTTCTTCAATAATAGGGCTGAGATCCAGAATGAATGTTTCCTCTGCATTAGGAGGAACTGGCTCACTTTCCTCTACAATTGTAGGCTCACCATCCCCTACAACACCTGGAATCCCATGCAGAGCTTTAGAATTCTCACCTCCAATAATGTCCAGAATCACATCTGTGTATTCACCTTTCTTAAAGGATTTGTTGCCTGTTTGGGTGTTTTTTGCTTCAGCAAGGTCCTTCGTTGCTCTGGCCCTCAGATTCTTCCATCTAAATTTCACTTGCTCCAAGGTCCTCTTCTGGCCAGACCCCATTGCATTTACATTCTGGGTGATTTCAACCCAAATGTCTTTCTTCCTTTTGTTAGTCACCATTCCACCTGCAACAGAGCTCCCTACTATTGAGGCATAATGGGACTTAACACCCTCCAGCAGTGCATGGGTTTCTGCAACAGTGAAATTAGGTCCTTTTGAGTCCATGGTTTCACCGCTTCTGTTGTAGTGAACATAGTATTTATAGGCCTTGGGCATGATTGATTTAATTGAACACAAGCCACAGCACGTCAGCCAATTGGTGTGTGGGTATTTGACAGCCATCTTATATTCAGCCTTTCTCAGAGGACTTAGAGAGAGGCACTGACATGGCAGGTATTGTCCATCGCTACCACCGTGTTGGTGGAAGAGGATACCGTCAAAGGGTGTATGTTGAGCGTGCACAACCACTGGAGCAATACACCACTGAAGAACTGTATGCTCGCTTTCGCTTTGGGAATGCTGATATTAAGTACATTGCAGACCTTGTCAGGCCAAAACTTCAACGGAGAACCCGAAGGAGTCACAGTCTGTCTGTGGAAGTACAGGTCCTCATTGGTCTGCGCTTCTATGCATCTGGGACTTTCTACCAAGTTGTTGGTGATAATATGGGAGTGGACAAATCAACTGTGAGTGATGTAGTGAAAGCTGGGTCAATTGCATTGGCCAGCCTGGTCAATCAGTTTGTTTCACTTCCAAAGGATGTCCAGATTGCCCAGACCAGGCACAAGTTTTTTCTTTTGGGGAACATGCCCAATACTATTGGGGTTATTGACTGCACTCATGTGCATATCCAAGCACCTCATGAGAGGGATTGGGAATACATCAACCGAAAGGGCAGGCGCAGCATCAACATCCAACTTGTGGGCGATGCTGACCTCATCATCACAAACTGTGTCGTGAAGTGGCCTGGGTCTGTTCATGATGCACGCATCCTGAGAGGGAGAGTGCTTTATACAGAGAGCTCCAAACCAACCGACCGGATGGCATAATATTAGGAGACAGTGCCTATCCACTCCTACCATGGCTGGTGACTCCTTTTCTTGCAGCAACCACACCTGTGCAGGCACGCTTCAACACTGCTCATTGCAAAACAAGATGTGCAATTGAGCGTTTAAATGGAGTTCTGAAGAGCTGCTTTGCATGCCTTAACTACTTGCGAGTGGAACCACAGGGAGCATGCAACATAATACTTGCGTGTATCGTCCTGCACAACATCGCTACCAGGCGCAATGTCCCTCTCTGTGATGATGTTTATGATGCACCTGAGCCTGTTGAAGAACCAGACCAACCTCTGGTGGTCTGTCAGAATCAGGGACTGACTGGACGTATACAGTAGTAAGGGATGCAATTGTTAGACATTATTTTTGACAGGCTCATCTCTGATGATTGTTTCTTTGAAATTAATATACGGTGATGAATGACCGAAAAATGAATATATTATTTTTGTTTGTTATTGAAATCTGTTTGGGGGATTATTTCATGGGGACAAGATATTTTTTATTTTATATTTACTTTACTATACTGAATAGCTTAATTGTTAGCCTATGTCTACTTTATCACTGTTACAACGGTTAAACAAGTCAAGTGCAAAATATAAATAAAAGTATATACACTAAATGATACAAATGTATTATTTGACCAATTTTAAAGTTTTACTACATTTTCTCCCTGAAATCCACCTTGAAATCCTACCCCCTGTTGGGATCAGGATAATCCTGTTTTTTTGGATCAAAGTTATCCAAATCCCACTGACAAGTTTTGAACAACACAAACTGAAGGTTTGATCCAGATTAAAACTAGGATTGGATTCCCTGATCTAATCTGATTTCAGATTCCTTCTTTCCCTTTTGAACAACCCATTTTCAAGATTTGATCCAATCCGATAACTAAAATCCGATCAGCTTACCTTTGAACAACTGGCCCAAGGAGTTTTTACATTTGATAATTCATCAAGACCAAACCTATTGCATTCCAAAAAGATCTATAATGGATAATCTTTTTTTAGTGAGAGATACCTTGGATATCTGTAAAATGTTTAATGCAGAGGTTGGATTGATTGCCTTAGACCAAGAAAAGGCGTTTGATCGTGTTGATCATAACTATCTTTTTAATTTACTTGCTGCATTTGGGTTCGGTCAGGATTTTATCAAATGGTTACGTTTGCTGTACACTGGAGCTTCTTGTATGGTTAAGGTGGGGGGTGGCCTAAGTCGGCCTATTGTGGTTTCAAGGGGCATCAGACAAGGTTGCCCTCTATCAGGGCAATTGTATAGTATTGCTATTGAGCCCTTACTTTTTAATATAAGAAATACTCTAAATGGTTTATCAATTCCCACAATGCCTCAACATTTAAGAACTATAATTGCTGCTTATGCTGATAAATGTAACGGTCTTTGTCAATGACAATAATTATATGAAAGCTTTGTCTAGAGCACTTGAGTTGTATGAAGGGGCATCATCAGCTAAAGTAAACTGGGATAAGACTGAAGCTTTTTGGTCAGGTCAAAGAAATTTAGGAAATCTCCCACAACTACCAGGTACTTTAAACTGGAATAGAAAGGGGCTGAAATTACTTGGTGTCTTTTTGGGATCAGAAGAGTTTCAGAAGAAAAATTGGGAGGGAGTTTTGGAGCGAGTGTGCACCCGATTGTCTAGATGGAACTGGTTTCTACCCCAGTTATCCTATAGGGGGAGAGTGTTAGTTGCCAATAACTTGGCCGCTTCTGCGCTGTGGCATAAATTTATTGTGTTACAGCCTCCCGTTGGACTAGTTCAAGATATTCAAAGGATGCTGGTGAATTTTTTGTGGTCAGGACAGCATTGGGTTCGAGCAGCTGTCCTTTTTTTGCCAGTGCAAGAAGGGGGGCAAGGTCTTGTGGACATCAGATCAAGACTTATGGCCTTCCGTCTGCAAGCTGCTCAGAGACTGCTGTATTATGGTGATATTGCTTGGTCCAACACTGCAGTTGCACTCTTGAGGAAAGCAGGCAACATGGGACTTGACAAACATCTCTTTTTGTTGAATCTGAATGAAACAACTTTAAAAGATTTAACTCCTTTCTACAGATCTGTGATGGAAGCCTGGAAAGTTTTCTCTGTCTCAAGACCTACTGGAATACATGCAGGTTTTTGGCTGATGGAAGAGCCATTGTTCCAGAACCCCTTTTTGCCTTCCAGACACTTGGTTTCTGTCAATTTGTCATCACGGCTGATAGCTGCTGGATGTGTAAAACTGGGACATATTCTAAGCATCAGTACGGAGACCCTGAGTGAGAGAACTGGGATAAAATCTTATCGACTTTTGAAACAACTTACTGATGAGGTGCTTGGAGAGCTGAATTACGATCAGACACTTTTTATCAACAACTCCAATCATATTAAAGAGTGGATGGCTGGACGTGATTATGATTTTCCATCTCTGGTGATAGCTGCTGACGTGTGGGAATGGCATGAGGAGGAAAATCTTATATTGACTTTCAAAACTCCCCAGCTGGATACTTTTGAGTCTGTTGGGAAAAAAGCTCTGTATGTGACTTGTGTGAAAGTGACCAATGCACATCTTCTCTCCGGAGTAAAGTCGTCTAAATGGACTGATTTTTTTGGAGTGGACATCTCCCCCAAAGGTAGCTGGCGGTCACTGTACAAACGCCCCATTGATAAACGGACTGGTGATTTACAGTGGAGGATAGTACACAGTGCAATAGCTACGAACAGACATGTGGTGCACCTCAATCCAAATGTAGAAGTGGGTTGTTTATTTTGTTCTGAAAACGAAAATATTTTTCATCTCTTCGTGCAATGTGTACGGTTGGGTAATTTGTTTTCCTTTTTATCCCAATGGGTATCATCTTTAGGTGAAGATTTATCCCCTCAATTGTTTATCTTTGGGCCGAAGTATTTCGCAAGTCGTAAACATGTTTTGGTTTTACAAAATTTTGTGTTTGGAACTGCCAAACTCACTATTTGGAAAACAAGAAAAAATAAGATGCTTGGTAAAGATACATTAGATCCTCTGCCGATGTTCAAGGGTTTAGTAGCATCAAGACTCAGGATAGAATATGCATACTATAAATTGGTTGGGTGCTTACCAGTGTTTGTGAATACTTGGGCCATAAATGGAGTGTTATGCACAGTCAATAAAAATGATGATTTACTGCTGAGTTTTTAAGTCATTGTGTTGTTTAAAAAAAAAAACAAGTATATACATATTTTTTTGGATGCATCTTTCGTAATTGAGACTTTGTAACGCAGATTGTTAGTGGTAACAGACTTGGTTTTACCTAAATGTTGTAAATAAAGGTGATTTCAATCTCTCTCTCTCTCTCTCTCTCTCTCTCTCTCTCTCTGTGCGCATGAGCGGAGTGAGTGTCGAAGGAGCCGGTTGTCGGGAGTGAAAGTGTCTCTCTGGTTGAGTGAGATTTCTTTTATTTATTTATTTTTCCTAGTTAAAGATAATAGGTTTAGTTTAGCTTTCCCCTGACTTCAGTCAGAGAGTGGGGATCATGGGGTCAGAAACGGGAGATCTCTCACGGTTAACCATCAAACATGGTTGTAAATGCATGCCTGAGGCCGCGGTGTCAGTGGAGGATTGCCTGATAGCCGTGAGTGCGGCGATCGGTGGTGCAAACATCAAATCTGCCTCCCGTATGAATAAAGCCATTGTGTTCTTTCTTAGTGAAAGCCAAATGGTGGACGAATTGATTGAAACTGGTTTGGTAATAAAGGACATTTTTGTGCCTGTATTGCCTTTGTCAAGCCCGGCCAAGAAAGTTATTCTGTCAAACATACCGCCGTTTGTTAAAAACGAAAAATTAGAACAAATACTTCAGAGGTATGGTAAACTAGTGAGCACTATTAAAATGATCCCTCTTGGATGTAAAAATGTCTTTTCGGCGTCAGGTTTTAATGATTTTAAACTCTCATAGTGATCCATTAAATCTGTCAGTGAAATTAAGCATCGATGGTAAAGATTATACTGTTTTTATTAGTTCAGAATCGATGAAATGCTTTGTTTGTGGTGAGTTTGGACATGTCAGACAAACTTGTCCGAGGCGAGACAGGCCAGCTCCAGCTGCAGGTGCGGAGAACAGCGAGAGGGCGGCCGGCGCGGATGTTGCTGCGACCGCTGTGGCGTCAGAACCGCAGCCGGACGGAGTGATTTCTGCGCTCGGTGACTTGCCCGAGGGGAGACCGGTGCTGGAGGCCTCTGGAGATGGCCTGGCGGAGGCTGTTGAGGAGGAGACCGGCCCGAGTCACATTCCCGCTGTAACGCAGGCAGAGACGAGCCCGGGACAAGTGTGTTTGCTGGCAATGTCTGAAAATGATTTGATTTTTGAAGGAAAACAAACGAAGCCTGATGGAATTGAGAACGATACAATTAACGTTACTGATGATTCATTAAAATAGAGTAAAGATAACTCTTTTTCTCAAGAATCTGTGGATTTAATGGATGAATCTGACAACGAACATGACTATACAGAGATAATGGTAAATGACGCGGAGGATTCGGAGTTCGTCACTGGGGGGTAAGACAAAACTTTACTCTCTTAAGCAGATTAAGATTTTCGTAAACCGAAAATTGAGCTTTATTTTCCGGACGTAAAATTGTTTTTGTTGTCTGGTACCATGGCGATGAGAAAAGCTTCTTTGGAAGAGCTTGACAAACCCAAACGGTACCGTCTTAAGAAGCTTCTTAGCAATGTTAGAAGTTCTTTGAACTTACAAGGTAAAAAATGAATATATTTTGTTTACCTAAAAATTCTTGTCGATTAGTTGTATTGTGTGTTTTTCTCTTACTTATTTTCATGGCACCTTTGAGGATTAGTTCATTGAACGTTAACGGGTGTCGTGATGCTATGAAAAGGGCTAGTCTTTTTGATTATATAATGATGAAAAGCGCTAGTGTGGTTTTTCTGTAAGAAACGCACACAGATGAGAACAATCAGATACAGTGGCTGAGTGAATGGAAGGGTCAGTCTATATTGAGTCATGGCTCTAGTGTCAGTGCAGGGGTGGCTATACTGCTGACACCTGAATATAAAGAGCAACCTGTCAGTGTGTTTGAACTAATTTCTGGTCGTTTACTGAGAGTTGATGTAACTGTTCAGGGTAACAATTGTTCTTTTGTCAATATATATGCAACCAATATTGGGTCAGAACGTGTTCATTTTTTTTAAAAACTTAAAACCGCTCTAAGTGACATCTCTCATGATAGGACCATTGTTCTGGCAGGAGATTTTAACTGCACTTTAAGTCATACTTTAGATAGGAATCATGAAGAGCCCCACAGTCAATCTGCAGATGTGCTTCGGTCTTTAATTGTTTACCACAATCTTGTAGATGTTTGGAGAGAATCCTTTCCTCAGATTAGGCAGTACACCTGGGTGAAAATAAATTCTAATATGGTATCTGGGGCTAGGTTGGACAGGATCTATGTACAAAAAAGCAAAAGAGATCATTTCTATAATAGCTGTATATTTCCTACTGCTTTGTCTGATCACCATTTTTTATCTATTAATTTCTTTACTGCAGAGAGCACATGTAAGAATTTTTTTTGGACTTTTAATAACAGACTATTATTAGATACAAATTTTTTGCACTCTTTCACTCATTTCTGGGAGATCTAGAGAGAGAGTAAAACACAGTATAAGTCCCTGAGCCAGTGGTGGGATATTGGCAAAACTCAAATCAAATTGTTTTGCCAGAGTTACTCTGCTTACAATAAAAGTTTTCTGGACAAGAAGATGGAACATCTTGAACAAGAAATACTTTTACTTAATTTTGAAGGGGACAGTGACACTGAGTCTTTGAAACAGAATAAATTTCTTTTGCGGAATCTACTGGAGGAAAGAGCCCAGGAGACGCTGATTTTCGTGCAAGATTTTCATCATTCAATAGCATGGACTCTCCTACTTCGTTCTTTTTTTAACTTAGAGAAGAAGACTGTGGATTAGAAGATTTTAGGCTGTTTGAAACTTCCAGAGGGGAGGAAAGTTACTGATGGTCATGTGATTATTTCTTACGCACTATCTTTTTATGAGGATCTCTACAGAGCTGAACCTTGCGATGAAGAGATGGCTGAACTTCTCTTTAAGGATTTGCCTCAGCTTTCGGAAGGAGAGAAAACCAAGCTTGATAAACTATTGACTTTTGATGAACTATCTGTTGCTGTTAAAGACTTGTCTTCTGGCAAAGCTCCGGGATTGGATGGACTTAATGCAGAGTTTTATAAACATTTTTGGCCAGTCATCGGAAAGGATTTGTTTACTGTTTTCATGGAGAGCTTTAAAAGAGGGACACTTCCTTTGAGTCTACGAAGAGCTGTGGTCACCCTATTACCTAAAAAGGGGGATCTTGAAGACATTAGATGCTGGCGTCCAGTCTCCTTACTTGGAGTAGACTATAAGATATTTTCAAAGTCTTTAACTAATAGAGTTAAATTGTACATTTCCTCAGTGATTCATCCAGATCAGTCATACTGCATTCCAGGAAGGTCTATTTTTGATAACCTTTTTTTGATTCGAGACCTGACTCCTATTGCAAAGATACAAAATTTTGACATTGGTTTTGTGTCTTTGGACCAGGAGAAGGCATTTGATCAGGTCGATCATGGTTTCCTAGTTAAGTGCCTTGAGGCTTTTGGTTTTGGTCCATCTATTATTGCCTATATTAAACTGTTGTATACTGACACCTACAGCATGCTGAAAATTAATGGTACCCTTACAAGACCTTTCAGAGTAAGCAGAGGCATAAGGCAGGGGTGTGGTCTCTCAGGAATCCTGTATGCAATTGCAATTGAACCTTTTTTGGTTGCACTGAGAAACAAGTTGGGTGGCATATCAACAGTGTGTCCGACCACCTCAGACCTGAAAACTGTTAAGCTTAGTGCCTATGCTGATGATGTCACTGTTTTTATCAGATCTGCTCAGGATGTCAGGACTTTGAGAGAATCTTTGGAGGTTTATCAGAAAGCTTTCTCATCTCGAATTAATTGGCAAAAGTGTGCATCCTTTTTACTGGGTGAATGGGAGAATGGAGGCCCTCCAGTACTTCCTCAGAACTGTTCCTGAAGTCTAGAGGGGTTTAAAGGGCTAGGAATTTTCCTTGGGACTGACCAATATATTCAGACAAACTGGGATGGAATGCTTGAAAAAGTTTCTGGGCGTATACAAAGATGGAAATGGATACTAACTCAACTGTCATATAGAGGAAGAGTGCTCATTATTAACAACTTAGCAGCTTCCATGATGTGGCATCGCTTAAATGTGCTCGACCCACCATAAGGTTTGTTGCAACGTCTGCAGAAGACTTTTGTTGAATTTTTCTGGGATGGTTACCATTGGCTTCCCCCTGCAATTCTGTATTTGCCAGTCAATGAAGGGGGACAAGGGTTGATTGATTTGGCAGCTAAGGTTAAAGCTATGAGGTTAAAGACGGTTCAGAGCCTACTCTACCCTGTGGATTTTAGGCCATGGGTATCATTTGGTCTGGCGCTGCTCAGAACTTTTGGCTGATTTTATTAAATCAGTCAGGACGATGGAGAGGCTCATTGGTGGGTTGAAAGCGGCTTTTCCCTCCACACTCCTCCTGTTTGTTAACAGTTTTCTGTCTGGAGGTCCTTCTGAAGTTTCGTTTCCTAAGTTATTTATTTCTCCCAAGGTAGGTTTTGAAGATAATCATGTAGGAAAGCTGCTGACATTTAACAGTTTACAAGAGGTTGATTTTCAGCTGGTAGGAAAAAGAGACTTATATCAGTTATGTGTTAAAGTAGATTACTTTGAGAAAATTAAGGACAGGGATGATACAAAATGGAGAGATTTTTTAACAGTTCCTGCCGCTCTTTCTCCTTCATGGAGGCTTTTTTATAAGGGTCCACTACCTAAACGATCTGGCGACCTACAGTGGAGGTTATTACATTGTGCACTACCTACGAATTCTCATGTTTCTATTCACATTTAATTTGAATGTGCTACAGTTCTGTTTTTTCTGTTCTTTACCAGAATCTGAAGTGTTCTAGATTGGCTCCATTATTTATGTTGCTTGAAAGACTATTTGGGAATTTAGGTTTTGTTTTTAACAAGACGCTGTTTATATATGGTTGTAAGTATTCAAGAGCGCACCGATAGCAGTGTACTGTATCACATTTTATAACTGGACAAGCCAAATTAGCCATTTGGAAGTCTTGCAGACTGGCTGCTGAAGGGCGAAATATAGATGTTGTTCTGCTGATTATTGCTTTAGTGGAATCCAGAATAAAAGTGGAACATACATTTTTTCAAATGACAAATAACGTCTACGGTTACGTATGTAACCCTCGTTCCCTGAGTAGGGAACGGAGACGTTACGTCGGATGACGACGAATGGGGTTTCGCTTAGAAAGCCTATCAACTTCGAGTATTACAAAACGAGCCAATGGCAAAGAAATGCCATGGGTCTGCGGAATTTGCATGACGTAACTCCGCCCCACCTCGTGGGTATAAAAGGAGGAAGTCCGCAACAGCAGTTTATGTTTCTTCGCTGAGGAGCCAAGACTGAGCTCAGGCGATCCCCGCGGTACAGCGGAAAGTGGCAGGCAGACTTAACGTCTCCGTTCCCTACTCAGGGAACGAGGGTTACATACGTAACCGTAGACGTTCCCTTTCGTTGTCACTCCGAGTTACGTCGGATGACGACGAATGGGGTTACCAGTCTAATCACGCCACCTTCTCAGCTGTCTTCCAGTGCCCTGCGTAAATCAAGATCCCTGTCATAGACTGGACGAAGGACTCCATTTAACACAGGAATACCAAGGTACACTGGGAAGCATATCCCAAGCTAGGGGAAGTATGCAATTAATGCCAACCCGGAGGGGGGGGGACTTAGAGAATACACATATGACCCGAAGGAAACATATGGAGAACACTGGGGTGTCCAGCCGCAGGTGGAATATTTCAACCCCAGGGGTGGCAAGGTGGCTTGCCAAGGGAAAGACACATGCTCAGAGAGGCTTACAGTGGAAATACACATGTGGGGGTCGCTCAGGGGAGGGACCATGCACACGGGAGGCACCTAGCCGACGCGCAGGCAATAGACACTGGCGCCGACGTCAGGAGTGCTGGAGGAACTCAGGGCTTTCGGGGAAGCTCACCTGAGGAGAATATCGCACGTATCCAGTCCGTGGAGTGGAATGGCGAGCAAGCGAAGACACCTGAGCGGGTCCGGTACTAGCTAGTTGAAGCGAGTACATGAGAGGACACTGGCTCCACTCGGAGATTATAGAATCTGGCGAATGTGTTAGGTGTCGCCCAGCCTGCAGCTCTGCAGATGTCTGTTAGCGAGGCGCCATGCGCTAGAGCCCAAGAGGATGCCACACTCCGGGTGGAGTGAGCCGTCACACCAAGGGGGCACGGTCGACCTTGCTGCTGGTAAGCCAAGGCAATGGCGTCCACTATCCAGTGAGACAACCTTTGCTTGGAGAGAGCCTTTCCCTTCAGCTTCCCACCATAACAGACAAAGAGCTGGTCTGAGGTCCTGAAACACTGCGTCCTGTCTACATAGGCGCGAAGAGCGCGTACTGGACAGAGCAGTGCCAAGGCTGGGTCTGCCTCCTCCGGGGGCAGCGCTTGCAGGTTCACCACCTGGTCCCGAAAGGGAGTGGTAGGAACCTTGGGCACATATCCGGGCCGGGGTCTCAGGATCACGTGAGAGAAAGCCGGACCGAATTCCAGGCACGCTTCGTCGACGGAGAATGCGTGCAGGTCCCCTACCCTCTTGATGGAGGCCAGTGCAACCAGGAGCGCTGTCTTCATTGACAGGAACTTAAGCTCAACTGATTGCAGGGGCTCAAAGGGAGCACTCTTCAGGGCAGTTAGAACCACTGAGAGGTCCCAAGAGGGAACGAGAGGAGGACGAGGAGGATTTAGTCTCCTCGCTCCTCTCAGGAACCTGATGACCAGGTCGTGCTTCCCTACCGACTTACCTTCGACTAGGTCATGGTGTGCGGCAATGGCGGCAACATAGACCTTAAGGGTGGAGGGAGACAGCCTTCGCTCCAACCCTTGCTGAAGGAAGGAAAGCACAACGCTGACCGAGCATCTCCGGGGGTCTTCTCGGTGAGAAGAGCACCAGTCGACGAAGAGGTTCCACTTCAACGCGTAGACGTGTCTCGTGGACGACGCTCTAGCGGAAGTGATGGTAGCCGCCACCGCTGGTGGAAGGGTACTCAAACCTACCTCGAGCCGTCCAGGAGCCACACGTGGAGGCTCCAGAGATCGGGGCGAGGGTGCCAGAGGGTGCCCCGTCCCTGAGAAAGAAGGTCCTTCCTCAGAGGAATGGGCCAGGGAGGTGCTGTCGCGAGGAGTGCAAGTTCGGGGAACCAGGTCCGGCCGGGCCAATACGGCGCGACCAAAATGACCTGCTCCTCGTCCTCCCTGACCTTGCGCAAGGTCTGCGCAAGAAGGCTCACTGGGGGAAACGCATATTTGCGGCCCGGCGGCCAGCTGTGCGCCAGTGCATCCGTGCCGAGCGTGCCCTCGGTCAGGGAAAAATACAGGGCGCAATGGGTCGAGTCGTGAGAGGCAAACAGATCTATCTGTGCGTCCCCGAACTGGTCCCAAATCAGCTGAACCGACTGGGGATGGAGTCGCCATTCTCCAGGGAGGGGCTGAAGCCGTGAGAGCTCGTCGGCTGCACAGTTCAGGGCTCCGGGAATGAAGATGGCTCGAAGCGACCTCAGATGCTTCTGACTCCATAAAAGGAGGTGGCGGGCGAGTTGTGACATACGGCGGGAGCGTAGACCACCTTGATGGTTGATGTACGCTACAGTAGCGGTATTGTCTGAGCGGACTAGTACGTGTTGACCCCTGAGCAACGCCCGGAAGCGGTGCAGGGCAAGGCGTACTGCCAACAACTCGAGGCAATTGACATGCCATAGCCGCTGGGGTCCTGTCCAGGAGCCCGCAGCAGCATGTCCATTGCACATGGCGCCCCAGCCCGTGGTGGAGGCATCCGTGGAGACCACAACATGCCGGGAAACTCGTTCCAGGGGGACACCCGCCCTGAGAAAACTGAGGTTCGACCACGGGGTGAGGAACTGACGGCAGGTCGGAGTAACTGGTACCCGGAGCGTGCCTTGATGCCATGCCCACCTCGGGACTCGGTCGCGAAGCCAAAGCTGAAGCGGTCTCATATGAAGCAATCCGAGCGGCGTGACCGCGGCTGCAGATGCCATATGCCCCAGGAGCCTCTGAAAATGTTTCAGTGGAACCGCACTCTTGCTCCTGAGATGTCTCAGGCAAGTCAGCAGTGACTGCGCGCGCTCGCTCGTAAGCTGCGCGGACATGGCGACCGAGTCGATGTCCATACCGAGAAAAGAGATCCTCTGCACGGGGCAAAGTTTGCTCTTCTCCCAGTTGACCCGAAGGCCCAGACGAGCTAGGTGCCGGAGCACTAGGTCCCTGTGTTCGCAAACCTGGTCTCGAGAGTGAGCTAGGATCAGCCAGTCGTCGATATAACTCAGGATGCGAACCCCGTGTTCCCGAAGGGGAACAAGGGCAGCCTCGACAACCTTCGTGAAGGTGCGAGGAGACAGGGCTAGCCCGAAAGGGAGAACCGCGTACTGGTATGCCTGCCCCTCGAAAGCAAACCGTAGGAACGGTCTGTGTCGAGGAAGAATGGAGACATGAAAGTAGGCGTCCTTCAGGTCGATCGCTGCAAACCAATCCTGGGGCCGCACGCATTCGAGAACGCGTTTGGCGGAGAGCATCTTGAACGGCAGCCTGTGAAGGGAGCGGTTCAGCACGCGCAAGTCCAGGATTGGCCGTAACCCACCGGTTTTCTTGGGGACAATGAAGTAGGGGCTGTAGAACCCGGACCTCATCTCGGCTGGAGGGACAGTCTCGATTGCACCCTTCGCCAGCAGGGTGGCAATCTCTGCTCTCATGATGGGGGCATTGCCACCGACCAAAGTGGAGCGGACTCCCCTGAAGCGGGGAGGAGACCGTGCGAACTGAATCGCATAGCCGAACCTGATGGTGCGCGCGATCCAGCGGGACAGACGGGGAAGCTCTAACCAGGCTCCCAGGAACTGAACCAGCGGGATCAAGCGGGCAACAGGCGTCCCCCCGGAGGGGCAGCGAAGCGGAGTAACTGGCCCAGACGTGGACGGCATAGCGGCCCGGTGTGGGGGCACAGTTAACAACCGCGCCCTGACAGAGGGGGCCAGGGGAGGACCAGACTGGTCGTCCCGCGGGGGCCTGCTCTGCCAGGGGTCTGGCGACAGAGGGGGACAGGGGGAGCGCGGTCCGTGGACGGCACGCCCTGTCAACCGCCTCTGGGACAGAGGGGGGCGAGGAGAGCACGGCTTGTGGGCGGCGCTCTGTGTCGCCCGAGAACTCTGTGAGCTCAGGGAAGAGAGGATCGTTTCTGTCTTTAACCACTTTAGGGTGCTGCCCACCCGTGGGTGAGCAGCGGGGAGCGGAGAACAAAAGATTCTCCCCCGGCCCTCCACCGGGGGAAGGAGTGGTCCTGCTACCATCTCCTGAAAAACGACCATCTTCCCTGAGCAGCCCGTCTCAGGAGCGCCGCTTGGCCCGGCGTTTAGCGGGGGGCGGGGCGGGAGAGGGCTGTGGCGCCTTCTTACGGCTTCCTCCGCGACCGGCCCGGGGTGGAGGCTGCTGCGTGGGCCGGGCGGGAGGGGGGGGAGCCGCAGGAGGGCGCCCTCGGCGGGAAACAGGACGAGGCGTCTGCCCGGTCGGCTGGGTGGAGGCAGCAGCTGGCCGGCGGGGCAGGATGTGTTTGATGGCCTCGGTCTGTTTCTGGGCGGTTGAAAACTGTTGGGCAAAATCTTCAACCGCACCGCCGAAGAGGCCGGCCTGGGACAAGGGGGCGTTAAGCAGACGGGTCCGCTCCGCGTCCCGCATGTCGGCCAGGTTCAGCCAGAGATGTCTCTCCTGGACCACGGCTGTGGACATCACCAGACCCAGGGAGCGCGCGGTAACCTTCGTCGCCCGGAGAGCAAGGTCGGTCGCGGCGCGCAGCTCATTGAAGAGCCCTGGGTCTGTCCTACCCTCGTGCATGTCTCTGAGCATCTGGGCCTGGTAGACCTGCAGAGTGGCCATAGCATGCAGTGACGCAGCCGCCTGTCCCGCCGCTCTGTAAGACTTCGCCACCAAGGTCGACGAAAATCTACAGGCTTTGGATGGGTGCTTAGGCTCGCCACGAGAAGAAGCACTCTGAGGACATAGTTGCATGGCAACAGAGCGTTCAACCGGGGGGAGCCCAGTGTACCCACGGGCGGCTGCATCATCGAGGGGAGGAAAGGCGGATGAGGTCACCGAGCGGTCACGGGAAGACAACGGGGTCTTCCAGGACTTCGAGATCTCATCATGCACATCCGGGAAGAAAGGTATTGGGGTTTGCCGAGGACGAGGGTCGGCGGCCTTACCCAAAAACCAATCGTCCAGCCGCGAGCGCTCAGGACAGGGTGGAGGCCTCCACTCAAGCCCGATGCTCGCGGCTGCCCGGGAAAGCATGGCCGTCATCTCCGGATCAGACTCGAGCACAGCCGTATGCACACCGGAAGGTGGCAGCTGTGACGAGTCCTCACTTCCAGAAGAATCAAACCCACCTAGTGATGCAGCAACAGACATGGCATCATCCTCTGTAGCTTCAACCGAAACACGCGGGCCACCAGAGGGTAGACCCGCGGGGATCGGCAGTTCGCTAGCGGGCACCGTCATTGAAGAGGGGGGCTGGGGTCGCGGACACATAGTCGGCGCCTTGTTCCAGACCGTCACCCTCAGGTCACCCTGGCCACCAGCCGCAGGGCGGGGGGTGGATGAGGGGACTCTCACTCTTGCGAGTTCACTGAGTCTCGACCGTAATGACGCGATGGTCATGTTCCCACAGAGAGAACATGAGTCATCCACGAGCGCTGCTCTAGCATGATCAATGCCCAAACATACCAAGCAGCGCTCGTGCCCATCAGAGTCCGATACCAATCTGCCGCAACCAGAAGTACACGGGCGAGGCATCTTTAAAAAGACGTGCCGCGTGTAAGCTCTTTTAGTGAGAAAACTCAAGTGTTGAAGCGCCCGGGGAGAAACGCGCCGACTGGCAAATCACTGCAGCAGATCAGCAGGAAGCACGCTCTCGCCGTAGATCGCCGTCACACCAACACTCGAGGCACTCGTTTGTGAAGCTGACAATTCAGAGATGGCTTGTGGAGAGAAGAATAAACTTGGCTCCGAAGCGAAAACATAAACTGCTGTTGCGGACTTCCTCCTTTTATACCCACGAGGTGGGGCGGAGTTACGTCATGCAAATTCCGCAGACCCATGGCATTTCTTTGCCATTGGCTCGTTTTGTAATACTCGAAGTTGATAGGCTTTCTAAGCGAAACCCCATTCGTCGTCATCCGACGTAACTCGGAGTGACAACGAAAGGGAACTTGCTTGAGTTTGAGTTTAAACGGTGTGCAAATGGAGCTTTACTGTCATTTTCTGAGGAAGAAGGATTAATGTTTAATTGGTGATGTATGGTGGTGATTTTGAGTGGAATTTATTATTATTATTATTTGAACATTTTACAATATGATGTGTGAAGTATAATGAAGTGTTCGGTTTTAAGATGTTTTAATAAAGTGTGCTCTCTCTCTCTCTCTCTCTCTCTCTCTCTCTCTCTCTCTCTCTCTCTCTCTCTCTCTCTCTTTCTCTCTCTCTCTCTCTCTCTCTCCCCCACGGGACTTCAGTGCGAGACTAGACAGCTAGCCGTCTAAAAAACTATTTAGGTGAATTTAAACAATGGCTAAGTTGCTAAACACATCTTGTTCACATGTAAGGGCCCTGTTCATGTTGGACAGACATTTTAATTGTATTTTGTGTCTGTTAAGAGGCACAAAGACACTCTTAATGTATATGCCCTGTTAACTGCCGTTTTAGCTGAGTTGGAGCTCTGGGCATTCGCTGTAACAGCTCCGTGTTGCAAGCACCAATCCGGTTCGGGTTTTTTTTCTATAGACAGTACTCACAAAGGTATAACAATCAAGATTAACTTAAAAATTGCCCAGAGTTCCCCTTTAATTCTTTCCACCCTTGACCTCATAGCAATAATCTCCCTCACTAAATAAATAGATCTTTAATGTTAATTAAATCTAAGTTGGTTGTGTGGAACCATTGTCCATAATTGAATTGAGTTTAAAGTATAATTTTTTTAAGTGTATCCTATCTTACAGTAACTCCTAAATATGCCAGCAACTGCAGAAACATACTGTTTCATCACACTGTACTGTGTGAGATTCTCCTGAGAAAGCAGAAGTAGAGTGAGGTGGTCTTCCCTAAAAAACACCTCTCATCCTCATGTTACCTCCATATATCCTCAATGAGGAAGAGAAATTCCTGGGTTTCACCATCTAAGACAAACGAGTTGTGCGTCAAACCCAACTTCCTGCATGATTTTGTTGTATCAGCAGTATGTTTATTTGTGCTTATCAAGTTGTTGTTCCTTCCTTAATCACAGTAACAACTAAATGTGAAGATCTAAATGTCCCATCCATGAGGGGATACGTTGTTTTAGTTTCTTTTAAAACGTGAGACTGTGATGTGAAGGACACTCTTGTGTGAAAAGCACAATGTGTATCTAAACATGATTAAGCTTTTAATCTTCTAGGCAATCAGTATTTTCTCCAGGTGTCTGATGCTTATTTACCCAATAAATGCAGACAAATCCTAAGCAAATAACAAACAAATACATCTAATACTTCTAAATAACGCCTGCATAGTTTCTGTTAGTTATTGCATGATGCTTATTTTTTATGTTAGTGAATATACTGCTTTTTATAATAGTAAATTACAAATGTATGTCTAAAATAAGACATTACACTGCACAAAAATAATATGCAGTGCTATTTTTGTTATGGATTTCAAGTATTTGGAAACCAAATATTCTATACAGGATGTTGTATCACTAAAATTTCATGTTTGTGCATTTTGTACAGTTATTTATGCAATTTTTGAAAAAGCTTGTTTACTCAAGAACACTAAAACCTCAAAAATAAAATGCAAACAAATAGAGATTTGTGATTTAGTAATAATATATAATTGGATAATGTATAGATATATAATTATTTTAGTATATATAATATATAATTCTTAAATTTTACTGAAAAAAATCAGTTTCAACCTACATTGAAATCAACATCGGCACAGACGACAAAAATGTTTCACAAAAATAAAATATAATATTTATTATAGTTCCATGAAGAACCTTTAACATCCATGGAAACTTTTCATTCCACAAAATGTTCTTTATAGTAGAAAAAGTTTCTTTAGATTATTAAAATGTTCTTTATTAAGAAAAAATGGTTATTTTAAGAACTGATCATTGGAAGGAATCTATGGCATCGCTTTGAAAACCCTCTTTTACAACCTTTATTTTTAATTGGTTTATTTTATTGTACCCATCATGTTTTTGCAAAACCAAGTCTAAACATAAAAATGTATATATTCATAATATTAAAAATAACATTCACATGTATTCTTGCTATCTATAATGGATGGAATATAATATTATAATGGAAATAAAATATTATAATGGAAATAATGAAATGCTCAAATTTCATGAACATATCAATGAAAATAAGGAAGGTGTTTTGGTGAGTTGACCATAGGCGGGTAATAATTTGAGGATGGGACAGGTGGGTTGTGTCCCCACCACTGTTTTGATGAGAGAGAGAAAAACGATAGGTGGGTGGATTAGAACCCAGAACCTCTGACACACTTAACAAAAGCACTACCACTAGACCAGAATACACAAACGAACTTTGCGGATCTATGTATTTATTCACGTGAAAAATCTTGGCCCTAACGATATATTGTATTATAGTTGAAACTCATTAAACATGAGTCCTATAAATTAAACTCAATGTACTATTGAAATTGATTTCTGTCAGGTCCATTTAAGTCAAGAACACACAAGACAATAGAAATGATTAGGAAATTTGTATTGAATAGCGTCATCATTAGCAGCGAGGGGAGATGAACAGCTGATGAGCTGATGCAGCTCAGCTGAGCAGATCGCTGATGAGACCGTGTTGGCCAATAGCATTAGCAGCATCTTGACTACTTGGCCTGCAAGAACTGACGCTGACGCTCAATTTCTGTCAGGTCCATTTAAGTCAAGAACACACAAGACAATAGAAATGATTAGGAAATTTGTATTGAATAAATTGCAATTCAGTTGATAATTGAAATTTGGCGGTATGGCTCTGTTCAGGGAGTCCTCTGACGTTTCATGAGCACCATGAAATAGCAGAGAGTCAGAGGACAGCAGCAGCAGCATTAGGGAACGCTCACAGTTTAGCACTGGGAGAGCAGAACTAATCCCCCCAAACAAACCATACCTGGCAACCTCTTGTGGATAAGACAAGAGATGGAATTAGACAATTAAGATGCTTAGAAAACTTTATGAATAAATATGATTAGTGGGCAATATGTTTCAGTTCAGATGAGTCTCCTGACCATTCATGAGCACCATGAATTTAGCAGAGGGTCAGGGGACAGCAGCAGCATTAGGGGACAGATGAGTCTCCTGACCATTCATGAGCACCATGAATTTAGCAGAGGGTCAGGGGACAGCAGCAGCATTAGGGGACAGATGAGTCTCCTGACCATTCATGAGCACCATGAATTTAGCAAAGAGTCAGGGGACAGCAGCAGCATTAGGGGACGCTTACATGAATTAGACTAGGAGAGATGAACTATTTCCCCCAAACAGACCATAAAGCAACCTCCTGTGATAAATATGAAGGATGGATTAAGCAGCCAGTAAGCGCATCCAGGGGGAATGTAACTAGCAGAAGAAAGACAAGTAAGATTTAGCAGATGAGACTTTTAATTGACTCACTGAATAGTGACTGTTACTTTACTTACTCCCAAGAATCGATTAGGCAATAGTCATAGTTGATGAATGAATGGAACATTGTAGCGCGCATCCCATCAAATAAACGCAATAATCTTTGTGCTTTGTTGCTATTGATATGAAACAAGTTTCAGATGTCAAATTACGTCCATTTTCTTACGAAATTCAAAAACAAACACCGCTTTGACGCTGTGGCGTGAGATTGCTCGGGCCCAGCTCAAGGAAAGCAGCAGCGCGGGCGCGGGCACATCTTATCTTCCGCCTTAATAAAACAAACTACAGCGCGAAATAAACATTCATGAGCATCTGAAAGTGTTTTAAAAGATAGAATACAACTTTTCGAATTCCGTATCATGTTACATGGAATCGCTCAATCACAGTGTTCCAACCGTGGAAAGACGTAAGTGAAAACAATAATGTAAACGTCATAACGTCACATTTACCTCAGATAAATGTCCATATCCATGATAGCCAGTGACCATACACTCGTTAGTCAGCTAGATAAATAACTCTGGAGAGGAGCAAATCGAATTGTGAAATTTGTGTCAATACCCAGCCCTACTATCTATCACTGCAAGCTGCTTGATCTGTGCTGCATAGTGCTAAAAGCACAGCATGTGCAATGCGAGCAGTTGCCAATGACAACAGATAAGTAACGCACATTGCCAATATGATCGCATAAGCCTAGCAAGAGCATTTAAATGAAAACGACTAAGTTAGATAAGCCCAAGCAAACGGATAGCATTAGCAAACAGCATGGTGCCCATATCCTAATAGCTTTTAACAATGAGCATTAAAAAGGAACTTAGCTTAGCTTCTCGAAGACTTTCAGAGATGAATGGAGAGTGAATACATCGAGTCCTGTTTCAATAATGCAGAGAGCGAGCAGCAAGCAGTTAGAAGCGAATTGAATCTGTTTAAATAAGGCGCCCTGATTTGAGCGTAATCATTAGCAGCGAGGGGGAACAGCTGATGCGCTGATGCAGCTCAGCTGAGCAGATCGCTGATGAGACCGTGTTGTTGGCCAATAGCGTTAGCAGCATCTTGACTACTTGGCCTGCAAGAACTGACGCTTACGCTCAATTTCTGGACATCGTAATGTATCACTGATCTGTATAATGATTCTACATGTAACATATATACATATATTGTACATATAACTGATATTGTATTGTATTAGCAACCCCGCCCCTCACACATACCTGTCCCACCCACTTTTTAAAACAAAGTTATGATACTGGGGTTGACTGAAAAAGAATGAGGTAAAGAGTTACCCAGATTATATGGACATGATGCTCCTTTAAAACCCACATGCAAATGAACACAGACACAATGTGCAAATAAAATCTAAACATCCTGACTGTATTTTACAGTGAGAGGACACACGCGGAGAGAGACGGAGAGAGTGTCTGATATACACTGACAGGGTCACCCAAGGTCATCAGTCACCCTAAAACACATACATCAGCAGCTGAGTGGTGTGGTCATCAAACAAACAAATAAACAAAACACTGAGTACAGTAAACAAGGTCATTCTGTCAGCGCAGGTTAAGTGTGAGCAGCGAGGGCTGTTTAGAGCTGATCTGAGGTCAGGGGCGGCACTGCGGTTCTGTTCAAAGCTTTCCGTCTAAACAGATGGCCTGATCACCAACCAGTTTACCACCGACAGGAACACACACTCTCACAGAGCGAGAAGTGACTGTTTGTCAGTCTTAATGGAGGGACAAAGGCATATGCACATACTCAAACTTTGAATACACAACTATTTGCACACACACACACACACACACACACACACACACACACACACACACACACACACACACACACACACACACACACACATGTTGGTGCACTGTGCATCTATCATTATGGGAACATTCCACTGATGTAATGTTTTTATACTGTTCAAACTGTATATTAACTCCCTTAACCCTAACTATCACAGAAAACTTTCTGCATCTTTAAATTTTTAATAAAACATTGTTTAGTATGGTTTTTAAATCCATTCTGATTACAAGGACTCGTAGGAGTACTCAAAATGTCCTCATAAACCATGTTTATGTTGTAATACCAGTGTAATACCAATTTCATTATACAAACTTGTGTCCTCAAAATTATTTTGTTTATACATTATCAGACATTACTCAACAAATATAATCAGAAGTATAAAGCAGTCATTTACAAATGTAACACCTTAAAAAAAGGTAACAGGAGTACAAGAAATTGTCTGTAGGATACTAACAAATCAAGTTTAAAGAACAGTTATACATTGATATACAGCTATTAAACAGCCTATATCATGCTGGGCATTGAGGTTTACAACATAGAGCAGTTGTTCTTCAGCAAAAATTCATTGTGCTAATAAATAATTTGTCATCAACATTGTAGGTATCTTGTGCCTGGTGATCATCCTCCTCACCTGGTGAGTGGACAGTGAATTCATTTTCTCCCAGATCTCAGAGGCCACCATGTTCCGGTTTGAATGGACAATACATCAGTGGTTTCACATGGCAGTTTTCCACTGCATGGTACGGCTCACTTTTGGGGGGGTTTCCACTGTGTACAGTACCTAGTACCTGGTATTTTTTTTAGTACCACCTCAGTTGAGGTTCCAAGTGATACTAAAATGTCACATGTAAACACTGCAGATCACTGATTAGTCAGAGAGAATCTTCACTACCTTCGTAATTTTTAAAGTCTCCCTGAGAGCAGTCTATGGGGATTGGACTGTATACTGTACCCCGAGTTAGTGCAGCTGATTTGGAGAAAGTTTGGCCAGGCGACATGGACGAGGTCTGTCTTCTCCTTGTAGCCCCTTTCTCTTTCTCTTCCCCATCCACACTTAAGGGGGTCACACACTGGACGAGAAGCGCAGCGCCGCTTTGCATCTAGGACAACTCGAGGTATCGCACACTGGAAGCTTAGTTCATGGCCAGCAGTATTGTTATGTTTAAGGACATTATGTAATTAAGATAATGTCTGTACTATGTTATGATTGTACTGTACAATTAAATACAATTGTTGCTAAGTCTGCAGTCTGAACACTTTACCTCAGAGCGTCCGTTAAGTGAATGAATGGAGAATGTCACCTGAAAATCTGATAACATCAGCAATGATCATTCAAGCAGCTGATTTCTTTAAATTAATGTAAAACTAAATGTATATTCAAGCACAGGTTGAAGTCAGTATATACATTAACAATGATTTGAGACAAATAAATGTAAATTTAATATTAAACTATGTAAATGGCGCTCTGGATTTTGAAAAAGGTCCTCAGCCGTTGCTGGGCGCTGCGGACAGACGCTAAATGGCGCCGCCGGTGTGTGTACACTCATAGAGAATAATGTGTTTGAATTTTAAAGACGTGGCGCGGTGCGACACGGCGCTGTGCTTCTCGTCCGTGTGCAACCCCCTTTAAGGTGCACGTGGCGGCCATAGCTGTGCTCCATGCACCGTTAGGTGGTGGATCCTTGGGGAAACATGGATTGTTCGGTTTTTGTTGAGGGGGGGGGGGGTTGGATGGGGCTTACATGCGCTTCATGAGGCACGCACGCACATTTGCGCACACACACGTAAGGTCGCTCTCTCCCTCTCTGCCGTGCGCGCGCTACACGGTTTGGAGCTCGCAAGCTCTACATTGCGGAGATTTGAACTAATTTGCGGGCATCAGGGAGCGCTATCAATATGCGGGAGACACCTGGAACTTCCGGGAGACTTGGGATATCTGTGAACGCATGCCTCTCTGTCCAATCATCTTTGAAAACTCTATTTTCTTCGTCAACATTTCTTTTCCTGGACAATGACATCCTCCACACCCATTCAAACGCTTACTGCGGTGAAGGGTCGCGTTGCGCCCGATTATGTCAAAAGTCATACGCTCACTGGATGTCATGGCAACTAAATCACGGAGGAAAACTTTAAATATTTCGCCTTCGTTTTAATTTCGGACCATCTAAAAAAATAAACAAATGATTTTGACATGCGTTTATCAAAGTAAGAAATCCACACTTTTAATTTCTTACACACAGTGCTCTTGAAATACGAAATGGAGGCGGGTCCGGATTGAATTCCCTCCGGGTCCGGATCCGGATCGGAGTCCAGACTTTGAGAAGTACTGCTCTATGGCATGACTTTTTACTTTTTGGGGGAAAAAATATATAAGGCGCACATTAGGGACTGGAATTGGAGCAGCGGGTCCTTATCTCCTCTTTTCCTCATACTCGCCAGCTATTGTGGAACAGGGGCGACCTTTCTTGCGCTCCTGGCTCTTTCCACTTTTGCATAGGGCTTCAGCAATGTAGGATTTGAAGGTACACAGCTTCATATGTTCATACTTTTTCATGCCAGTACCTTCACAATCTCTTCGGTAGAGCAGCCATGTGGTCACGATGATCATATCCAGAAAGTGGGACACCAGCCGGTGGTACCACTTCTTTGATCTGATTTTGTTCCGATACAGTGCAAGCAGTGAGTCAAGCAGATCCACCCCACCCATATTCTTGTTGTATTCTTTCACCACAGCAGGGCTGGGGACTTTGGTGATCATCTTTTGCTTGCAATCCCACCTGTCAACCTCAGTGACTGGGTGGGCTCCAGTGTAATCACTGAAAGGGTCACTGAGCGATCATCGTACCAATTTACAGCATGCAAGGTGGTTTCTCCAACCATGGCCATCTTCTGTTCAAAAGATCCAAGTCCCGCTCTATTCTGCTCAGCATCGCACATCAAATTGACGCCTGGTAGTCTGTTGCCACGAACAGTACCAGTGCAGTTAATTCCCTGCTGAGCCAGTGTAAGTACAATAGGTACCAGTTGTCAAAGAAAAGCTTGTAGTTATTTTGCTTTGGTATAGGCTGGGCCAGGCGGAGGACAACATTGCCACTTGCTCCCACATCTGCTAGCTCAGGGGGTTGTACAACTCTCCCTGTGTAGATTTCTAAGTTGTACGGGACGAGAATCTTGTAGTCCCATTTCTTTGGTTTTGATGGCAGGTATTGCTTCAATCTGTTTCTTCCCTTGAATGGGACCATCTGCTCATCAACAGCCAGCTTCTCACTTATTGGGATTGATGTCAGTTTTGAGTTTAGATGAGTAACCAGTGGTTGGATCTTGTGGAGTGGATCATTATTATCCTCCTGTCTCTCTTCATTGTTATTGAAGTGCAGGTGTTTTTTGATGGCCTCCCATCTATTCAGTATCATGGTGTCAGCTACTTGTGACACTCTGCTGGCTTTGTTCCAAAACATACAGGTGCCTAGTAAACCAAACAATGACATGTACACCACAATCCCCAGGAACTGCTCCAATTCTTTTATGGTGAGGTTAAGAGGCTTGTTTGCATCACATTGTATCGCATATAGATTTGACTGATCTGCAATAACTTCCAGAATGTCTACAGAGAAAAACTGCTTGAAGCACTGGAGGGGGGACATGATATCATCAGATCTTGGAAGCAGGTCCTGCCATCCTGGGTAAGCATTGAAGTGTGCATTGTGGGGTGTTCTCCACCGGGGTAGGCGTGGAACATCAACCTCTTCTACATCTTCATCCTCAGACTCCATCTCATAGTCAACAGACATACATTCTCCTAAAAAAGACAGCAGGGAGCGTGTGTGTCATATACCCTTCATCATACAATGACATGCATGCAAACAAACAGGCACACATCACACATACACATGCACGCGCACAAATGTTACTTTGCTGACTGACCCCTAACTGACCCCTGATCTCCAAACTGCCTCTCAAACCTGATTCAGAGATCCAGTCTTCCTGACTCTCCTCAACCTCACTGTCCTCATTGTCACTCTCCTCAAGCTCACTGTCCTCACTGTCAGAAGGAATTACCTTAACAGCTCGATCATGTTCCTTCCGCCCATAAAATGTTCTTGTCTCCATTTCCTGTAAGTATCACAAAAACATTGACTATTGGTACATTCAAGTCATGTCAGAAATATTGTATTTACGAGTTGAATGCTCATGAACTCCCGAATTGTTTTCAATCATGAAAAATGTATTTCTTAATGCTGACAGTTCAATGTAATTTGTATGCATTGTGTACTGTTAATGAAGAAGTCATAACACTACTCATTTAGCCAGATTATGAGATGATAGGCTTGAGTGACCAAACTACATTTTCCATAATTCTCTGTGGCAACATAATAATAATAATAATAATAATAATAAAAACATAAATTGCACATATAACAGTCCCTCCAGGATTTCGCGGGCCTTTTTTGTGATTGTTGCGGCCTAAAATGCCTGATGTTGCGGCCACTTTTCTAAAAAGTTGCGATGAAAGTTGCGATGTTCTTTGGCATTTGTTTTTATAGGTTAAAACGGCAAAGGTTAGATAGATTTTTACTTAAAGGGACACTTCACCTCTGTAAAGATGAATGTGTATTTAAAATGGGTCATTTATGTAGTAGAAATGTGAAATTATTTTTGAATTTGCCATTCCCAAGCCACGCCCTACCGGTAAGAGAGCGCAGTTAAACAACAAGGCTATCTACTAGTGAGTCTCTGTGACAAGTCTGCCCGGGATTTCGAGATCGCCAAAAATGTCCGGGATTCGGCTTTTGCGTTCTATAGTCACCATTCAGTTTACTGTGGCGAGCAGGATGAGACTGAGGGCCGCGGGAGAACGACGCGAGTGATTACTGATGAGCGACACCTGTGAGATGCACCGGTCTCGTATCTCTCACGGAGGAGCGGGAATTTTCTTTTATTGTTATATATCTTTTTTTGTTATAGGTTTACAAAGTGAAAAAGCCCAAAGTGCACCCCAAAGGGACTTACCATGTCCCAGAGAAAACACTGTTCACCATCTGCTCTATTGTAGTCCAGGCTTTACTTCAGAGACAAATGTGCTCACTTTGTAACACACGTTATAATGCCCGCCTAGCTGCAAAACATAATGTTGCATGTAACTTTGAAATGTGTTTTACTTTTACCTATTTTGTAAAAAAGAGTGTGTCGCCCGTTGTGTGAGGAGAGTGAGTCGCTGCGTGAGGAGAGTGAGTCGCCCGTTGTATGAGGAGAGTGAGCCGCTGCGTGAGGAAAGTGGACGACGCTTTGCAGCAGACCGCAATGATTGGTCAAAGTTGCAGAAAAGTTGTGGTGATTGGTCAAAATTGCAAGTCGCTCAGAATTCAGTTGCATTAATTGTTGCGATCGCAACATAGCGAAATCCTGGAGGGACTGATTTAATATGCATTCTCAGGGCTTCCCAGGAGGACTTGAATGCACCATGTGGTCCTAATTTTGCATCCGATCACATCTCCCCACTTTAGCATATTGCCTGAAAAAAACTGGTCTAACTGCACAATGTTGCCCTGAGGCAACGAACAAAAAAACACAGTTTTAGTGTATGAATAAAATCAAAATATGTCTTTAAACAATCAAATACACTCACCTAAAGGATTATTAGGAACACCATTCTAATACTGTGTTTGACCCCCTTTCCCCTTAATTCTACGTGGCATTGATTCAACAAGGTGCTGAAAGCATTCTTTAGAAATGTTGGTCCATATTGATAGGATAGCATCTTGCAGTTAATGGAGATTTGTGGGATGTACATCCAGGGCACGAAGCTCCCGTTCCACCACATCCCAAAGATGCTCTATTGGGTTGAGATCTGGTGACTGTGGGGGCCATTTTAGTACAGTGAACTCATTGTCGTGTTCAAGAAACCAATTTGAAATGATTCGAGCTGTGTGACATGGTGCATTATCCTGCTGGAAGTAGCCATCAGAGGATGGGTACATGGTGGCCATAAAGGGATAGACATGGGTAGAAACAATGCTCAGGTAGGCCGTGGCATTTAAACGATGCCCAATTGGCACTAATGGGCCTAAAGTGTGCCAAGAAAACATCCTCGACACCATTACACCACCACCACCAGCCTGCACAGTGGTAACAAGGCATGATGGATCCATGTTCTCATTCTGTTTACGCCAAATTCTGACTCTACCATCTGAATGTCTCAACATTTTTCCAGTCTTCAACTGTCCAATTTTGGTGAGCTCTTGCAAATTGTAGCCTCTTTTTCCTATTTGTAGTGGAGATGAGTGGTACCCGGTGGGGTCTTCTGCTGTTGTAGCCCATCCGCCTCAAGGTTGTGCGTGTTGTGGCTTCACAAATGCTTTGCTGCATACCTCGGTTGTAACAAGTGGTTATTTCAGTCAAAGTTGCTCTTCTATCAGCTTGAATCAGTCAGCCCATTCTCCTCTGACCTCTAGCATCAACAAGGAATTTTCTCCCACAGGACTGCCGCATACTGGATGTTTTTCCCTTTTCACACCATTCTTTGTAAACCCTAGAAATGGTTGTGCGTGAAAATCCCAGTAACTGAGCAGATTGCGAAATACTCAGACCGGCCCGTCTGGCAGCAACAACCATGCCACACTCAAAATTGCTTAAATCACCTTTCTTTCCCATTCTGACATTCAGTTTGGAGTTCAGGAGATTGTCTTGACCAGGACCACATCCCTAAATGCATTGAAGCAACTGCCATGTGATTGGTTGATTAGATAATTGCATTAATGAGAAATTGAACAGGTGTTCCTAATAATCCTTTAGGTGAGTGTATACTTCTGTACATACTGATGCACATAAATATATTTTTATATAAAGTTATTTCAATTTAAACATGTTAAAAAGTGAAATGGATCTTACCAATTGGTGGCACTGTGTCCCATGCGAATTTGCTTCCAGAAAGGACTGCCCCACCCCCAAACAAAAGGTCAAAACCACTTTAGCCCCTCATTTGATTGGACATACATGTCAGGTGATATTACACATATATTTTTAATAAAAAAAATATTAAAGGGGCAGTGTGAGGTCCAAAAAGGTAGTTTGTTGCCGGAGGGCAACACCATGCCATAGAGGGCTAAAGTACCCACTAATGTGGCCCAGTCCATAGTCCCCCAAGCCTTTCATCCTCCTCCCCATGTGTCGGTGAAACAAGAGGAGCTACAGTTACTCTGCTATGAGGCCATGTGTAATGTTCTCTGATTAGAAGAGACAAAGGCAGACTGCATGCCTTTTTTGAAGATTTGAAATAGGTCTGTAATTTGCTAATTCATTTGGATCTAATTCAGTTAAGACCGAGCACCTTTACCTCTTCTAATCAGAGCACATTCTACATGGAGTATGGCATCTTCTAAAGCCTTACTGTCAGGTGCATCCCTCCAAGAAGTATGTGATGTGGCGGGGTCCTCTTCGCACACCTTTATGAGGTTTTATAGCTTGGACCTGCCGTTGACACCGGGGTCTCAAGATGATCTAAGAGTATTCTATGATTTATAGTATCGAATGCAGCACTAAGATCAAGTAAAACTAGTACTGAGATACAGCCTTGGTCAGAAGCTAGAAGTAATTTATGTGTCATTTTAACGAGCGCAGTGTCTGTGCTATGATAGGGCCTGAATCCAGACTGAAAATTTTCCTAGATATCTTTTTTCTTTTTTTGCAGAAAGAAGCACAATTGAGCAGACACAAATTTTTCTAGTATTTTAGACATAAATGTAAGACTTGAAATAGGTCTGTAATTTGCTAATTCATTTGGATCTAATTATGGCTTCTTAATGAGAGGCTTCATACCTGTCAGCTTTATTGGTCTTGACATGACCTAGAGATAAAGACGAGTTAATAATATTGAGATAATAATATTGAGAATAGGCTCTTCTGCTACAGGTAATAACTCTCTCAGTAGTTTAGTGGGCATTGGATCTAATAAAAATGTTGTTGGTTTAGATGCAAAGATTAGTTTATTAGCTCTTTTGGCCTATAGTTGTAAAGCACTGCCATTTTTCTTGTGGGGCGATAATTGAGGCTGAATCATAAAACACTGTCAAAGATTGTAAATTTACAATTGTATTCCTGATGCTTTCAATTTTCTCAGTGAAGAAATTCATGAAGTCATTACTACTAAACTGTGATGGAATATTCAGTTCAGGTGATGTCTCTTTATTTACTGTGCAAAACAAGAAACTTTGATTGCTTTGGTTATATTCTATTAGTTTGTGGAGATGCTCGACCCTGGCTGCTTTTAGTGCTGGCTTACCACGCAATTCTAACACCTCTAAATGAGTTTGTCTCCATGCCCATTTGTAAGTACTACTGACTGACCATAGCTTTATCATTCCCATAGCTCACTCCCCTCTCCCCCCACCCTAAAAAAAAAGAAAAAAAAAGAATTCTATTTAAAAAAGATCTAATTTAGGATGGGCCAAAGGGACATTTTGTCAAATTTATTTGACTTCTGGGGCTAAACATGGCCCCAGATGAAATCTAAAAGTCACTATTATATTATAATATTAGTAATAATGTGATCACTACATATAATTCATTTAATTTAAAATAGATGTTTATTTATGTTAATATATATATTAAACTGTAATTTATTCCTGTGATCAAAGCTGAATTTTCAGCATCATTACTCCAGTCTTCAGCAAAGGAAGTTTGTGCTTAACCTGCTACTGTAGCCAACAAAACACAACACAACACAACTTCCTTTTTCTTGACAAACTCATTGGAACAATTTCCGCTGCATCTCTTTTGTCAGATGACTTATGTTTCGATGAGCAAGCATTTGTTTGTTTTTTTCTTCATTGGTTTTGTTTTTTAAACTGTCACCCAGGCTGTGTAGGGGTCAGTGTGTGGTGGAGTGGCTGATGGAGACAGAAGTGGACACAATTGAAGGGCAGGCCTCTGTACTCAGCCAGGCAAACCCTCTTTATGACAACAACATGAAGCTCTTTGAGGCCGAGCGCTACGACTTCCAGCACAGTGGTGAGTCTAGGGCAGACAGACACTCTTCACATTCAAATATGCTTCAAAATGTTGTGTTTCTGGAATGTTTCATTCTGATCAATTATGACATTCAGTGGTCTGATATTTCATAATATTGACTGACTGTTGCTGGTCATGGAAATGCTGTGTATTGCAACTTAAAATAGTGCTAATTTAATTTCCCTCATATCATATCACATGGACTTATAAAATCAGTTTTCTGTAGTTTAATCCAGAGTTTTGCATTTCTTGTTACAGAGCTAACGCCGAAGAAACCAGCGAAGAAACGTCACTGTATTCCTGTTCTCATAGTGTTTCTCCTGCTGCTGATTGCACTGAATTCTGTGCTGGCCTATAAAGGTAAGATGGACCTGAAATAAATTCACATTTAAAAAGTATAACTTTATAAATGTCTTTGCATTATATACAAAATGTCAAACCAAGTGGCATTGATTTGAAACCAAGCAAGTTTTAGGGTTTAAATAATTACATTATAAATAAACTGAAATGAAGAAGCATTGTGACCTTTTGTAGTTGTCAGATGTCAATGCATCATGTTGATAGTTAAAGTGATTTCTACACCTGTGGTTTCTCTGATATGACTCTGACTTAAAAAATGCACTAATAATCACCAAAACACCAGCAGATTAAAACTTATTGAGCTAAAATTATGAAGAAAAGGAAATGTAGTGAAGAGAAAAGCTATATTCCTTTACAGATGTCACAATATATTTTGTTGTATAATGCAATGCAATCTGTATATTTTTAGTTGTAGCGTTAAGGTGTAGTCACATATATCTTTGCTTGGCGAAATTTCATGGGCAAAACTCATTCTAATAGGAATCCGTGCGATCGGGTGCAAAAAATTCCCCTATGCAGATTTCACTGATTTTCAAGATGGTCACTTGAATTCACCGCACTGACCAATAGAAAGCTGCTTGGTTTGAAAGTGAATTTTGTGTGAGCTGATATTTATACATCGCTCCACTATTAACAATATATGACTGACCGTTTTTATCTAATGTGATTGCACCTTACAATAAGTGTCTAACACTTTTTGTGACTACTGTACATGAATATTTCACAGCATCATGTAAGCTATCTGTTGTTCCGTGATTTAATCTGCTTTGTATGATGTGTATTGTATGCAGTCTTCACTCTGGAGGCTTGGGTTCACACTCACTGTACATCAGCTGATGCCAGATCAGAGGAGCTCAAGTCTGCTGAAGGACTGAAGCTGGGCAGCTCCAGCTCAGATGAGGTGTATACACACACTTCACACCATCATTCATGTTGTGCCATACAAACACATACTCGTATAAGACCTGTTTTGAGTGTGTCAGAGCTGAAGGGGTGTGTGTGTGTGTGTGTGTGTGTGTGTGTGTGTGTGTGTGTGTGTGTGTGTGTGTGTGTGTGTGTGTGTGTGTGTGTGTGTGTGTGTGTGTGTGTGTGTGTGTGTGTGTGCGCGTGTGCGTGTTAACAGGAGTGTCTGTCCGATCTGTGTGGGAACGATGGGACTCTAGAAAAACTGAGGACTCAAATAAACCAACTCAACGTTAGTGCACAAAGAGGTACACGTATACACACAAACTATTGGTTGACCAGGTACTATTTTGAGAATCTGCCATGATTTCAATCATTAAAGGGGTCATGAAATGCATTTTCAGATCTTTTATTTACATTTACTCTCTTTAACTACTACAGTATGTACTAACATTTAAATTAATCATTTGATACAATGCATTTATTGTGTACATACATGCTTTTACACTGTACTTATGTTTAAAACATACCTGCATGTAATTACAGCTGTAGTTAATTTCTGTAATTACATCTATAATGACTCTGTTGACCTTCTCTTACCCCTTAACCCTACCCATACTACCAAACCTGTCCTAACCTTACCTGTATCACCTCAATAGCAGCACAGTGCTTTGGAAAATCATTACATCAAGAATGGGGAGATTTCAAATCCTGCCATTTCATAAGGGTGGAAAACAAAAACACATATTTGAATAATATTTAAGGTGTGAAAGTTGCAGTACGATTTTATTTTAGAGTAAACTCTTATATGTGGAAATATCAAGAACATTAAGATTTTCCATTTCATGACCCCTTTAAAGCATTTTTTCAGGAGACACCATAGGTGTGTCTCACAGAATTAAGGTAATTGTTTTCCTTTATATTTCGTAGTCATGGTTTGTCCGGCTGGTCCGCCTGGTCCACCTGGAAGACCTGGAACACCTGGATTACAAGGTAACTGTGTCCTGTGACAATGCCTTGAAAATATTTTTCAGTCACCCTCTAACTCTAATTTAACATTAGTAGAAAGCCTCTTGAAGTTTCACCTGCATAGCTCTTACTAGCTGGCCTCCAACACACACACACCTGAACGTCACTCACCTCCGGGTCATGGCACCAATGTAATAAGTCCCACTTTATATTCAACAATATTATTGATCTGCTTGCATTGATACCATTATATGAGAACTGAACTAAGCTGGGCGATGACATCACTGTTTTCTCCAGAGTGGTTATATACATATAAATGAACAAAATTAATAACTTTAACAAAAATGAACCATCACTGAATTTACTTAAAGGTGCTCTAAGCGATGTCACGCGTTTTTTAGGCCAAAACATTTTTTGCCACATACAGCAAACATCTCCTCACTATCCGCTAGCTCCCTGTCCCCTGAACACACTGTCTCTGCAGACACCCCAGGCTCCACACACGGCGACAAAAACAAACTGGGCTAACCCGCACCACGAAACATTACAAACTGTTCCAGCCAATAACCGACAAGAAGGGTTTGGGGGGTTAGTGTGCGGATGAGGAGGAGGGAGGGTCTAGCTAGCCTCCATTTTGTTTGACAATACTTCAAACCTCAACAAGAAGTGACGTCACCCAACATCGCTTAGAGCAGTGGTTCCCAACCCTGTCCTGGTGCCCCCCCAACACTGCGTGTTTTCTTTGTCTCCCTAATCAAACACACCTGACTCAACTCATCAGCTCATTATCACATGGGTTAATGAGCTGATGAGTTGAATCAGGTGTGTTTGATTGGGGAGACAAAAAAAACGCGCAGTGTTGGGGGGGCGCCAGGACAGGGTTGGGAACCACTGGCTTAGAGCACCTTTAAGCTGGACTGTGACGATATTTTCTTCTAGATCTGCTGTATAGCAGAAACAAAATTAGTTGCATTATTTTCCTGTTATCTCTGTAAAGCTGCTTTAACAATCTGTATTGTAAAAAGCGCTATAAATAAAGGTGACTTGACTACTCGCACTGCTCCGAACGGGATTCAAACCATCATCAACTGGCATGGGAAGGCAGAGGAAGGAGGTTTTACCTGCACAGCTCTTCCTAGCTGGAATCCAGAAGGATACCAAACATCTGTGAGGCACCCAAAATCTCTGAGATCCTGTCCCCAGTTCAAAGGGGTGAAAATTGGCTAATTTTCATCTCTTCTTTTGAACCCAGCAGCAGATCTCAGTGACCAGAATAGAGCCAATCCCTTTCCACATGTTCCTTCATAATCTGTGTAGTTTTAGTGCTCCCTGCTGGTCAAAACAGACATAAACACTGAACTGAATTAAAGCTGTCATTTGACCTTTGCCGTCCTCCATCCTCTATTATTCCAACAGATGCATGTGAATAGTATTTTTGTCTTTTTGATGTCATGCTTTGAGCAGTCAGTTTATATACTCCAGCTGTGCTCTGTATCAGGTTCTCCTGGAATACCAGGGTTCCCAGGACAGAAAGGAGGCCTTGGCTCACCAGGTTAGTGTATTGTTGTATATCTGTACGAATTTGTATGCATATGTGTATGGGTTTTATTGCTCTTGAAAAGCATGTGTGAGTATTGTGCTCTTAATTTTTCGTCAGTTTTAACAAGCTGTATTGGCTTAGGAAATAATTGTACGTTAGTAACATTCACTTCTTTGGTGTATACAAAGAAAATGCTGCAAAACAATGAACATTAATTGAAAATAATTGTATTTATGTCAGGGGGGGTAGGTGAGCCTGGAGCTCCAGGTGAAAAAGGACAGAGAGGAGACCCAGGCATCGCAGGGGAAAAGGGAATGGTCGGCATCAGGGGTGCACCTGGTAATCGCCTCCTAACTTTCATACATCTCTCATCCCAGTATAGCAGATCCACATCTCTCCCTGACTGTATTTATTTCTGTCTCCAGGTGTTCCAGGCTTAAAGGGGGATCCAGGAGAAAGAGGAATACAAGGTGCCTGATTATTATGATGAAAGACCACCTTAATAATTCATACTGTAATAAAACAGAAAATATGTGTTGTGGAAATGCCTCGCACATTTTTCCATGCTGTAAGAGTTTTACTACTGCTCTAATGACTACTGCTCTGTGCACACAAGGTTTACCTGGGAATGACGGTCGTCCAGGTGCCGATGGAAAGACTGGTTTTCCAGGAATACCAGGGGCCCGTGGAACTCCAGGTACTTCTTCAAAGATAAATCCGAACCGAATTATTTACTAGCTTGTCTATTAGGGGTGTCGAAATTAATCGCTTCTACGATGCATAGCGATGCAGACGAGGACGATTCGGTATCGATTCAGTAATAGACCATAACCGATTATAATGTACTGATGCTTTTCTGATGTCATTTATCATATATGTGCTTTTTCGCGGTAGCATACAATGGCAGAGTGAGGCAAGACGGGAGTAATTAAAAATGCTCCAACTACTTTGAAAGCCTACATCTGGGCACATTTCGGCTCTAATGAACAACCTGGTAAGCACGACCTGGAGAAGACACGCGCTGTGTGCACTCATGTCACGCACAAATTAAATATGCATGAGGTAATACCACTAACTTGATAAACCACGTTAGCCGTTTGGATGAGCTCCAACGTCACCCGAATCCGCAGCCAAAAACAAATCATCCACCCGCCACAATAATTTTCTCTGATTTAAGTATCCGCACGCAATGGTCAAATTACAATTATTCTGTGTTGTTCCGCGTGATTATAAATGGATGATCATCACCTTCAACAGCGGACTTGGCGACGGTTGATGCGCGCATCTCTAGGGTAACATTATACAATGAGCGCTGCTTTTAAATGAACATTTCTTTAAAACAAATTTGACAGAATTTCTTTTTCTTAATGGCATAAACAGACTTTACTCCCCTGAAACTTAAACTGGAATGTCACTGTTTCTGTCACTGTGACTTCCCAAACAGGCGAACGCGCGCGCGCACACATCACTTTTTGAAGTAAAATTTCAAATTGAGGATGCAGTGTATCGAAATGCATCGAGATATCGAATTGAACTGAATCGATGACATGATAATCGTAATCGAACCGAACCGTGAGACCAGCGTAGGTTCACACCCCTATTGTCTATAGCTGCTCATTACTACTACTGATAAAAATAAGATTTTTTTACAGTGTAGTGCAGTTGTGCAAAGGTAAAACCACACCACAAAACCACTTTAATTTGTTTAGTCTGAACGGTAGTAATAATGATGCTTTCCTAATTAAACACCACTAAAAATAAATCTCAGTCAAAGCCACACCTGACTGTTCTGCATTCTGATACTTTTTGACACCTTGTACTTGAAATCTCTCTTCCGCAGGGTATAAAGGAGACCAAGGCCCCAGTGGTGAGCGAGGAGAGCAGGGGGCTTCAGGTAGAAGCGGTAAGAAAGCTGTTGGAAAGAAACAAAAGAACACTACTTGAAAATTTAGCTGTGACATTGTCAGGCTGCTTTATTTACAACAAAATAATCTAATTGCATGGCCCAAATTTAATAGCACTGCAATATAACAATGAAGTTCACAGTGGATTTATAAATTAATAACATAAAAAAAGCAAAACACACCAGATGCACATTTCTTGTTCCACGTTCTCTAGAATAGAGTTTAAAAAAACTTGTTGTATTTAATTGAGAAGGTACACCGCCAAAAAGTCTTGCTCCAACAAAAGTAACTTGAACCAAAAATTTCCCTGGAGGACTTGAACGTACCAATAGCCAGACTTATGACAACTGGCATAAAGTCTGATGTACTTGGTTTATCCTAAATATATATAGCTAATACCACAATATTGGATAAAGCTTATTGCACAGCAGTTTCAGTCCATAATATATTATATAGGGAAACACAAAAGTAATCAGGAGAACATATGTGTAGACTTTCAAAGATAAGTATTTCCAAAAACTACAGATTATTTCACAGACAGTATTTACCTCAAATTCACAAAACTCTACCACTAACTTAGCAACTTCAACAAATACTGAGATGACCTCATGGTATCATCCTGGTACCCTGTAAAGTAAACGTGACTTTGTTTTCAGGCAGAATGATGCACCCATGAAATTTCATAATTCCTAATTCATTCGTACAATCACCTGTGGTTGGTTGGTCTTTTAGGGCCTCCGGGACCACAGGGACCTTCTGGCCTGCGAGGACCAGCTGGAGAAAAAGGCTCGCCTGGACCAAAGGGAGACAGTGGCCTTGGCCTTCCAGGTATCGTAGGAGTGCTAAGAACACATGCACATAAAAGTGATGTATGCTGTTGCCAATAATTTGGGGTAAATAATTGTTTTCAGGGCGCCCAGGACAACAGGGGGAAAAGGGAGATCGAGGCTTGCCAGGTAAATAAAGACGAACGAGAAAACCGATGATAAACATTGGGTTTATATCATGCAGTCGTCATCTGAGTTTGATGTTGTATGTAGGTATCCAAGGATCTCCAGGTCTGATTGGAGTAAAGGGCAGTAAAGGGGATTCAGGTGGGTTTATTAAAAACTTAATTAATGACAAGAAGGCAACATTCACCTGTGTAGTTTCTTGACTTTCTTCCTTTCCTCTCTCCCAGGGCAAAAGGGAAATCAAGGTATGTTTTGGCATATTTTGTGTGTATCCACGATATATGTGAGTGCACAGCATCTATGTGACTATTAACCTGTTTTGCAAGTGAATTGATTGTATGTACATGTATAATGGTCTTAAACAGGTCTGAAGGGTGAGAAGGGTGATGTAGGACCCAAGGGTGGTGCGCCTGGTAATTTCCATAAATACTGATCCATCTCTCTGTACTACTGCACTAGCTATGTTTCCATCCATCGTTGCACATTTAACTTGTGCGCAAAATTGAAAAATTGCAAAACACATTCTAGAGTAAAGCAAAGTTTCCATCCCATATGTTCAAGAGAGCAAAATAGTCTCTTCCTGGGAAATTGGCACATTATATCTGTAATAAAAATGGAAGTTGCTGCAATCAGGCTCCATTTTCCTCGATCATAAATGAGTTGCGTCTCACAGCCTCTGCTGAGGCAAAGTCACATGCGGTTATTGTTGCGCATCAAATGATTTATTCTGCAAATGTGTTTCCATCGTAGTTTATGCACATGGCCTCTTATTGAATAAAAAAAATTATTCGCAGCGTAAGTTTTTTATGCACATTTTTATAATTTATGCTCATCTTTGCGATTCGATCCAGCATTTTATGAATGCGATAACCAAAAATTCACATTAAAATAGGTGAATGAAAACACAGCTAGTGTTAACGTCTATTAAGTTCTCAGAGATTCTTGTATTGTTGCTGTTGTTGTTTTTTTGTCTACTCTACAAAATCACTTTAGCAAGACATATCAATGCCTAAACATGTAGCTTAGCACAATATACATATGCTATACTGCAGCTGGAGGCAGTCCAACAGTGTGTCTCATATATGTGTATTTGTCTTTAGCTGTGGTTCGTTTAGTGGGAAGCTCCACCCGTGGAAGAGTCGAGGTGCTGCATAATGGTGTCTGGGGAACGGTGTGTGATGACAGCTTTGACATTGTGGATGGTTTGGTGGTGTGTAAGATGTTGGGCTTCCAGAGGGTTACCCAGGTGTACACGGCCGGTGCAGGTGATGTATCCGTCTATGCTTAAGGGGTTTAAAGGATTAGTTCACTTTTTAAAAAACTTTTGCTGATAATTTACTCACCCCCATGTCATCCAAGATGTCCATGTCTTTCTTTCTTCAGTCGAAAAGAAATTAAGGTTTTTGATGAAAACATTCTAGGATTTTTCTCAATATAATGGACTTCATGGGGTACCAAAAGGTCCAAGGTCCAAATGACAGTTTCAGTGCAGCTTCAAATGGCTTTAAACGACACCAGACGATGCATAAGGGTCTTATCTTGCGAAACGATCGGTCATTTCAAAAATAAATAAAAAAGTTTAAGTTTTATAAGCACAAATGCTCACCTTGCTCTGTTCTGTGATGCACGTTCGTGACTCTCCTGTTCGAACTGGTTCATCAAAATGAACGAATCTTTTTTCGAGTCATTTCGTTCATTCAACGAACGAAATGACTCGAAAAAAGATTTGTTAATTTTGAACGAGTCTTTTTTCGAATCATTTCGTTCATTCAACGAACGAAATGACTCGAAAAAAGATTTGTTCATTTTGATGAACGAGTTCGAACAGGAGAGTCACGAACGTGCATCACAGAACAGAGCAAGGTCAGCATTTGTGCTTATAAAACTTCAACTTTTTTATTTATTTTTGAAATGACCGATCGTTTCGCAAGATAAGACCCTTATGCATCGTCTGGTGTCGTTTAAAGCCCTTTGAAGCTGCACTGAAACTGTAATTTGGACCTTGGACCTTTTGGTACCCCATGAAGTCCATTATATTGAGAAAAATCCTAGAATGTTTTCATCAAAAACCTTAATTTCTTTTCGACTGAAGAAAGAAAGACATGGACATCTTGGATGACATGGGGGTGAGTAAATTATCAGCAAAAGTTTTTTTTAAAAAGTGAACTAATCCTTTAAGTTAATGGTTCATGGTATACTGGCTATAGTTTCCAAAACCCTCTCAGAGCGGTCTGCTGTGTATCTCCTGCAGGAACTGGAAAAATCTGGCTGGATGAGTTGAGATGTACCGGGAATGAGAGGAACATTTTTGACTGTTTACATGGAGGAATTGAAACTCATAACTGTAACCACGGTGAAGATGTGGGAGTTAGCTGTGCCTGAATAAAAAGAGGAACAATTCTCACATCATGAACTCATTTTTGTCTGTGTTTTGTTGATTTTTAGTGGATGTATAAAGTCAGTTCTACTCACACAGATGCAGTTAATCAGATTAACTATTTTCCACTAATGTTTGAAAGTGTTTCATCATATGAAACCAAATTCTTTTTGTCAAATGTTAAAAAAAAGTGTGCATGGTGTCATCAAGGCAGCGACATTCATGCATTTTGTTTAAATGGGACTTGTGTGTGCACACATATTTTTTTGTCTTTGTACAATATGAATGTATAAACAAACTCTTCCATGTATACTGTGCTATCCTAAAACTATCCCAACTCATAACACTTATACACAGCAAAATAAAGTGCTTACAGTAAAATAGCTTTTGACTCTAAAATGTGTCTTGTTTATGTCCCTGTACCTTGTCCAAACTAATGCTGTTCACTTTCACACTGTTGTTGCTAAAATATATACTTTGCACACACTTTATATCACAGTCCTACAAAGATGACAGAAAATTTACTCGCATTTACTGTCCTGTGGCAAAACATGAGAGCAGTTTTAGACCAAACATATAATGGTGAGTGAGTGCGACCTGGACGCATCAGTGAATGCGGAGATATTTTGCTAAATAAAATGACCCTGCCAAAAGAATTGTGTGATAACTTTATTAATTATTATTTTCCATCTGTATCGTTTCAGTGAGCTTCTGAGAGGTTTTATGCATGCGCAGTGAGCTTAATTTAGCGTCTTCAGGCGTTTTCCAATAGTTTCTCATCCACACTGAAACGTCGGAAAACGCAAGTGTGGACGGAGAGAGTTTTTAAACGAAAACACCATTTTCAAATGAATCCGGATTAATGTAGATGTAGCCCAACAAACCCAATGGCATCTCTCTAACGATCCTTCTTTAACTAGCGCTGTCAAATTAAAAAAGAAAAGAAAATTGTGCATGGTGTCATTAAGGCAGCGACATTCATGCATTTTTTAAATGGGAACTTGTGTGTGCATATATTTTTGGTCTATGTACAATATGAATGTATAAACAAACTCATCAATATATGCTATCCCAACTCATAACACTTATACACACAGCAACATAAAGGGCTTAAAATAGCTTTTGCCTCTAAAATGTGTCTTACGTTTCTGTACACTCAAACACAAAACCCTATTGCTTCCACACATCTCTCTCACGATCCTTCTTTAACTAGTACTGTCTTGAATTTTGGATCTAAGCGCCACTAAGCTACGATTATCATTCAGCTCCTGTTCTTCTCTCCAGGGAGTTCCTCTCTCCAGTCCTGCCTTCCTCTCACGGTGTCTGTCTGGCCCCTCATTAGCTGTGGGACCCTGGGTAAAGAAGACTGGGTTTGGGAGTGAGGTCCTCTGAAGGGCTAAGAGGCCGCACTAATAAATAAATGATCCAGTCGGTGACAGTAATAATAATGAGAGAGGAAGGGATACGGTAGCATTTATAAAGAGCTCCGGTCCACTGGGAGCAAGAAGCTCTGTGCTCTTTTATACTGAAGCCAAATCTGAGAACTGATCAACACCAGAGTGTGTTACTTGCAGACAATAATTACTACAATGCACTTACAATGGGAGCATTCAGGGATATACACCCCATAGACTTCAATGTATGAATCGCTAAAATTATTGACTATATTTTGAGACAAAGGTCTTGATAATGATTTTCAGTTTTCAGTTAGCGAGGGACTATATTTTGAGACAAAGGTCTTGATAATGATTTTCAGTTTTCAGTTTCAGTTCATCGTTAGCCAACTATGTTCGCAAGTTCCGTCGTTGTCAGCATAGTTTAACGAGTCGGTGTTTCCCGAAATAAAAGCAAGCTGACATTCAGTACAACCCGTGTTTTTTTAATTTAGAAAACATACAAATGTAATTTACCTCTTTTTGTTTGTCAAGAGATTTAAAGCACCATTTTTGAAGACTGCGCATGTGCGAACGTGCTCTACTATGTAAGAACGAGCCTATGATTGAATCTGGAAATAAAGCAAAATAACTGAGAAAAATTAGAAATAGTCCTCAGATGCCATGTCTGTAATTTATAATAAAACATCTAGCATTAATTCGATCTCAAACAGTTTCATTAAAAGAAGTTATTACTCCACCACTAGCGTGACATCATAAACCAACGTGGTTGAATGAACAATTTGCGACAATATGGTTTCGGGAAACAGTCGGCACTAGCTATTTGATTTCTCCAACGATGCATCGTACTGTGATAGTGAAGCAGCGAGTTACATAGTTGTACAGGAAACGCACCCCAGATCAGGTAGCGGATCTGTAGTTCAAATGAGACATAATAAACTACAAATGTGACTTGCTTTAACGGCAAGCGTTACAATAGCCGATAGGTGGAGCGAGGCTCTGGGTGGAGCGTACTCGGCAGGTACATATAAATGGAAGATACCTAGCAGCCAGGTAGCTTTTGAATTGTCATCATGACAGAGTCTACAAATAAAAGGAAGAGTATGATGTCGGAGGAGGCGAAGAAAAGAAAACGAGCGCATGATAGAGAAAGAGCTCGAACTAGAGTGAACATTGGACTGGCTTACACTCATTGGCGAGAGCTGGAGGAGGCTACAAGATGGAAGCAATGTCATTATTTTGTTTTTCTTCGTTTCTGATGTCGAAATAAAATACATCATATTTTCATAAAATTATGCAACATGCTCTACCTTGTCTGTGGACATTATTATTTCCAAAGCCGGTGCTGGATAAAAAAAAAAGCGTGCGTGCGACGGTAGGCTGCGGTAGGCTAAATTATTTACAACAGTGGTAATGGACAATACCGCTTCCAACCTGTAGGGGGACCGAAGAGGAAAAGTGCTTTGGTGTTGCTTTAAAAATCATTAATGCTGCGTCCCAATTCGCCTACTTATACTACGCCCTAAAAGTATGTACTCTTTTTGAGAAGAAAAAGTACATACTTTTGAGTGTGTAGCAAAAGAGTAGGCAAGCTTTGGGACATACTACTTCGTCATCTTTAACGGACAGATCTGTCGCGTGCATCACCGTAAACTGCCCTGTCAATCATCTCATCACAGTTAAAATCCTCCATTCAATCTAATATAATTTCTTACCATTTCGGAGAGAAATGTTGTCGCACGTTCATCTGCCAGTCATGAGTCTTTCATGTGGAGACTCTCCTCATGTGTTTGCAATTTGAATATAATGATGCATTTAAAAGTTAATGGCTAAACGCTTTACAAAAGTTCACAATGCTGCTGCAGATGCAATATAATGTAGCCAACGTTGAATAAATACATTTTCGTCAGGTTAGATACTGATAATTAATCACTCAAACCCCTTTATCTAAACCACTCTACATAACCGCCGGACTCGCGCGTCCTCCATGTCAGTAGTTTTTTTTAACACTTTTCACTCGTGTTTGTAGTTCTAACCGAATCCTCGTCCAACGCGCGATGGGTTGTGGGCAATAACAGCCGTTAGAGTGTGCATTGATCTGCACTTCGGATTCTGACCGGATATAGTAGACCATCCGGGTCTCTTTGGAACACGCATTTCAACATACTACGATTTGGGACGTACTAATTCTATTTTCGAATACTATTTAGGACGGATAGTATGCGAATTGGGACGCAGCTTCAGATAAAGGAATCTCAGGAGATAGGAAGAGAAGCCTTCCTACCTTTAAATGCATTGAAATGCATAAAGGCAGCATTTTTAAGTTTTTGGACACAGCCCAAAAGAACCATTACAGGGGGACCTATAATATTGTTAACCATTACAAAGTATAATGACATGAGTCAAACAAAAAAAGCAAAAAGTAAATAATAAAGAAAATAATAATTCATGCTAAAAAAAATTTATTCATGTTAACCCAGAGTTTTAATCAACTGACAGTCCTTAACCGTAGTAATACTCTGTGTTCTCATGAGTCTGCATGGAGGGGCGCTGAATGCTGTTAAAATGTAAGTAGAACGAGGAAGTAGTTCATTAACAACTTGTGCAACAGGAATAGGAAAGCATTTTATTTATTTATTTAAAAAAAAAGTTATTTTCTAGAGAGTAAATGAGGAAATATAATTGCTGAGGTTTCTGTAAAAGTTGCAGATGCTTGTTTGTAGGGATCATGTGTTGCAGATCCAGTAAAGCTGAGTGTTTATGTCCTGTGTCTAGGATATCAACTAACTATTTATACGTGTTATTTTTCTTCTGGTGGATACCACCTATATCTGGTGGATCACTAATGAAAATTCCTGCACAGCGCTTCAACAACCATAAGAAAATGAGCCTTCACAATAGATAATGCTTTACAATGAACTCTGTTAGAGAGCTACATAGGCTATGGCTGTTTATATGTTCAATAAAATACCTTACTGACCTGGTAATAAAAATAAACGGCATCTCGACTCTGCACCACTTTTACTTTCCTAACTGATGTAATAGACAAAATAAATGTGGTCTTCAGTGTGAGAAGTTCTAACTCCACTGTGTCTAATGGCTCAAACGGGGTTTCTGTCAGAGCCTTCAGGATAATTGCCCTATCGGTAAGCCCCTCCCCTCAAACGCAGATGAGCCAATGGCAGTTGAGTATCAGTTGTATGGCGACCGGAACTCGACAACTTTAGGTTTCAGAGCCATAGAGAAACATTGGAAGATCCAAAGCTCTCATCGGTTTGATGGTGTTTATGCTACAAAAATGGTAAAACGATGTGCCTGAGGTTCTTGCAACACTGATTCCAGGTATCCTGAGAGGATGGACAATGGAATTTATTTTATTATATTTCCTAAACCCAAACAAGACACAGAAAAATGTCTGCTTTGGATTAAGCTGTGCATTAATCCGATGAAGTGGGCGCAGTAACCAGGTTCCCTGAGGATTCAACCCCAATGAAGACGAAAACGGTAATTTTCTGGTTGTCATACTACCATTAAGTTACAATTAAAGTTAGTGAGTCCATGCTAACGGAAAAAAATAAATAGCTAACTGTTCTCACGTCATGTACAGACTGGTCTACAATTCAGTGCCTCTCCATATTAAACTGATTAAATGTAAATTAAATGTAAAACCCCGTGGTTTACATGGACCCTTATAATCGGATTGACGGCTCAATCGGACTAAAAAACCTTCATGTAAACACTTAATCGATCTGACTGAGCTTGATCCGATTGGAATTTCGATCGGATTGAAAGGGCTGGTTTATACCCTTTTGCAATCCGATCGAGAGAACATGTAAACACTTGTTTTTGGCCCTCTAGTCAGTTAACTTAGTATGATTGCGTAGAGCTACGTCACACGTAGGCTCACTATTGGCCGACGCTGGTCATGTGTGTGTGATGCGTGTGACATACAACACAGAAGCTTACGCTATTACACTAGTGTACTGACTTGAGGCCCACAGAGAAGGAAATGAATAGTTGAAATAAAGTCGTTATTTAGGTTTTTTTGCGAACAAAAAGTATTCTCGTCGCTTGATAAACTTAAGATTGAGCCACTGTAGTCACTTGGACTATTTTAACGATGTCTTTATTAACTTTTCGGGGCCTGCAAGTTCAATCCCTGAAGAAGCCTATGGAGGAGTGATCCAGATTTAATCAAAAATATCTTAATTCGTGTTCCGAAGATGAACGAAGGTCTTACGGGGTTGGAACAACATGAGGGTGAGTCAATACTGACAGAATTTTCATTTTTGGGTGAACTATCCCTTTAACGCAACATCTGCTGTAGGCATCTTCATCTGGTGTGTGTGACGGACATCAGCAAAACATGCTCAGAAAGAGTATAACCTTTAGCAGCCGCATCCCATTAAAGTCTCCTTTCTCCTGAGATAAGTGTATGACAATAAGATGTTTAATGTCCTTGATGTGACCAATAACACTTTTTTTTGTTTTCTATGGGAGCTGTGCAGTGATATAAGAGCACACTACGTGAACTGCTGTTTTGTGTCAGCTGTTAGCCTACTAAATTGTGTATTTTAAAACTGTAATGTTGTATTGACGAATCAAAATTCAGGATCGGAACAATCCATTTTATATAGACTATTATTTCAACATTTTTCAGTGCTCTTGTCCCATTACTGCTCTGCGAGAAGATTTTTTATTAACCTTTGTGACTAAATAGTATTCAGGCTTTGGATATGATCCTCTTTTCTGAAATGTCATGTTGTCCTCTATAACACATGATATTGGGGAAGGAAGGTCTCATTTGGGCAGTGCTGTGTCATTTGACCCAGAATCTGCTTTTCTTACGAAAGGGCTATATATATATTTAATTTTGCAAGTATAATTTTTCTTACAGAGATTTGCATGACTTTTCACTGTCGTTTTTGTCAATGCTTGTACTTTTTACCTCTGTATATTCTACTGATAAAAACCTGGTGTTTGTCTCAGTTCTGAAGTGCCTCAAGAGTACAAATAAAAATGTCAAAAAGTAGTTGTCACCGCAAAGAAAGACACCAAGCTCTTGTAGTTATTTTGATCATGCTGATGTGTACGGCACCATTATCAATTTATTTGAAAGTTAGTGGAGTAAAAATGACTCATATTACTATAATTTTGTAAATGAAAGTTTCATCACAACAAGTGTTCATATTACAGTACGCCGTTATCCAGAATGTCTAAAAAATGAGAATAATAAAAGGAGAAGTTATTAATCCAAGAGTGAAAATATTGCAAGCACAGCCATGCAACATTTCAGCTGAGTGGATCAAAAGTATAAATGCAGAACATTTCAAGTGCAATTAAATTAGTTGCTCAAATTCACAAGTGTCAGTATCACAAATCATCCCATGTGAGTGGAAGTTGTTATAACATTAGTACGCACTAAGGAGTATTAAATGCTAAAGATGTGCAGATGACTCAACTTAACTTTATTTAAAGAGCACTTTCAACACCAGTGGAACCAAAGTGCTGTACAGAAAAATAAAAAGAGAAAATAAAAAACAAAAACATAAAAACCACCATGAGGAGCAATTGATAATTTGAGCGCAGAGATGACAGATTCTGAGATATGATACACTGTCGTGTCATGTGATGTAATGGAGTATAAACTGGTATAATTTCAATGTAGTATTATGCAACTGGTTTAATCATCTTTGTTTTTTTTTTGTTTCTTTTTTAATTTTTAGTTTGAGTGTATTTGATAGGAACAATGTATAAGCACACCAAATCCCTTTCTGGGAACCAAAAGATGCTCATATATATATATATATATATATATATATATATATATATATATATATATATATATATATATATATATATATTCCACCTGGAATCACTAAAGGTTCAACATTCAACATAAAAACTACCATGCCAAGAACCTTTTGACTAAAGATTAGTTTCAGTGACATTTATTCATTCTAATTCGGTTTTTATTTAATGTTACTCAACAAACTCTCTGTTTGGTCTACTTTTGGGAGGTTACAACTTTGGTGTTCAACATATTGTTTCAGAAATTCAAACAATTGAAGATATAGAAATTACAACTTCATTTGGTTTTATGTTGTTTCAGTTGGCTTTTAGAAAAGAAATATGACTATTTGTAAAAGGAAAATTAATTATTAAATTAGTTTTAAAAAGAGGTAAATTATCTTTATAAAATCTATTCAGATTTAGTTAGATGGTCAGTTTACACCCAGATTGTGCAACCACTGACTCGGATCAACTTACCCCTAACCTGGGGTAAATTGAGCCACGGGAATATTTTTTTTTTTATAAAATCCTTAATAATTTAATAACATCCTTCTGCCTAATTTTCTCTTATCTTGAGGAACACAAAATTTAACAATGGCTCATCTTACCCCACTCCCCCCTATGCTACTTGGCAACCCTTCCACTGGAAACCATATGGCAATGGTTTTAATAGGTAATAGGTAATTTAATAGAGTTGATGGTTTGCTATGATTGTAATGATTTTTGTAGTGGAAAGTGGAAATCATTAGGATGTCTGTGATGGTTTCCTTTTTTTTCAGCAGGGTGATGACATGTTTTCTTGAGAAATCGCTGCAACTTTAGGCCTATAGGCCGCTATTAGACAATGTAATTTGTTTTGTAGGCTAAATTTAGGCCTAGATGGAGATTTTTATTTTTTTTATTTTTTTTACCTAACCCAATTTATCCTGACCTGAGAAATAGAATAAAATGGCTCTTCAACAACCAAAATGCATTAAAACATCTAGTCAGGTCAAGTCACCTTTATTTATACAGCACTTTTTACAATACAGATTGTCTCAGCTTTACAGAGATAACAGGAAAATAATATGCAACAGAGTTTGTTTCTTAAAAAAAATAGTGTCACAGTCCAGCTTAAGTTCAGTGATGGTTCATTTCTGTTGTAAAAAAGTTATTAATGTAGTTCATATATGGAGTGACTATATATATATAGCCGCTCTGGAGAAAACAGTGATGTCATCGTCCAGTGGTGTGTTTCCCGAGCAGCTCAACGAGTCTGTGACAGTGTTTTCCCGAAACCATCGTTCCAACGAACATTCGCATCAGCATCACAGAGTTGTGTGTTTGGAGACAGCTCTCGACCTGTGCTTAGAAGCAGAGTTTCTTGTTCCCTTTCGAGGGAACTCGAACTGCGTCGGTTACGACACTAGGGGAACGCCCTTCAGCGTAGCGCGTCTGAATTTATGAATGAAACCGAATCCAATCCTATTGGTGTTGCGGGATGACGTAGCGAGTGACGGCATATGCGGAAGTGTATAAGAGCACACCGGCACAAGCAAAGTCAGCTTTTTGCTATTCAGCAAGCGCTCTGTGTGTTGAAACTGTGAGTCATATTTGGTGTTGTTTGTCCTGTCTTTTGAAGCTTACTCAGTATGGCAAGTGAACAGTTTAAGAAATGTGTGTTCCCATTCCCACGCTATCTCACGGCTGGGGACACACACGAATTGTGTGTGTCTTGTTTGGGAAGGCAGCACGCTCAAGCAGCTCTCGAGGGGCCTGCTTGCACTCATTGTGAGTCTCTCAGTAAGAGTGCTGCGGTCTCGATTGGCTTTATTCAATGAAGATGGCCAAATGCGTTCTCCCCGCGGTTCAGGTCCCGCATCTGCTGAGGCAATGCGACGGCTTAGATCGTGGAGATCGCAGAGAGATTTAGTTGAGAGTGAGACTGCCGAGGCATTTTCCCACTCCTCTTCTGATGTCTCAGATTCCCTTCCCCGCTCGGGATGACGATCCTATTTTGATGATCCTAAGAGCTCTTGTGGCCAAGAAATATCGAGCTTGGCCACAGCCCGCGTTAAAACCTCCACCAACTCATTATAATTGGGTGCAGGCTGAACAGTTTGGTGTCTTTGATTAAGATCCTCTTCTCCAACACTAAGCACATCTAATTCCTCGGAATTAGACAGCTGTAAAATAGCCGGTCTCTCCCTTTCTTCACGGATTTACACAATGAGTTGTGTAAATCCTGAAACAGGCTTTTTTTCAGCGCGCCTGTCTAACCCCCCGATTTTAAATTATAGTGATGTCGTGGGAGTTAGGGTAAAGGGATATGGAATGTTAGCTCGGGTTGAGGAAGCGTTAGCTAGCTACCTTTCACCCGACCTTGCGTCATCCCTGAAGACACCGGCGCTGCCTTCTAAGCCTTGCCGCACCACAACTGCTTTGGTGGGCAGAGCGTATATGGCGGCAGGTCGAGCTGGTGCGAGCCTGCACACTATGGCCATTTTGCAGGCCTACCAAGCTGACCTGTTGAGGTGCAATTGGTCGCTCCATGTCAGCCCTGGTAACCACGGAAAGACATCTGTGGCTCAACCTGTCCGGCATTAAGGAGAAGGACAAGGCCTTCTTCCTTGATGCACCTGTTTCGGCCTCAGGTCTGTTTGGTGAGGCTGTCAATGCTGTAGTTGACAGGTTCCAGGATGCTAAAAAACAGGGCGAAGCTTTTAAACGGTATCTCCCTCGCCGTTCAAGGTCCAGGAAGGCGGCTGCTAGGGAACAGCCGCAGCCGGCTTCCTGTTCCTCTTACCGTCAGGCACAAAAGGCGAGTGTTGCCTCTAGAGCTCCCCCTCAAAGAGCTTGGGACTCTAGACGTCGCTTGTACCCGCAGCCTCCTGAGAAGACGGATCTGAGGACCGTCCTTCAGTCCAGGAAGGCTAAGGGAAAGAGGTCTTAACTTTTATGAGACCTCAGAGGGCCCCAAGGGGCTGGTTCCCTTGGTGAATTTTGCAGAGGCATGGCAAAACCTCGCAAACATTTCTCCATGGGTCCTGCGCACTGTAGAAATTGGGTACAGACTGCAGTTCCAGGTCCGCCCACCAAAATTCAACGGGGTTGTCTGGACTTCAGTGCACCCAGAGCAGGGTCTGGTGTTGGAACAGGAAGTCAATTCGCTGCTGGAAAAAGGGGCCATAGAGCGTGTTCCCCCACCAGTCAGAGAGTCCGGGTTCTACAGCCGGTACTTCATAGTTCCAAAGAAGGATGGAGGGTTTATGTCCAATTTTAGATCTGAGGCATCTGAATCGGTCTCTGAGGAGATTCAGGTTCAAGATGCTCACTATTCCCATCATCGTGAGTCAAATCCAATCCGAGGATTGGTTTGTCACGATAGATCAAAAAGACGCCTATTTTCACATCTCCATCCTTCCATCTCACAGGAAGTTCCTGAGGTTTGCTTTCGGGGGCGAAGCTTACCAATATCGGGTTCTTCCATTCGGCTTAGCACTCTCCCCTCGCACCTTTACCAAGTGTATGGATGCAGTTCTATTCGGTTATATTATTTGGTTATATATTAATATGTGACCGATCACGGAAACTAGGGACACAAGTCGGCAGCACAACTTTCGAGCAAAATGAGAAAGAAGCGTTTTTTTTCAAAATTGGTGAATTTCAATTTTTTGCAGAATCTGTTAGTTGAAATCACGAAGAAGCCTCTCCATGTTTGAGATAGCAGTATTGGTATATTTAAAAGCTTACATTTTGAGGTTGAAATCGGCTTGTTTTCGGAGATTCTAGCATGCAGTAGGGGCGTGGAGTGTCATTGTCTGTGTGTATTTCCATACTAGATAAGCCCGCTTTTGCCCCCGCCCTCCAAGTGAACAACGTGGCTACTTACATGTACAGCTAGGGGCAGAATGGCCTCCGGGTTCCGATCGCCGCACTTCGTGGGCTCAGGAAACTGAACCGGAGGTATGGGCGCGGCGCGCGCGCCCTCGGTGCTTGAATACGGCGGCTCGCTGACAGCGGTGGCTGCCTGTTTAATATGTGACGTCCCGATTGTTTTGAATGGGGAACGTTTTGTGAACAGGGAACAGACTTAATGGACTGGCAACAATCTCCATAGAACATGAACTGGCACAGAGAATCGAAATAGAGGATGCAGTTAAGACCTTTGCTGCGATGAAGGCCCGCCGTGCGCGCTTCTGAAATGTAAGTTAAGCTTCATTTGCTCTTTAGTCGTTATTTAAGATGCTGAGCCTGCTGATGATATAATGTGCTTGCGGACATTTCATTTGTGTGTGTTTTACGCACATAAGAAAGTGGTGTAAAGAGATTTGCAACAGTAATTTGAGGAGGTGAAATGTGCTTATTGTCACAATTCCTGTAATAACTGCTTAAAAAAAACGCCAGCAGGCATTTGCCTCCTGCATAAACTTTAATATTGTTGACATTTTGGGCACACACGCGTTGCGCACTATTTGTGTTATATGTAGGCCTATGGCTTATTGGTCTTTGTGTGTTGTTGCTGGTTTTGCGTTATATGTATGGCATATTGGTCTTTGTGTGTTGTTGCTGGTTTTGCGTTATATGTATATGGCACATTGGTCTTTGTGTGTTGCAAATAGAGGGGCAGCACAATTGTTTTTCGCCTAGAGCGGCAGAAGTGCATTCGCCGGTCCTGGGGGTGAGTTTCCATTAACATCAAAGTTTGTCGTTTTGTGTTCATTCTAAGAACACGTACACGTTAACTCATGCTTAGTTCATGTTTAGACCTTCCCATACCTACCTATTGTTATTAGCTAGCTCAGGAAAGAAAAAAAAGCTGTAAAGCACAGAGGGGAGCTTTACAAGGGGTATGGCTTATCTAAATGAGATGTAAATGAGCCCTGTTGTCACTCCTAGCAGCAGAGAGAGGTGAGAACTGCACAATCTTTAGAGGCCGTTATCTAACCTTTTAGCTTTTTGAAGTGCCTACCTTCAAATAGCCACAACTTCTCCAAATATTATCAGATTTCCATGTGTTACACATCGTTGGAAAGCTTGGGGACTACACTTTCAGAATCTATGAATAAATCAAAATGCCCCAGAACCGACTTGTGTCCCTAGTTTCCGTGATCGGTCACATATTCCTTTCGGTTTTGTTTTAGGATTCCAAAGTACTGATGCATGATTAACTGTTTGAAAAAGTTTAATGTTTTGTTGTTTGGAGGTGACAAAAGTCTGCAGTTTTAAACGCACCGCGTGCTAAGATGTTACCTTGTAGCATGGAGATCACTGGTGTTGCCGTGGAGGTATTCAACTGCGGTGAATGTTGTACGACCATAGGACCAGGATTTGCATGAACATCCCCACATAGTAGTAGCATAATACAAAGAATCATTGCATTTCCTCGCTGAACTTTTGCGTGACGAGCCACTAGGGGTGTAACGATACACAAAACTTACGGTTCGGTTTTCCCACGGTTTTGACATCTCGGTTCGGTTCGGTTCGGTTTAGAAAGCTAAAAAAAAAAATTAAACAGTGGTTTAATGAAAAAATGGTGTCTTTGTCTTTAAATTAATTCAATTACAATTAAACGTTTTGCAAGGATTAAAAATCTGCTAATGCTGTAAACTATATAGGGAGCCGCACATTACTATAACATTAAAGGTTAACAACAGAGCCTAAATTCAGATGCTATTTATTTTTTAGATATAATAATCAACACCCAACACATTGTATGAAAACATGTAAACTGAACATAAGGCAGTTTTTGCATTAACTTTACTCTAATTTGTTATTGAAATATAATAATTTACACAGTTGCTGTCATTTTCATGAAAGATATTTTAAACGTACATTAAATAATCAAGATATAATTAATAGGTTAAGTAAAATATAATATATAGGATACTATAGTGCATTTATTTAGTGCAAGAGTTCATTTCTCTAGGAACCAACAAGTTGTGGACACTGAATCACTTGCCTGCTGAGGTAAATATAATGCTATTGACAAGCTATGCAGTTTTATTGACATCTTTACGCTGCTGAAACACTGATTGAGCGATTACACGAGTTATGATGCCTTTCAGTAAGTATACTGTATTTTTCAACATACCTTCAGGTGTCCATTCATGTTTATTCTGTAACTGAGGAAGAGATGATCGCGTTTACTCGCGCTCCGCGCTGCCACTTGAAATGAGGAGCTAGTACAGTGATCTGTCACGCCACATCAAAGAGCGCCAAAATGGCATTTATTGTTTGATTTTTGTGATCAAATAGTCAGAATTTGAAGATTACACCTTGCTTATTATCGAAAGTAACAAAACACGGAGCTTGCTATTTGGTGTTAATGGTGGTTAGGCTACAAAACGTCTCGGTTACGTATGTAACCCTCGTTCCCTGAGTAGGGAACGGAGACGTTATGTCGGATGACGACGAATGGGGTTTCGCTTAGAAAGCCTATCAACTTCGAGTATTACAAAACGAGCCAATGCCAAAGAAATGCCATGGGTCTGCGGAATTTGCATAGCGTATCTCCGCCCTACCTCGTGGGTATAAAAGGAGGACGCCGGCAACATGCATATATGTTTCTTCGCTGAGGAGCCAAGACTGAGCTTCAGGCGTTCCCTGCGGTACAGCGGAAAGTGGCAGGAAGACGTAACGTCTCCGTTCCCTACTCAGGGAACGACCCTGAGTAGGGACATACGTAACCGAGACGTTCCCTTTCGTTGTCACTCCGAGTTACGTCGGATGACGACGAATGGGGTTACCAGTCCAATCACGCCACCTTCTCGGCTGCTTCCAGTGCCCTGCGTAAATCTGAGATCCCTGTCGTGAGACTGGCACGGACGAAGGACTCCTATTTAGCACAGGAATAATTTAGCATCTGAAATAATTTCAGTGGAACCTCACTCTTGCCCTCGAACTGTCTCAGGCAAGTCAGCAGTGACTGCGCGCGCGCGCTCGTAAGCTGCGCGGACATGGCGACCGAGTCGATTTCCATACCGAGAAAAGAGATCCTCTGCACGGGGCAGAGTTTGCTCTTCTCCCAGTTGACCCGAAGGCCCAGACGGCCTAGGTGCCGGAGCACTAGATCCCTGTGTTCGCAAACCTGATCTCGAGAGTGAGCTAGGATCAGCTAGTCGTCGAGATAGTTCAGGATGCGAACCCGGTGTTCCCGAAGGGGAACGAGGGCTGCCTCGACGACCTTCGTGAAGACACGAGGAGACATGGCTAACCCGAATGGGAGAACCGCGTACTGATATGCCTGCCCCTCGAAAGCAAACCGCAGGAACGGTCTGTGTCGAGGGAGAATGGAGATATGAAAGTAGGCGTCCTTCAGGTCGATCGCTGCAAACCAATCCTGGGGCCGTACACATTCGAAAATGCGTTTGGCAGTTAGCATCTTGAACGGCAGCCTGTGAAGGGAGCGGTTCAGTACGCGCAGGTCCAGGATTGGCCGTAACCCACCGGTTTTCTTCGGGACAATGAAGTACGGGCTGTAGAAGCCGGACCTCATTTCAGCTGGAGGGACAGTCTCGATCGCACCCTTCGCCAGCCGGGTAGCAACCTCCGCTCTCATGATAGGGGCATTGCCACGACCAAAGTGGAGCGGACTCCCCTGAAGCGGGGAGGAGACCGCGCGAACTGAATTGCGTAGCCGAGCCTGATTGTTCGTGCGACCCAGCGGGACAGGTTGGGAAGCTCTAGCCAGGCTCCCAAGAACTGTACCAGCGGGGTCATGCGAACCACAGACTTCCCGTTGGTGGGGCAGCGAGGCGGAACAACTGTCCCGGACGTGGACGGCATAGCGGCCCAGTGTCGGGGCATAGTCATTGACCGCGTCCTGACAGAGGAGACCAGGGAAGGACGAACGTTCCACGGGGGTCTGCTCTGCCAGGGGGCTGGCGACAGAGGGGGATGAGAGCTGCACAGTCCGGGGACGGCGCGTGCTGTCATCCAGCTCTGGGACAGAGGGGGACGAGGGGTGCACGGCTCGGAGGCGGCGCACCGTGTCGTCCGAGAACTCTGTGTGCTCAGGGATGAACATTTCACTTCTTTCTTTAACCACATTAGGGTGCTGCCCACCCGGGGGTGAGCAGCGGGGAGTGGAGAACAAAAGATTCTCCCCCGGCCTTCCACCGGGGGAAGGAGTGGCCCTGCTACCATCTCCTGAGAAGTGAAAGTCATCCCTGAGCAGCCCGTCTCCGGAGCACTGCTTGGCCCGGCGTTTAGCGGGGGGTGGGGCAGGAGAGGGCTGGGGCGCCTTCTTACGGCTTCCTCCGCGACCAGGCCCGGGTGGAGGCTGCTGCTTGGGCCGGCCGGGAGGGGGGGGAACCGCAGGAGGGCGCCCTCGGCGGCGAACAGACTGAGTATTCTGCCTGGTCGGCTGGGTGGAGGCAGCAGCGGGCCGTCAGGGCAAAATGTGCTTAATAGCCTCAGTCTGTTTCTGCGCAGTCGAGAACTGTTGGGCAAAGTCCTCGACTGCACCGCCGAAAAGGCCGGCCTGTGATATGGGGGTGTCGAGCAGGCGGGATCGCTCGGCATCCCGCATATCAGCGAGGTTCAGCCAGAGATGTCTCTCCTGGACCACGGCTGTGGACATCACCAAACCCAGGGAGCGTGCGGTCACCTTCGTCGCTCGGAGAGCAAGGTCGGTGGCGGCACGCAGCTCATTGAAGAGCCCTGGGTCTGTCCTACCCTCGTGCATGTCCTTGAGCATCTGGGCCTGGTAGACCTGCAGAATGGCCATGGCCATCGCCGCTCTGTAAGATTTCGCCACTAATGTAGACGAATATCTACAGGCTTTGGATGGGTGCTTAGGCTCACCACGAGAAGAAGCGCTCTGAGGACACAGCTGCATCGCAACAGAGCGTTCAACCGGGGGAGCACAGTGTACCCACGGGCAGCCGCTTCATCGAGGGGAGGAAAGGCGGATGAGATCAACGAGCGGTCACGGGAAGACATGGGGGTCTTCCAGGACTTCGAGATCTCATCATGCACGTCCGGGAAGAAAGGTATTGGGGTTTGACGCGGACGGGGTTCCGCGGCCTTACCCAAGTACCAATCATCCAACCGCGAGCGCTCGGGACAGGGTGGAGGGGACCACTCTAAACCGATGCTCGCTCCGAAGCGAAAACATATCTGCATGTTGCCGGCGTCCTCCTTTTATACCCACGAGGTAGGGCGGAGATATGCTATGCAAATTCCGCAGACCCATGGCATTTCTTTGCCATTGGCTCGTTTTGTAATACTCGAAGTTGATAGGCTTTCTAAGCGAAACCCCATTCGTCGTCATCCGACGTAACTCGGAGTGACAACGAAAGGGAACTGAATTCATGTGTACTCATTCCAGGTCCAATGAGCCGGGCTGGGCGGGGCCGGGGTAGCAGGGGGCGGGGCGGGGCGGGGCGGGGCGTGTTTGGTACGCCATGAGAGTATCGCGATTCGACTCGTGGGTTCTGTATCGCGGTTCTTCGGTTCAGTTCGAATATCGTTACACCCCTACGAGCCACTCTCCGTGCGCGTAGCTGACCGCTGTGATTATCCTGATAAACGGCTCGTCCACCGTCCAGCGTGTTAGAGTAAATTATATACTGGCTCCACGAGTCCAGGGCAGCAGCGATCGTCTTTGGCACACCACCGGAAGAGATTGAGCGTTCACAAGCAGCTACCCAGCTCCCAAACATTTGCATAGCAGTTAGAGCCATCAGGTAAAGCAACACAATTAGCACACTTAAGGCCCGGGCATTTATATCTTTTGTCGAAGACCACAATGTCCAGATGTTTAGGGTAGTTCTTATATCAAGCGGCTTCCTAGATGTCTTTAGGATAGGTGAAGAATCAGCACATGCCAAGCTGCTGCTGTTACCTGCAACCACAGCCGCCATTTTTCCCATTATATCATTAATAGTAGCTAGTAACTATGCAGCTGTTCTTCTTCATTGTCTGGCAAGAAGTGTTCACAGATGATTATGTCAGGTAAAGAGAACAGGTCACATGTGCATAAGTGACATCCAGGTGACTGGGGCATGAGCCGGTGTGCTTCAATGAAATCTGTAAAACTTTACTGATAAATCCTTTTCTAACCTAATGTAAGGATATCCACTGGAGGCAAGTTGTAGAACCCAAGTGCAGTTTAATATTATAAACAAAAGCAAACTAGGGATGGCTGACGCGAAACTGTCGTTCTGAACTTTTTGAGATCTCGAAGCGCAGATGTTTCGAAACACAGATCCAAAGCGTGATTCAAAGCTCCCATGTCACGTGACTACGGCTAAATTAAGCTTCGGAGTGTTTCGACAGGTGGAATGCTCTGCCAATTCAGCGTTTGATTGACAGGGTCGGGAACAGGTCACACAATCGCACATCTGTATAAAAGTGATGTCAACTCATCTTGACCTCGTGGGTTTTTGTGAGAGGATTTTTTCAAAGACTGGAGAAATTATCTTTTAAAAAAAAGTAGGCTAAGTCCTTCCAAAGAAGAGAAATTAATATTTTTAATTAGAATCTCTAAAAAAGTGAGACATTGTGGCTTGATTTCTTTTATGAATATTCATTTGTCAGGACCAAAATAACATTCTGCACAGTGAGGAGCCTACAGGTTACAAGCTTCACATATTAGAAAAATAGCTACAATAATAAAACGGCACATTTTTTAATGGCTCGTTATAAAGGTTGTTTCAGATCAACACCTCTAAGCGACCACGAGGTGTCACCGTTGAGACAGGTGTCGGATTGATTCAAAGCCTCGACACTATATGGCACATTTGGTTCAACTGTTTCATTGCTTCACGAAGTCTCGATCTGCCCACCACTAAAGCAAACATAAAACAAAAGCATGGCGTGGCGTGGCATGAACTCAAAACAAAAGCATGGCGTGGCATGAACTAAAAATCACGACATGAACGTAGACTTACAAACAGTGGTTACAGGTAACACAATACTTGACAAAGACACATGGCAAACATGAGGGCTTAAATACACACACGACTAATGACTAGACAAGGGACACCTGTGAACAATAAAACAATGAACCAATGACTACATGACTCATCAGACAAGGGAACACATGGCAGGATCACATGACTAACAGGGAATCACATTACAGACATGGAACATGACATGAACAAACCAAAACGTGACAAAGACAAGACCAAATCGTGACACCTAACCAGGTTATTCATCAATAATCTCCATCATTTAAATCGTGAAGGCTGATTATTATGCTGCGTTCAATTTGCCTCAGAAGTCGGATGTCAGAGCAAGGAATGACGTCAAACCCGAGTTCAAGAGTTCCAGCACACAGGTTCGAAAAAAGATGTTTTTCTGTGTTCATGCCTGACAAACCTTTGTTGTGCTTGCTCTTTTAGATACAAACACATAAAAGGTTGTATTTTGCAGAGATAATGCTGAAGTATCATGTACACAGAGGATGGATAGTACTGTGTGCAACACTGAGTTTATTGAGACAGACAAACAGATGTGCTAATAAAGAACATAATACTGTTACAGTTATCACTGTGCTGTAGACGTCACGTGTCAGCGATTGTGCATTTTGCATTCACCGCGTTGCTGAACTTCAGGTGAGAAATACAAAAGGCAAAACATAAGGCGGCAAAAATTTATGTTTGGGCAGTTTAATAATTTCAGCCGTCTTGGAGAGAAGAATATGGTTTTGTTTTTCAAAAAGATTGTGCCGTTTGCACTTTATGTTTAGAAAATGTTGTGTGCCGCACATCCAGCGTTAAGCGCCACTTTGAAACTAAACATGAGAAATGCTTTAAAGATCAGGCAGACAGGGCAGAGTCCGTCAGACCCGCTGTGTCCAGTTATGAAAAGCAAACCAGCACTCAGTTTTTGCTAGATCTTTACAGCTTCTGAAGAAAGTTACTGAATTGCTCATTGCATTGCGACGGAGAATACATTATGGATGCTTTCCTCTCTAGCACAGATGTTTTATTTGATGGCTTGCCTAACAAAGAGGATATCACATCTAAAATCAAAGATGTCAGCCAGAACTGTTCAGCGACGCATCAAAGAAAAGGTTCAGTGAGCAGCCAACAGCTGGATTGAAAAATGCAGTGGTAATTAGTGTTGTGCTTGATGAGAGCGTGGACATAAATGACATACCACGTTTGGCAGCAGGGCCGCTGGAAGTCATCAGTAGGGGTCAATGTGTGATCAATTGGCATTTTTTCTATTTCTATAAAATTTGAACGTAGAGTGCAGCATATTCCTATTTTGCCAAGAGCGCTGGATTGTCTTTCCACAGGTCTGTTTGGCAGCCATGGCAACATATTGGGATTCGCATGTTAGAGAGGAACTCTGTTGCCTAATACCAATGACTGACACAATAAAAGTTGAAGAAATTGCCAAAGCCTTCATTGGGCATTTTGAAGAGCGAGGGGTTGATTTTTTTGCAGTGACGACAGATGGAGCTCCTGCCATGGTTGGCAAACAAAAAGGAGCTGTCAAATTAATCGAGGAAAAAGTAGGTCACCCCATAATGAAATTACACTGCATAATACAACAAGAAAACCCCTGTGCAAAAATGTCAAATTCAGATCTTAATTGTCACGATGTCCGTTTGTTTTGATTTCCGTTCTTGTCTGTGTTTGCTTAATCTGTCAGTTAGGCCCCGTTCACACTGCAGGCAAAAGTGGCCCAAATCTGATTTTTTTGGGGGGTCAAGTGACCAGGTCAGACTTCTCTAGAGATCGTGTGAACACTCAAATCTTGCCCAGATCTGATTTTTTTCAAATCAGATTTAGACCACATACATATGTGGTCCTGAATTAGACCCAGATCTGATTTTTTTCAATGCGTCCGCAGTGTGAACAACCAAGGCGGATTTGTTGCGACTTTTACGTCAATCTACATCGACATTTGTCACAATTATGCGCTGGCGAGTTAGCACTAGACACAACAGACACAGACAGTAACATTAAAAACTTGACTAGATATGGAGAACAGTGATGGAGCGAGTCAATGGAGGGAGAGTGATGTGGTAGACCTAATTAATATATGGGGAGATACTTCAATTCAAGCTAAACTAGAAGGATCCTACCGTAACCGCTCCGTTTTTGAAAAAATAGCACATGAAATGGAGGAACGGGGACACAGGAGAATGTGGCTGCAGTGCCAAAGGAAGGTGAAGAGTCTTAAAAGTAAATTTAAAGAAGCAAATGATTCTAACAACCGAAGCGGTCGTGGTCGCATCACCTGCCCATTTTACAACGAGATTAGCCGTGTTATGGGCGATAAACCCAGCTGTCAGCCGTTGGAGCTGCTGGATAGCTACGAAGCAGGTGAAGAGGAGCCTGAAACTCCGAGGAGTCCGGCAGACAGCCTGGATATAGATGTCGAAACAGGTACGTTTTCAGTCTTGACATACAAAGCCTACGCATATACTGTAGAAAGAGACTAGAAAGTTGAGGTGTTTGTTATAGGAAAATTATGTTCACAGAATAAACGAGCCAGTCAGCTGCTCCCAGTTTTCTTTGCACAACTCGGAAACCCACCAGAGAAGCATGTACCCTTTACATGACTATTGCTCCAAACACTCATGAAAGTGCGTATCTATACCACAAATTTAATTTCTCGTAGGCTACCATTTAAACGCCAAAAATGTTGTTGTTTTTTTTTTGTTGTTTTTTGCGTGCATATGCTACACACTTTAAATCCCTTGGTTAGGATTAGGGGTGTGGAGTGCGTGCATACACGCAATAAAGTGCCTATGCACGCGAAAAATGCGTATCATATAAACGCAAAAACAAATCAAGGCGTATAAATGGCATGATACATTTAATTCCTGATATAGATACGCACTTTCATAAGATCGGGCTCGTCATTCAATAATGTACACAGTCTATCTACGATCTGATCCAGTGCACTGCTAACCTGGCTCTGCAGAACCAAATCCCATATTATAACCTAACATATATAAGGAGGGGGGCTAGCTACCATGTTATCATCATCTTCTCAGGGTAACGTGTGTGTTGAGGGTGTTATGTAAATTGGTAACGTGAACCAGCTCATAATATTTGCATTGAATACATCACGTTATAGCATGATATGTCTGCTTTCACCAGATGATACAAGCACAGAGTCACTCCCATCTGCATCTTCTGTGCCTTCTGCACCTTCTGTGTCTTCTGCACCATCTACATCTGGAGAAAGCTCATCAGCTGCAGGCATTACAGAGACCACTGGATGAAGCACAACAGCCACCAAGTCCTCTGGAAGTAAGAATCATCATGTTTTTATCAGGCTGTTGCTAAATCATTAGTAAAGTATTCGCTTAGCTAACCCATCCATTACTATTTTTGTATTCTGTTATTACTGTACTGTACTGTATTACTGCTAAGTTTTTACTTATACTCATGTCTACCCTCCAAGCCTAACTGTTTATTTTTTTAATTGTGATACAATGGCCAAACACTTTCTCCTCTTTCTTACAGCTACATCTGCCAAGAGCAGGAAAAGGAAGCCCAAAATGGAAGCAACACTGGAAATCTTTGTTGAAAAGATCAGCAGTGCCCTCAACAACACAGACGACACTGAGCTTCAATTGAAAATTCAAGCAGCACAGCATGAGCATGAGCTCAAAATGCTCTCAATGTTCACACAGTTTCTTGCAAGATCAAATTCCCCATGTCCACCTTTCTATCAGGCACCAGTCCAGCCCTCACAGTACAACCCAAGACAACTGCCGCCTCAGACTACCTTTTACAACTTTACTCAGCCCCCGAAATTTAGCATGGGTTCACCTCAGCCTCCACCATGTAACGAGACAACCAACCAGCCTCTATCTTTTCTGCAAGATCTGGCTCAACCTCTACCTTTCAACCATCCCCCTGCACATCCTCCAGATCTACCTCAGCCCTTCAGCCAGGTGTCAGCACACCCTCGAGGTCCAGCTCAGCAGCCTTTCAGCCAGGCCTCAGGACATCCACCATTCTACCGACCTCCAGATGACCAGGAAAAGTAAATAAGATCACGATATTGTGAATTGCTTTCAGGATTGTTGGTCAATCTATGCAAAGTCTATCCATCAAAAAATGTGATTTAAATGTGCTTTAGAAATAAAGTTTGTATCATTATAAAGGTCAATTACAGTTCAGATTATATTTGACAGTTTGATTTCAGGTTACAGTTTGAACGTTATGTAGCGTTATTAAACCGACAGAGACTTGCACTATAGCAGAATAAGTTTTATTTTGAACATGAACATTTTCAGAGTAATTATTCAAAGTAGAACATTGAAGTTAGCAGGTTTTCTTATTTTTTAGCTGAGAATAATTCTTGTGTGGAAAATTTTTTTGACGATTTTTATAGGGATTATTTGTTTACATACACCTGCACAACTAATTTTACAGGGATGCATTTCATTTTTTTTTTTTTTTTTTAGAACAAAACTGACCATTTCATCATTAGTAATGAAAAAAAAATGTGTTACTCCACACTTTGAGAATGTTATGTTTAAACGTTGTCAATTAAAGTTTCTTTTGTGAATCAGCGTTGGCTGTAAAAAAAACTCTGTCAGTGCCTCTCTGACTCTTGTTGGCTCAGCAGCATTTTGTGCCCCTCCTTCTGCTATCCTGTTGTCCTGAAGAATAGTTCGAGCAGGTCCCTCATAGGCCTCACCATGCTTCTCACATACATTGTGGAGAGTGCAGCATGCACTTATGATGGTAGGGACAGTGGAAATGTCCACATCCAGCAGTTTCCCCAGGCATCTCCACCGCCCCTTCAATCGGCCGAATGCACATTCCACCGTCACCCTGGCTTTGCTGTGTCGCTCGTTAAAGTACCGTTGCTGCTCTGTCAGGTTCCCTGTGTCAGCGTACCCTTTAAGCAGCCAGCTCCGCATGGGGTACGCCGGGTCACCAAGCAGCATGATCGGTACTTGGACACCGTTAATCTCCACTGTGTCCTTTGGCGATGGAAAATAAGAGAAGTTGAATTTATTACATGTTATAATATGTTTCTCTAAACATTTTAATCTCCTTTAAACTAAGATGATAATGTTTCCAAATAGGATTTGTGTGTGTGTGTGTGTGTGTGTGTGTGTGTACATGTGTGCATGATTGTGATAGAACAACTTACTGGTGGAAAAAGCTCCCCTCTCTCTGCCATTGCAAAGACACAGGAATTCCTAAGAACCCTGGCGTCATGGACACTTCCAGGCCATCCCGTGTAGATGTTAGTGAAACTGTTATGGGGACATGTGATGTGTTATTTTATAATTTTGTCCATGTAAACAATTATGAAAAGGAACACAAATCAGTTATTATTGCACTGTGAAACATTTAAATATAGGCTAAGTTTGAAATGATCAGTAGGGGATTGCAAATCCTCATCCTCAGTCCATTAACACAGTAAACACATTAATGAAGTAAACAAAGTGGATTTTTCATTTTATTTTATTACTGTAAATAATAAACACTACTTTTACTTTTATAACTGTAAAAATAAAAAAAGAATAAGCAACATTATGCATTTTAACAGCGGCGATGTTGTGTAGCCTATTGTTTAGAGTCCTTGCCACCATGAGACAAATCGGCATTGCAAATTGAACATGTAGCTCGACTTGAATTGCCGCCTTTTCACTGAAAGTACTGCCAAACAACACTTTTTCTGCTCACGAGTTCCATTTTCACTTTCTCACAGCCTACTGCATTCGAACGGTCCACCTACTGTAACGAGTGGAAATAAGGTGTGGCCCCTTTAAGAACTGCGCGCTCCCCTGTTGAACTGTCTGCAGTCCGTATTGTATGTGCCGTGCGCCTCGAACACATGCCCATGTGTGCGGGTTATTTCTGTTTGATGCTCATTTTTACCTTATTTTGTTAAGTAACGCTGTGGACGGTAGAACGTGTGACAGATAGTTACACAAGTTAGTTTGTGGAATAAAGTGCGAGTTGTGAGATGCCAATCGCCTCCGTGAGTCTGTCTGGCCTCTGCAATAACTTTAGCTGTGAGCTATCCCTATTTTTCTTCCTGACACAACGCGTTACACTACAGGCTTGTTCGACTTGAACCGGCGCTGCACAGACAGATCAGTTTATGACATCAAAGTACCGCGAGAGCAATTCAAAAGCATAAGGAGCCGTCTGCTCTCTATTCGTTCACGCGGTACTTTGATGTCATTCACTGATCGGTGACTTCGACGTAGCGCGCGTAGTGCAAGCCTAGGGTTCGGTTCGGTGGAAAAAAATTCTGAGGTTCGGCAGAAACCGAACCCCGTTAAAAAGCCCAATATTCGGCCGAATCTGAATCCGAATCCTGGATTCGGTGCATCCCTGATTTAAATATATCTATTTAAGATCATATGTGTATATATATTTAATTGGTTTAACTAAAAATGTATTAATAGCTCCACTCAAAAAAAATATTCATTGGTTGAACTCAATTAAGTTGTGGGCAGGATTTCCATCCAATGAATATATGTAGCCCCAACTCAAACTGAGTACATTGATTCAACAGAATGTAAATTAGTTAACCTAACTCATTTGTATCAAATAGATGCAAAAGAATATAAACTTTAGCTTACTTTGCTGCTCCAAATGTGTTTCACAAACACACTGTCACAGCAGCCAGAAAAGACAATAGATATAATAAGAGTTAAGAGCCCAACTAATGGAAACACTAATCACTGTTATGGTAACTTTAAATGGAAAACATAGAGTTAAACCCCTGTTAATTCTCAATAAAACTTTTGTAGACGTCTGACAGAAATAAAGTCAGTCTGGTTAGTAATAAGTATTTGATAAAAATAAGTTAATCGAGTCACTCGTTTATATTCTTTTGCATCTATTTGATACAAATGAGTTAGGTTAACTAATTTACATTCTGTTGAATCAATGTACTCAGTTTGAGTTGGGGCTACATATATTCATTGGATGAAAATCCTGCCCACAACATAATTCGGTTCATCCAATGAATCTTTTTTTTTGAGTGTTGTTTACTGATATCACGTGACTCTGGCAGTTTGATACACGCTCCGAACCACTGATTCGGAACAAAAGATTCGTAAAGGCTTCAAAGCTTCATGAAGCAGTGTTTTGAAATTGCCACCACTACAGTTGTGAAGATTGTCAATTTTATAGTTCAGCGATCTTCCCTCACGCACCAACAATACAGTACTTTCTCGAGGAAATGGACTGCACGTGAAACTGGTGTGAATTATTCTTTGATTTGTTTTTGTTTTTTATATTGTATATTTTCTTTAATTTAATGTTTATACTAAGTTTTTCTATTTTTGTAATTAGAATGGATTGATGAACCTCACAATTCTTTTTTTTTTTTTTTTATTATTGTTCATGAGTAAGAGAATATAACGTTAAAGTAGAGGAACTTTTTTCTTTGGGTCTTTGGGGTGGGAGCCTCGTCGGTGGAATATTCCTCGGGGTTTCCCGAGATTGCACGAGAGAGTGAGAGAGAGAAGCCATTGCCCCGGTTATCCACTGATGATATTTGTCTGTTTACAGGTATGTTGTTTAATTAGTTCTGTTTTATTAAAGAAAAGAGATCTGGTTGACTGTTAATAAACATGTATTGTACATAGTGTTTAAGGGGTAAGAATAATTTTTGATGATTCACACTGTGTGTGACGCACGTGGTCAGGCTTGCACATGGTACTGTATGGTGCTAAATGTGTATTGAATGTTTTATTTGGATGTTACTAATGGCGTTATAATTGTTTATTTGTTTCATTATATTATGTTATATCATATGAACATTTGAATTAATGCATGTTTGAATGTCATATTGTAATATATTACCTGTAATGTATTGTATACTATTGGAGTGCATTGGTAAGAATGTTATGTATCATAAGGAAGATAAGAACTTTATATATTGTAATCAGAATTGTCTTTATTTACATCTATTTCCTTTTTTTTGTTTAATTGTGACATGAGATTGCATCAGTCTACTTGCGTGAGGCTGATGAGCGCATGCACTTCGCTTCTCTCATGAATATTTCTCAGTGTCTACACGAGAGAGTGAGAGAGAGAAGCCATTGCCCCAGTTATCCACTGATGATATTTGTCTGTTTACAGAATAAAAATACTGGATCTCATCGTTGAGTGGTCCTTGTGTGTGAGGGTGTCCGGTCCAGACATGCTACACACGCACAAAAATATTAAGTAAGGTGGCTAAGCTGTGGGAAAGTTTTAGAGAGGTTTGTTGGCTGCTTTGACAGTATTAAAACCTTCTTGGCTGAAAAAGGCCAAGTCTACTCTGAACTTAAAGATGAGACATGGGTTTTGAAACTTGTTTCTCACCGATATCATAGGCCACTTCAATGAGCTAAATCTCCAAGGTGCAGAACAAACCACTTTGAACATGTTCAAAACATATGGGCTGCATTTGTTGACAAGCTAATAGGGATACTACTAATGTGCAGCGTTAACACGGGTGAGATATCCAAGTACATTTCCGAACTTCAATCTGAGTTCACAACACCATTTGTGGACCTCCAAAAATATGGACCCATGTTCTCTTTTTTGATTAAGCCTGAAAGCTAAGGACACAAATTTGATGAATCCCTGATACAGTGGATGGATGCACAGGACATGGAAATGATTGAGTTCAAGAGTTCAGCACTGGGGATGACCAAATTTACAGAACTGCACAGAGAGTTGGAAACCACAGAAGTGTGTAATCAGCCATCCTGCAGTTTCACATGCTGGACATCATTGCCAGATAAAGTCTCAAAAGAGTTGCTTTGGCTTTGCTGACAATCTTGGGGTCGACAAACCTCTGCCAGCAAATATTCTTGCTCATGAAAAACACGCTCCGCCCCTCTCGCAATCGCTTGATTGTTGATCACTCCGAAGCATGTGTGCAACTGAAGGTTACGCACTACACTCCCAAGATAACGGGGAAAGCAAAGGAAAGCAGGACTAGAGCTCACATTGACTGATATTCATGTTTTTATTTTGCATTAGCCTACTTTACTGTTTTTTTGTTCACAGGAATTATTATAATTTTTTTATTTATTTATTTTTTGTATGAAAGTATAAGCGTTTATAACCGTTTTAAACCTATCAAAGACTTTAATTTTAATATAGTTCCACTGGTAAATTTAACATAAATGTCAATGTTCTCTTAAAAACCGATTGCAAATGAGCCTTTGATATTCAATGCTTTTTTGCTACTCAGTGTCTTCAAAAATAAAAATGCTGTTATGCATGGTATTTGCATGAACAGTTTAAATCTTCTGAACAATTATATTTTGATATAATTAAACAACATATAGCACAGTAACTGCCAAGAAAAAAATGTAAATGGCACATCATGTCAAAAAGGTCGCTGACTCCTGGGATATTCAAATAAATGCTGAACATGTCACTAGGGTAACCAAACTTAGATTTATTTGTACAAATGACCACATGACAATCGATTACTGTCTGAAAATGTATATGTTTTGGAGACCCTTGATGTCACATATAGGGCATTTTAGAATGTTTGTAAACAATAGGCACCAAGATACTTCCGGGTGGCAGAACGCGAGCGGCTTCTACTGACCAACTGAAGAGATCCAGCTGGCTACAGTAAACAGTTACATAGTTAAATCATCGTTGTTGAAACGATGGCGAAAACGTGTTGTGTTTGGGGTTGCGCCGCCAGATATACAGCAAAAGGTGTAGGGTTTTATCGATTTCCTTCAGAAAAAAGTAAATCTATCCAGCTGAACCTGTGGGTGAGGAGATTAAAGCGAGTGGACGTCGTCAAAAGTAGTGCATGTCGTCTTCTTTGCGCTTCCCAGCCCGACACACAGGGTGCGAACTACGGGGGAGCTAGGGGGAGCTTGGCTCCCCTTAATAAGACATGGGCTCCCCTGAAAACGTGATTCGTGAAATTTTGGGGGGTCTCAAAAAATATTGACAATGTTTTATTTTGAGGTGCAATTTCAGTTTTATGTAATGTGATCATCGTGGAGTATTATGTGTAAAATAGAAAAAATATAATTAATTCATGCATGACGGTGATTTAAACCTAATTCACTTCAATAAAGATAACTATACATGCTATTCTTGTCATGAGCATCAAGGTGTGGTGGCGCTGTGGTGCAAATTCAAATCATGGTTAGTAGGCTACATGTTAACTCAAAGATTCGTAGAAAAAATATAAATATGGAGGCCATTGATCTGCGCGCGAAGTCCTTAAAATCCATTCTGTGTTAAGGGAAGGCATGTTATTCCCAATTATGTGTTGTGGCTGGGTTGTTATAGGTCTGCGATGTCTTATGGTCTGTTCACACCGAACGCGAATTTAATTATTTGCGCGAGTAGATTACATACAAAGTCAATGCAAAGACGCGAATAGACGCATCATTCGCGCCGGGCGTCGCGAATGACGCAAAATTGGGCGCCGCGTTTGACACGAACGTCTTCCGCGCAAGTTGAAAAATTTGAACTCGAGCGAATCCTCTAACTAGACGCGATAGACGCGTATTTGATGTCTATTCGCGTTCGGTGTGAACACCATTAGGCCTAACTGAACGGATGAATTCTGGTATTCTTCTGTAGCCTGACGAGTAATTTAACCCTTGTTCAAATCAAAGACAGCCTATGTAGCTACTATTTGGGGATGGCTGTTTGCTGTTTGACTTATCAATTTGTGTCGATAAAGTATAACAGGGTGAATCCTGTATATAGTGCATACACTTGTAGCTGTTATGTATCTTTGGAAGTCCTTGAAATTAATGGGTTTCAAAGCGCAGCGCCGCGCATTCCGCGTCCTGTCTGAAAGGCGCTTCAATCCTCGGCACGCGCAAGTGCACAATCAATTTTTGGAAGCAAAATATCTTATAATCAATATTTCTAGTTTGCGGGAGTCCAGCGAATCGTTTTATTCTCCCGCAATCCGCACACACAGAGTGAGTGCATTACCGCCCGCGCTCGCACTCGGCCATCAAATCTAGTCCCGCGCCGCACTCTTTTGCGTTGGGAGTGCACGTTTCTAGATCAAAGAATCTAAGCTCTAATGATCATGTTAACTATGTCTGAATTTCCACCACGTCTGTTTTTGAATCAACTGTTGAAATGTAGATTAGGCTACTGCCGACGGTGTGTCTCCCTTCCAAGCAATTTACTAGTGTTGCCATAGAAACGCTTCGGCTTTTGCCACCCGGAAGAACGTCTTTTATTGTTGTGACGTCATGGAGAATTGTTGTATTAACACACAGAGAGATGGTAGATGAACTCAGGAGCAGTGTTTATTGACAGTAGGTGATAAACACAGGAAAAATGCTGAGTAAAAGTTTAATGCATAAAACAAGGAGAGCACTTAAAGGAACACGCCGACTTTTTTGGACTTTAGCTTATTCACCTTATCCTCCAGAGTTAGATAAGTCCACACATACCTTTTTCATCTCCGTGCGTGCTGTAACTCTGTTTGACGCACCCACCGCTAGCCTAGCTTAGCACAAAGACTGGATGTAAATGGCTACAGCTAGCATACTAATCCCAATAAGTGACAAAATAACGCAAACATTTTCCTATTTACATGTTGTGATTTGTATAGTCACAGAGTGTACAAATAACAAGGCCATATGAGACACAGACATCTTTTATATTCTCAGAAGGCGAGGCACTGCTACTTGGGCGGAGTGATAACCGCAGCACCTGAGACGCACCATGGTGAGGAGCAGAGAGTTTGTTCAGAGTTGGAGTAATAGATTCAGCAATTACTAGATAGTAAAAGCATAGTTTACAATCATAGGTGTTTGCTGTATTGTAAAGAGCTGTGACAATAAACAGGAGAGATACCATGATGTTTCATAGAATTCCAATCAAAAACGCTGACCTGATGAATCAATGGCTAACTACTTGCTCTGGATATCGATCCAAACACACTTCAATGAGGATGACTATTTTGAGAAAATGGAATTTGCCACACGGACCATGAAACGTGTGCTGAAGGATACGGCCATCCCATCAATAGCACACACAGGACAAAGTGGATTGCCTGCGGCTGCGGTAAGTGTTCCGTTATGTTTTTAGATGACCAGCCTACTGTAACAGTGCCATTAGGTAGATCTAATGTAACGTTAGTGACACTATTATATGAATAGGGTGGTAACTACTATTGCAGTTGTTCCCGGGCTCCATGTATCCCCTGTAATGTTAGTATTGTGTTGTCACGAACACGCTCTATCGCCCCAGCAACAAATGAGGAGCTAGAGGTAAACTTAGGCCCTGTTTACACGAGAACGATTCCGGGTGAAAACGTAAAAATATTTTATCGGATGTGCCTTTCGTTTACACGGCGATGGCGTTTTGGGGGCTTAAAAACGCAAAAAAGTGAAACCACCCTCCAGAGTGGAAATCTTAAAAACGATCCACCGTCGCGTTCCCATCTAAACGGTAAAAACACAAATCTGCTCACTGTGGCTCTCGTCGCGTACGCGTTTACGTCACAGGCATACGCCAGTACAGGAAAATAACCCCAATATGTCGGATTATTTCCATACGTCGGACCTTCAAGTTGCCCTAGCAGCTCTGATAAACGTACAAGAGTCTTTTCAGCAGTTGTACAAAATATTCTCAGATATTGGTGTTGTTGTGTCGCAGTGCTTCACATTGCCACCTAGCCGCCTGGAGTGCATACTACATCGAATTTCACACACTTTTGCGTCACCATATGCACGCGGATTTCCCCCCGATAACGCTCGTCTAAACGCAGAATAAAAAGTGATAACGCAATGCCACTTTTGCGTTTTCTCTTCAGATCGTTTACGTGTAAACATAGCCTTAGTCACTTGGTTTTGTTGACGGAAGAAACAACGGCGCGTCTCAGGTGCTGCGGTTATCACTCTGCCCAAGTAGCAGTGCTTCGCCTTCTGAGAATATAGTTCCCAGTATTTATATGGTTAAAAGATGTCTGTCTCATTTGACCTTTTTATTTGTACACTCTGTGACTATACAAATCACAACATGATTTCCATTACACGAGAGTAGATGTTAAAACTTCATGCTGATTTGTACTCGGCTTTCGCCAAGATAAGCAACACTAAGACGTAGCTTTACAGTAAACTATGCTTCTCCATCCATTTACGCTTCTTTCCATATGGTGGTGTGACTCCCCTTCTGTCCGGCGTTAACGGCTGCAGTGTACTTGGCGCGTCAGCACACACGACGGCTGCAACTACAGTGTGGTCTCCCTAGTGGACCAGCATGACAACCGTCTGGATTGAACCGAGTAGGGGACATCTCTAGGGTCTTCAAGTGGGCACCTTCCGTCCTCAGTGTTTCGTCGACTAGCCCACGACACCTCAAGAGGGCTCGACAGTGACTCTGGCGTCCCAGAGTCACCCCCCTCCGTCCCCCACTCAACTCAGCCCAGCTTACTGACCTCTACATCCCTCCTGTTGCTGAGACCTAACCACAATCTCACAATCTCTCCGCAACCCAACCATACGCGCCAACCCGTTTGACTAAGGCTGTCGAGCCCCACTGGTGCGGTAATATGCAGTTTCAGTGGCAACGGTTCCGTATGGCATACCACCTACCGCAAAACACAATATCTGCCCAACCACCCGTCATTCACGCAATATACACAGGAACGTAATGACTGTAAATACTATACAACCTATACAAATAAACCAACAGACTCTTCAAGTTTTCAAGAATTCTACAAAACCGTAGCATGGCGGCCTGTACACAGCCAGCTAGAATCTTTCCGTCTCAACCACAGCCAGTTGCTGCTCCTTTCTGCTGCTTCAGATAAGTTCTTTACTGTGCGACGCAACTCTTGGCCACTGAATCCGACGTCTCTGAGGAACCGGGTTGTAGAGTGTGCCACAAAACCTCGACAACCCACTTCCACTGGATAAACCTGGACTCTCCATCCTCGCTGTTCTGCTTCAGTAGCCAGATGAGCATACCGCAGTTTCTTCCTTTCATATGCCTCATCTACCGCATCCTTCCATGGCACTGTTAACTCTATCAGTTGAACAATGCGTGCTGATCCAGACCACAAAACAATATCTGGTCGTAGGTTAGTGGTGGCAATCTCAGGTGGGAAAATAAGCCGTTGATCAAGATCAGCCAGCATCTTCCAGTCCCTAGCAGCTTCCAGTTGTCATGGGCGAGAATTGGTGTTAGCACCTTTTCTTGGTGGTTGCTCGCCTGGGCGGAGGAATATTGTCTTCTGCGTGTAATGTTTTGCTAGAACAGGCGGCAACTTATTGGTCATACTACGCTTGCCTTCCAATGCTAAAGCCAAACATCGCAATACTTGGTCATGGCGCCAAGTAAACCGACCTTGGCTAAGAGCCACCTTACATCCTGTCAAAATGTGCCTTAGTGTGGCAGGTGATGAACACAAAGGACAAGAGGTATCCTCTCCTACCCAGAGGTTTAGGTTCTGCGGTGATGGGAGAACACCATATGTTGACCTAATAAGGAAACTGATCCTACTCTCTTCCATTGACCAAAGGTCTTGCCAGCCCATTTTGCGTTGTTCCACACTCTCCCATCTCATCCACTCTCCCTGCTTGGCCTGGGAAATGGCCTTTATACATCTCATCCTCTCCTCCTGCTTTCGCACTTCGTTGACTACCAGCTTCCTCCTTTGAGCTGGGCCTGCCTTGTGCCATTTAGGAGGAGCTAAACTGAGCCCAAAACCCCCTCTTCCATGCTGTACCTGTCCCACGATATCCCCAATTTGAAGGTCAGCCTTTGCCTCTACTACAGATTTCTTTGCTGACCACTTTCTACCAGTTTTTACCACAGGGGCTGCCTCCCTTACACATTTGTCGCGTGACTCTGCTAAAGTCATTTCCAGTCTGACCTTGGCAAACTTAAACTCCTCGGTTAAAGCAGAGACTGGCAGCTGCAATACTCCTTTACTATAAAGTCCCACTCTGCTGAGGCAGCGTGGAACTCCCAACCATTTCCTGATGTATGAACTTATTAACGCTTCCAGCTTATCCACTGTTGTCAAAGAAACCTCGTACACAGTCAGTGGCCACAGCAACCTTGGCAGTAGACCAAACTGAAAGCACCAGAGTTTTAGTTTGCCTGGTAGAGCACAGCTGTTTATGCTCTTCAACCCTTCCACTGCTTGTCGTCTAACTTCTCCCACTCGAACTGTGTCCTTTAGATCCCCATCGTACCATCTCCCAAGACTCTTCACTGGCTTCTCAGAAACTGTTGGTATTGCCTCACCATTAATGAAGAATGTTTTATCTACTACCTTTCCTTTAACTATCAAGATGCTCCTTGATTTAGAGGGCTTAAATTGCATTCGTGCCCATTCAATATTATCTGTTAACTTCCCCAATAACCGATTAGTGCTGGCTACTGTTGTAGTCATGGTTGTCATGTCATCCATGTATGCTCTGATTGGTGGTAGTCGCATCCCAGAAGCCAAGCGCTCTCCTCCTACTACCCATCTTGATGCCCTAATGATTACTTCCATTGCCATGGTAAAAGCCAGTGGAGAAATGGTGCATCCTGCCATTATTCCAACCTCTAAGCATTGCCATGCGCTGCTGAATTTTGGAGTTGAGAAACTAAATTGCAAATCTCCAAAATAGGCTTTCACTAAATTTGTTATTGACATTGGTACTCTGAAAAAATCAAATGCTGCCCAAAGAAGCTCATGTGGCACTGAACCATATGCATTAGCCAAATCCAGGAATGTCACATGGAGCTCCTTCCTCTCCTTTTTAGCTGATTGAATTCGTTGCCAGATAACATTGATGTGTTCTAAGCATCCTGAGAACCCTAGAATGCCCGCTTTTTGAACTGAAGTGTCAATGAAGCCATTCTTTAATAGGTAGGTTGACAATCTCTGCGCAATAATGCTAAAGAAAAACTTACCTTCGATGTTTAATAGTGAAATAGGACGAAACTGACTGATGCTTGTAGCATCTTTTTCTTTAGGTATAAAGACTCCACCTGCTCGGCGCCATGCTCTGGGTACAACCTACTTTTCCCATGCCACTTTTATCAATTTCCACAGAATTCGTAGAACTCCTGAAGCACTCTTGTACACTCTGTACGGAACTCCATTAGGCCTGTGTTTGCGTTATTTTGACACTTATTGGGATTAGTATGCTAGCTGTAGCCATTTACATCCAGTCTTTGTGCTAAGCTAGGCTAGCGGTGGGTGCGTCAAACAGAGTTACAGCAAGCACGGAGATGAAAAAGGTATGTACCAAGACTGCAAACAAGAGGAGACTTTGAAGGGAACAAATCAAGAGGGGACAGGTGGAAGAACTCAAACAATAATCAGGTAACGAGGGGGAGGGATCAGACAACGACAAGAGCACATGGCCCAAAATAACAAAACACCCATGTGCAACACAAGACAGGACAGGCATGTGACATATGGTGAATAAGCTAAAGTCCCCAAAAGTCGGCGTGTTCCTTTAAAGGAGAACTCCGGGCAATTTTTAAGTTAATCTAGATCGTTATACCTTTGTGAGTACTGTCTATAAAAAAATAAATAAAAAAAAACAGATTGGTGATTGCAACACGAAGCTGCTACAGCTAATGCCCAGAGCTCCCACTCAGCTTAAACGGCAGTTAACGGGGCATATACTTAAAGAGTGTCTTTTTGCCTCTTAACAGACACAAAATGCAATTAAAATGTCTTTCCAAAATGAACAGGGCCCTTATATGTCAACAAGATGCGTTTAGCCATTGTTTAAATTCACCTAAATAGTGTTTTAGACGGCTAGCTGTAGTCTCGCGCTGAAGTCCCGTGGGAACTCAGTTGTAGCCGGAAAAAGGTAAATAGAAAGGTAGAAGAAATGGTTTGCGTTTGTGCCGTTCCAAATTGTGGCAACAGAATGCGAAAATACAACTTAAATTTTCATCGTCTTCCTTTCCATGACCTTGAGATTCTTTAGTTGTGGCTAGTTGTACTTCAACTTGATGTGCAAACTCCCATACAAATACTACGCGCTAAAGATTACCGCATTTGCAGCGAACACTTTGACAAGGATGACTACACAGACACAACACAGCAGGGCCGGTTGAAGAAAAAAGCCATTAAGTGGACGAAGATGGGTGCAACCACTGTGGAGGTAATGTAAACTTTAATTATCCTTCCATTTGGGCACACACGGCTTGAGGAGAGATATTTACCTTTTTCCGGCTACAACTGAGTTCCCACGGGACTTCAGCGCGAGACTACAGCTAGCCGTCTAAAACACTATTTAGGTGAATTTAAACAATGGCTAAGTTGCTAAACGCATCTTGTTCACATGAGAGGGCCCTATTCATTTTGGACAGACATTTTAATTGCATTTTGTGTCTGTTAAGAGGCACAAAGACACTCTTTATGTATATGCCCCGTTAACTGCCGTTTTAGCTGAGTTGGAGCTCTGGGCATTAGCTGTAACAGCTCCGTGTTGCAATCACCAATCCGGTTCGTTTTTTTTTTCTATAGACAGTACTCACAAAGGTATAACGATCAAGATTAACTAAAAAATTGCCCGGAGTTCTACTTTAACTTGAGAATGACAGGAACCCACCAGTAAAATGAGGGAGAAACACAACTGAAGAGTAAATGTTGGAATACACTCACTGGAGGAACTATGGAGGAAAATCATTGAAGACTATCAAGGGAAGTTTTTGGAAGGGCTGCCGCTTTGGCATAGTTTGTGCTTTCTGTTTAATAATTATTTTAAACTCAGCAAACTTGCCGCTCTAGTAGTAATGAAAAAACGTATCTTGAACTCTGTCATGGAAACTATGTACAAACCTTAATTAAACAATTTAATAATTAGTTAAAAAGGAATTTATACCTGTATGATATTACGCCGTAGCCACATTGGACGAGCAGTTTGGAAAATGGATGGATGATTCAGCTGTGAGCGCCATCTTCTGGTCAGATGCTAAAATTTATTCGGTACAACCCTCATAGTGCATTATGGGTACTCTCTAGACATTGAGCATACATCAGTACTCTCTAACCATTGAGCGTATATCAGTTGTACACACGATATTGCAGTGCATTATGGGATTGAATGAGTGCATTCTATAACGTTATTCTAGACGTAGGCGTGTTATCCAAGCATTTATATATGGGATATATTACATTTATCCAAAGCCTTATACTTGGGAGCGGCACATATGAGGTGTTTCTTCCTCCTGTCTGCTTCAAGGAATTGATCAATTGTGGTATTTCTTTGTTGTTTAGAATCCAGTATTACCATGATACTTTAGTCTTTTATCAGTATATTAAAGAACTCTACCTTGTCTTCTGTCAAAACACACCGCACCATCCTTAAAGAATGATCGATTTTTGCTAAATATTCAATTTTTCAATTGCCTGAAAAAACACCTCATAATGAGCTTAAAAACTTTTTTCCGATACATGGGAGTTTTTGCAAAATTGATTTGTTTCCATTTGGCGTATTTTCAATTCACAATTTCAGTTTGCGCAATTTGAAGGGTAATTGAAATGCGGCTTATAAGTGCTGTTCTGATTGCATAAATGAGTGACGGGTGTGTATGTGTTTATAGCCTGGGAAGAATCCACTCACTGCATCCAAAATAATACTTCCCTATATAGTGTGTGAAAAACAGTACGCCAACAGAGTAGTATGTCTAAATACATAGTATTTGAAAAAACAGTAGGCGAAAAGTTCCCAGGATGACCTATTATTTCCACCCGAGCTAAGGGTGTATTGCAAGGAGACTGATGATTTTATGTGCTTTTGAACAATAGATTCAATCATGAGTTCACATATTCATATCCCTTGAGAGTGATACAGTATGGCTTGCTGCACAGATTGGAAATAAAAAAAACACCATCTTGCTGTTCGGCTGATAAAATAACTAGAGTACATCTGAATTCAAAAGTATAAAAAAAAAATGAATTTCTGTCACTTATTTATACACAACATCAAAACTAAATATTTTTGTTACACAAAGCAAACCATGGAAATTGAGTGATAAACGTTACAATTGTTGTCTATAAGCTGTTTTGTGCCTCACACCTTTAAAAAGATTGAAATACTGCATGTAAAATTTAAATAGATATTCATTTACCATTCACTACAAACTTTGGTGCATTGTGCAATACTTCAAATTGACACATCCTTTACAACCTGAGAACTCTGCAACTTCTGTGAATCATTAATTGCGCAGCCGCTTTCAGAAGAAACAGAAACTAAACAGAACTTGCTCAGATTGTTTGACTTGCAAGTTTCTTTATTCAAGGGTTAAAAAAAATGCTACAATACAAACAAATACTTAAGGATGGCTGGCGCGAAACAGACGTTCCGAAGCTTTGCGAGATCCCGAAGCAAAGATGATTCGAAACACTGATCCGAAGCGTGATTCAAAACACCCACGTCACGTGACAACGGCTAAATGAAGCGTCTAAGTGTTTCATCAGGTGGAGTGCTCCTCCGAATCAGGGTTTCATTGATTGGTCGGTTCGGGAACAAATCACACAATCACACAGTATAAAAGTTTTGTCAACGCATTTTCATATCGTGGGTTTTTGTGAGAGGAGTTTGGTTTTGAGATAGCGGATTTTTGGTGATATAGTGACATTTATAGTGCGATTTGTTTAGTTATATTTAGGATTTAATTTATATTTACACATTGACTTAGAGACACACAGAGTACATATAGTGACACATTAATAGATGCATTGATAGAATATATATATATATATATATATATATATATATATATATATATATATATATATATATATAGAGAGAGAGAGAGAGAGAGAGAGAGAGAGAGAGAGAGAAAGAGAGAGAGAGAGAGAGATTAATAGATAGATACATATATTACAGATACATATAGATTATTAGATAGATAGGCTACATATAAAATAGATAGATAGATAGATAGATAGATAGATAGATAGATAGATAGATAGATAGATAGATAGATAGATAGATAGATAGATAGATAGATAGATAGATAGAAATGGAGGCTCCACAGAAGAGATGCCGTACATCTGTGGTGTGGGAGCATTTCCATTTGGAAACCCCAAATAAAGTGAGATGTGTGTATTGTGATCGGCAGCTAGCCTACTGCAACAATACATCATCCATGATGCGCCATTTGAGGAGCATTCATCCTGCCATTGTGCAGGGTGCAGAGGATGGTAGTGTTCCCCCTGTACCAAGGCCTGCTACTGACACTGCTGGGCCATCTAAGCAAGGTATGCATTGTTTTATGATTTGTTACTAATTGCCGCTTTCTTTTAATTCAGAACCACAAATGTCAACATCAGGCCCATCATCATCAACACCAGTTGAAACACAAGACAGTTTATGGGAACATTTTGACAATCGTATCCGTGAGACCCAGATGATACACAATCCTACAGCTGATGCCACAGTGGAAGTGAAAAAATACCTCAGCGATGCGTTTTTGCCCAGAACTCATGATCCTCTAACTTACTGGAAAGAGAGAGCAGTAATTTTTCCTCATTTGTATGTCCTAGCTAAAAAATATCTTTGTATGCCAGCAACAAGTGTCCCTTGTGAGAGAATTTTTTCAAAGGCTGGAGAAATTATCTGTAAAAAAAAGAAGTAGGCTGAGTCCTTCAACAGCAGAGAAATTAATATTTTTGAATAAAAATCTATAAGAAAGGGAGACATTGTGGCTTGATTTATTTTTATTAATATTCATTTTTCATGACCAAAATCACATTATGCAATGTGAAGAGACTACAGGTTACAAGCTTCATATATTACAAAAATACAATAATAAAAAAAAAAAAAAAAATTTATTAGCTCTTTGTAAAGGTTGTTTCAGATCAACACCTGCAAGTGACCACTAGGTGTCACCGTGGAGACGGGTTTCGGATTGATTCGAAGCCTCGAAACAAAATGGCACATTTGCTTCGACTGTTTCATTGCTTCACGAAGCCTCGATCTACCCATCACTACAAATACTTACAATGTCTAGGGTTTAAGTAAAGGGGGAAAAATAATAATCCAAATGGTGAGGAAATATTGATACAGCAAAACAACGGTTCGAGCCAATGACTTCTCCTGAGGACTGCCGATCCCCTGGGAGAAGTGAAATTGATTGGATCAGTCCCATCTTTTATCCTCTCCACAATCAGAGGAGATTATTCAGCAGGGGTGTACAATCCTCCACACCCTCCCAAATCATCCCACCACCAGCAGGCGAGAAAAGGAAGCGCAGCGTCGTAACAGGGGGCAATTCTTTTTTTTAATTTTTTTCTTATTGACAATTAGCATTTTAGCCACTAAACGTTTGCTATTAGTCACCGTGAGATCCTCTACCACCATTATACCCAGTGCTCATGTGGTTTTGGATATTGGGAAAGGAAAAAAAAAAATTTTAAGTGAATTGACGAAAAACTGTAGCAGTGACGGATTACGATTATGAGATACTTGAGGGGAAAACTCTATTTTTATATTGTAATATTACAATAATTATACCAACTAATAGTTATTAATATTGATATATTGAAATGTATCTGTACTAACCACTTATTACAGACAGTTCAGTTCATTGTTAAACAGCCCATTTATTTCTGTCCTTCTACTGACAGAATAATACCATGTAAAACGGTAGGCATCGATCATACTGTTTAAATGTTAAAAATATAAAAATGTATATGGACAATATTCCATCAATTGCATGTTCAGAATCAGAATCAGAATCAGAATCAGAAAGAGCTTTATTGCCAAGTGTGCTTGCACACACAAGGAATTTGTTTTGGTACTGAGGCTTCCAGTGGACATATACAAATACAGATACAACAAGAAACATAATACTAAAAATTATAAGAATAAAAAATAGAAATATAAATATATGAGAATAAAAGTATCACAGTTGGGTTTAGTCAGAATAGACATTTTCAGTGTGTTTAGTGTGGTTTTAAGTTTTTGTAATGAAGAAGTGGCGTGAGCTACTGTACAACACTTCCTTGATAACATAAACATAGCATTACTTAGTCACATCTACAACTGACCATTCACTCTTCAAAAGATCCTCCAGCCACAGGACAGTCTTTTCTTTAGACTGTGCCAGGCTTTGACATTCTGAAACCTTTCAAAATATGTGCTGTCATAATGTCAAAGATTGAGAGTTACTGTTGTAGTCATTTACCCAGATTGTGGATTGCTACTATACAGTTAATGTCCCCCTGTAGTCAATGATTATATCTCTTAAAACTAATGTTTGATCTCCAAAATTACATATTTAAACGTTTTTTCATTGAAAAGAAATTTCGTCATGCCCTAAAACATCTTCTAACAATGTAACTCGACGCCCTTGCTTCATTTAGTATGTGCGGTTCTATGAATATGCAAATGAGCCCCGCCTCCACTCACTCACTCAGCTCAGAGATCCACTGGTTGACGATCACACGTTGATCTGATTGGTTACAAGGTAGTATATGATGTCAGAAACACCAGCGATTTCAAACCGTGCTTTTGAGACTGTCTTTGGTTCACTGCAGTTTTAAGAAAAAATACTCAGCAATGCTGTCGACTTATGAATGGTGTTGACCTCTAGAGTGCCTTAAGTTGGAAAATAAGCTAAGAGAAGTGATCCTGCAGTTTCACCTGAGGACACCTGTCCTTTTACTCTTCAAAGACAAGTGCAATCCTCCATGCACAAATAGCTCACAACCTAAAAGTCTAACCTTTTATTGTTGTAGCATTTAAAACTATTTTTAAGTGCCCTCCCATCTATATGTTCCCGTGGGATCTCTCTCTCCTCTCTTTCTTCATTATTAATCATGCCTGGTGTGCAATAATAACCATGAGTCCAAGCGAGTCGGAGACAAAGAGTGTGGTTGATAGAGGTGTGTGTGTGTGTGTGTGTGTCAGAGTAAGGTGTGTTTTATAGCTTTGATTGAGCTCTAGCTGCTGTCTGGGACTGACACTACATTCCCCTGCTGTCACTGCCAATAAAACAATGTCACATGCTCCCTTTCGCCATCGTAACCACCGGTCTGACACCTGAACAACTTGATCTGAAGAGACACAACAAAATGGTTTGCTTCTCTCTCTCTCTCTCTCTCTCTCTCTCTCTCTCTCTCTCTCTCTCTCTCTCTCTCTCTCTCTCTCTCTCTCTCTCACACTTCCGGTGAGGGTGAGGTACATCATGTGTGGTGGCGTTGGAGAGCGTTCTTTCCTTTTTGGGGTTTTCCCCTCTTTTTCTTTGATTTTGTTTCTTTTCTTTGTTTCTTTTCCCCCTACGTTACGTGTTAAAAAAAAAAAAAAAAAAAAACTTCGAGTGACGGTATGGCAGCCGTTCCGGCGCAAGAAGGAACGGCCTGCTTATCCCTTCGTAATGGGTGCAGGTGTGTGCCAGAGGCGGGTGTAACAGTTGAAGATGTGTTGGTGGCGGTAGGACAGAAGGTTGGTTTTGACAACATAATCTCTGGCTCGCGAATGAACAAAGCGGTCATATTATTTTTGAAAGCTGAAGCGTTAGTGAATAAATTGACTGTGGACGGATTGTGGGTGAAAGAGGCTTTTGTTCCGGTTTCACCGCTGTCTGCCCCAGCTACTAAAATCACAATTTCAAATGTCCCGCCGTTTGTTTCCAGCGATGCAATAATAAAAGAACTTCTACGATTTGGGAAAGTTGCAAGCCCCATGAGAACGATTCCATTAGGGTGCAAAAATTCGACGTTTTCGACGTCAAATTTTTATGTTCCTAAGCTCCCAAGATCGATCCTTAGAAGTTTCTTTTCAAGTTAAACACGAAGATAACTCGTACATGGTATACACAAGCACGAAGAGTTTGAAATGTTTTGATTGTGGCGATGTCGGACATAAGCGCTTCTCGTGTCCGCATAAAGTGCGCGATGAACCTCAGCCTTTAACGATTGCATCTAGAGCTGAAGAATCAAATGGAGAAATTCAAGAGATTGAAAGGAATAGACAAGACACTGTGCAGATTAATAGAGTGACGGAGGAGGTGAAGGAACCAGGGGAGGTGAGTGATTTTGTTTCTGAAAGCGTGAGTGATGAGCAGCCTGGGTGTAGTTATGTTGTTGAAAAGCCTGCTCGTGCTTGTGGTGCTACGGATAGGATGGTGAATGAATGCAGTGTAGAGGATGTGCTGCAACACTCTTTAGTGACTCAGGCAAAATGTTCAGAAGAGGATGTAGGCGATGAAATGGATGGTTTATCTCAGAATACTGAAGATAGCATGAGAGATGAACAGTATGCTGAGATGGAACGAGCAAGAGAAAGTGATTTGTACACTGTTGAACAAATTAATAGTTCCCTTTTGTTGTCACTCCGAGTTACGTCAGATGACGACGAATGGGGTTTCGCTTAGAAAGCCTATCAACTTCGAGTATTACAAAACGAGCCAATGGCAAAGAAATGCCATGGGTCTGCGGAATTTGCATAGCGTATCTCCGCCCTACCTCGTGGGTATAAAAGGAAGACGCTGGCAACATGCAGATATGTTTTCGCTTTGGAGCCAAGTTAATTCTCCGTTCCACAAGCCATCTCTGAACTGTCAGCTTCTTACGGACGAGCGAGATTCTCTGGTGTTGGTGTGACGGCGATCTCCCAGCGAGTGCGCGCTTCCTGCTTATCTGTGCAGTGTGTTTCTCCCCGGGCGCTTCAACACTCTCAGAGTTTTCTTTTCTCTCACAAAAGAGCTTGCACGCGGCACGTCTTTTTAAAGACGGCTTGCCCGTGCATTTCTGGTTGCAGTTGACTCATTTCCCATTTTGATGGGCACATTCTCTGCTCTGCGTGCTTGGGCTTGATCACGCTAGAGCAGCGTTTGTGGATGACTCACGTTCTCCCCGCGGGAACGTGACCATCGCGTCATTACGGTCGAGACTCAATGATCTCGTAGGAGAGAGAGTCCCCTCATCCACATCCCGATCTAACACTTTCCACGTGAGGTGCTACTTCGGCTGGTGGCCAGGGTGACCTGAGGGTGTTGGTGTGGAACAAAGGCGCCGACTATCCGTCCGTGCCCCACGCCCCCCTCTTTATTGACGCAACCCGTGAGCGATCACGGGACGCCCGCGGGCCCGTCTTCGGACCCCCCGCGGGTTTCCTTTGACGTTCCAGAATCGGATCTGTTGTCCATCGCAGCATCACAGGGTGGGCAAGAATCTTCAGGAAGTGAAGATTTGACAGTGCTGCCACTTTCGGGTGTGCATATGGCATTTGTCGAGTCAGATCCTGAGATGACGGCCATGTTTTCCCGGGACGGTTGGTTTTGGGGTGGCCGCTGACTCTCGTCGCAATCTAACCCCAATTCCTTTCTTCCCGGATGTGCATCAGGAGATCTCGAAATCCTCGAAGACCCCCATTTCTTCCAGTGATCCCTCGTTGATCTCCTCCGCCCTTCCTTCCGCTGCCCATGGGTACATTGGGGTCCCCCCGGTTGAACGCTCTGTTGCGATGCTTATGTGTCCTCAGGGTGCTTCTTCTCGGCGCGATCCTAAGCACCCGTCCGAAGCCTGTAGTTTTTCGTCTACACTTGTGGCGAAATCCTATAGTGCCCTGGACAGGCAGCCGCCTCACTGCATGCCATGGCCATTCTGCTGGTCTACCTGGCCCAGGTGTTCATGGACATGCAGGAGGGTAGGACTGACCCAGGGCTCTTCATTGAGCTGCGCGCCGCCACTGACCTTGCTCCTCGAGTGACGAAAGTGGCCGCACGCCCCTGGGTCAGGTGATGTCCACCATTCAAGCCTGTGGCTTAACCTGTCCAATGTGCAGGATGTCCGGTGGACCCGTCTGCTCGACACCCTCATATCCCAGGTCGGCCCTTCGGCGGTGCGGTTGAGGGCTGTACAACAGTTCTCAACCGCCCATGAGCAGACTGAGGCATTCTGCCCCGACGGCCCCGCCGTCCGCTCAGATCCCTCAGTCTGCCCACCGCCGAAGGCGCCCCCCCGCGGCTCCCACCCCGCCCATTCACCCGTGCTGGCTCTGGAGGCCATGGGGGGACGCCACAGCCCTCTCCTGCCCCGCCCCCCACTAAACGCCGGGCCAAGCGGCGCTCCTGAGACGGGCTGCTCAGGGATGATGGTCACTTCTCAGGAGATGGTAGCAGGACCACTCCTTCCCTCGGTGGAGGGCCGGGGGAGAATCCTTTGTTTTCCACTTCCCGCTGCTCATCCCCAGGTGGGCAGCACCCTAATGTGGTTAAAAAAGAAGTGACATGTTCATCCCTGAGCACACAGAGTTCTCTGACGACACGGTGCGCCGCCTCCGGATGACCGCACGCGCCGTCCCCGGACCGTGCCGCTCTCATCCCCCTCTGTCGCCAGACCCCTGGCAGAGCAGACCCCCGTGGAACGTTCGTCCTTCCCTGGTCTCCTCTGTCAGGTTGTGGTCAATGACTATGCCCCGACACTGGGCCGCTATGCCGTCCACGTCCGGGACAGTCATTCCGCCTCGCTGCTCCACCGACGGGAAGTCTGTGGTTCGCATGACCCCGCTGGTACAGTTCTTGGGAGCCTGGATAGAGCTTCTCAACATGTCCCGCTGGGTCGCGCGAACGATCAGGCTCGGCTACGCGATTCAGTTTGGCGCTGTCTCCTCCCCGCTTCAGGGGAGTCCGCTCCACTATGGTCGGTGGCAATGCCCCTATCATGAGAGCGGAGGTTGCCACCCTGCTGGCGAAGGGTGCGATCGAGACTGTCCCTCCAGCCGAAATGAGGTCCGGCTTCTACAGCCCGTACTTCATTGTCCCGAAGAAAACCGGTGGGTTACGGCCAATCCTGGACCTGCGCGTGCTGAACCGCTGCCTTCACAGGCTGCCGTTCAAGATGCTCACTGCCAAGCGCATTTTCGAATGTGTACGGCCCGAGGATTGGTTTGCAGCGATCGACCTGAAGGACGCCTACATTCATGTCTCCATTCTCCCTCGACACAGACCGTTCCTTTGGTTTGCTTTCGAGGGGCAGGCATATCAGTACACGGTTCTCCCATTCGGACTAGCCCTGTCTCCTCGCGTCTTCACGAAGGTCGTCGAGGCAGCCCTTGTTCCCCTTTGGGAACACGGGGTTCGCATCCTGAACTGTCTCGACGACTGGCTAAACTTAGCTCACTCTCGACATCAGGTTTGGAACACAGGGACCTAGTGCTCCGGCAACTAGCCCGTCTGGACCTTCGAGTCAACTGGGAGAAGAGCAAACTTTGCCCCGTGCAGAGGATCTCTTTGCAGAGGATCTCTTTTCTCGGTATGGAAATCGACTCGGTCGCCATGTCCGCGCAGCTTACGAGCGAGCGCGTGCAGTCACTGCTGACTTGTCTGAGACAGTTCGAGGGCAAGAGTGGAGTTCCACTGAAACTCTTTCAGAGGCTCCTGGGGCACATTCCTCCAAGTACCAGTTACTCCGACCTGCCGTCAGACCTTCACCCCGTGGGCGAACCTCAGCTTTCTACGGGCCGAAGTGCCCCTGGAACGAGCTTCGCGGCATGTTTTTGTAACGACAGATGCCTCCTCCACGGGCTGGGGCGCCATGTGCAATGGACATGCTGTCACGGGCTCCTGGATAGGACCCCAGCGCCTATGACACATCAATTGCCTCGAGTTGCTGGCTGTGCGTTTTGCTCTGCGCCGCTTCCGGGCCGTGCTCAATGGCCAACACGTACTAGTCCGATCAGACAATACCGCCACTGTAGCGTACATCAGCCGTCAAGGTGGTCTGTGCTCCCACCGTATGTCGCAACTCGCCCGCCACCTCCTCTTATGGAGTCAGAAGCATCTGAGGTCGCTTCGTGCCATTTATATCCCCGGAGCTCTGAACTGTGTAGCCGACGAGCTGTCATGGTTTCAGCTCCTCCCGGGAGAATGGCGGCTCCATCCCCGGTCGGTTCAGCTGATTTGGGACCAGTTCGGGGACGCACAAATAGATCTGTTTGCCTCCCACGACTCGACCCATTGCGCCCAGTATTTTTCCCTGACCAAGGGCACGCTTGGCACGGAAGCTCTGGCGCACAGCTGGCCGCAGGGCCGCAAATATGCGTTTCCCCCTGTGATCCTACTTGCGCAGACCTTGCGGAAGGTCAGGGAGGATGAGGAGCAGGTCATTCTGGTTGCGCCTTACTGGCCCACCCGGACCTGGTTCTCCGAACTAGTACTCCTCGCGACAGCACCTCCCTGGCCGATCCCTCTGAGGAAGGACCTCCTTTCTCAGGGACGGGGCACCCTACGGCACCCTCGTCTCGATCTTTGGAACCTCCACGTGTGGCTCCTGGATGGGACGAGGCAGGTTTGAGTACCCTACCATCACCGGTGGTGGCTACCATCACTTCCGCTAGAGCATCGTCCACTAGAGTCTAGACATCTCTATGCGTTGAAGTGGAACCTCTTCGTCAACTGGTGCTCTTCTCACCGAGAAGACCCCCGGAGATGTTCGATCAGTGTTGTGCTTTCCTTTCTACAAGATGGGTTGGAGCGTAGGCTGTCTCCCTCCACCCTAAAAGTCTATGTCGCCGCCATTGCCGCACAGCATGACTTTGTTGAAGTTAAGTCTTTGGGGAGGGACTACCTGATCGTCAAGTTCCTGAGAGGAGCGAGGAGACTGAATCCTCCTCGCCCTCCTCTCGTTCCCTCTTGGGACCTCGCAGTGGTGTTAACTGCCCTGCGGAGTGCTCCCTTTGAGACTCTGCAATCAGTGGAGCTTAAGTTCCTGTCAATGAAGACAGCGCTCCTGGCTGCACTGGCCTCCATCAAGAGGGTAGGGAACCTGCACGCATTCTCCATTGACAAAGCGTGCCTGGAATTCGGGCCGGCTTACTCTCACGTGATCCTGAGACCCGGATATGTGCCAAAGGTTCCTACCACTCCCTTCCGGGACCAGGTGGTGAACCTGCAAGCGCTGCCCCTGGAGGAGGCAGACCCAGCCTTGGCACTGCTCTGTCCAGTACGCGCCCTCCGCGCCTATGTAGACAGAATGCAGTGTTTCAGGACCTCAGACCAGCTCTTTGTCTGTTATGGTGGGAAGCTGAAGGGAAAGGCTCTCTCAAAGCAAAGGTTGTCTCACTGCATAGTGGACGCCATTGCTTTGGCTTACCAGCAGCAAGGTCGACCGTGCCCCCTTGGTGTGACTGCCCACTCCACCCGGAGTGTGGCGTCCTCTTGGGCTCTAGCGCATGGTGCCTCGCTAACAGACATCCGCAGAGCTGCAGGCTGGGTCGACACCGAACACATTCGCCAGATTCTACAATCTCCGAGTGGAGCCTGTGTCCTCTCATGTACTCGCTTCAACCAGCTAGTACTGGACCCGCTCAGGTGTCTTCGCTTGCTCGCCATTCCACTCCACGGACTGGATACGTGCGATATTTCCCTCAGGTGAGCTTCTCCTAAAGCCCTGAGTTCCTCCAGCACTGCTGACGTCGGCGCCAGTGTCTGTTGCCTGCGCGTCGGCTAGGTGCCTCCCGTGTGCATGGTAAGCCTGAGCATGTGTCTTTCCCTTGGCAAGCCACCTGGCCACCCCTGGGGTTGAAATATTCCACCTGCGGCTGGACTCCATATGCATCCTTCGGGTCATATGTGTATTCTCTAAGTCCCCCCCTCTGGGTTGGCAATGATTGCATATTCCCCTAAACCTTGGGATGTGCCCCCAGTGTACCTTGGTATTCCTGTGCTAAATAGGAGTCCTTCGTCCGTGCCAGTCTCACGACAGGGATCCAAGATTTACGCAGGGCACTGGAAGACAGCCGAGAAGGTGGCGTGATTAGACTGGTAACCCCATTCGTCGTCATCCGACGTAACTGAGTAGGGAACGGAGACGTTACGTCTGCCTGCCACTTTCCGCTGTACCGCGGGGATCGCCTGAAGCTCAGTCTTGGCTCCTCAGCGATGGCAATGTGGCAAGCCGTTTTAACATTTAATCATTTTAACCTACTAGTCTCTATTTTCATGCTACTAGTACTTATTTTTTAGATACTAGTATCTATTCCATTAAGTACTAGTACTTATTCATTAGCGACTAGTGCTTATTCTGTTTAGAATATTCAAAGTGCTTATTCAATTTTTATGCTTATTTATATTTTCAGAGCAGAAAATCCGATTTTTCTGCTTATTCAATATTGCATTTAAAATGTAAGTGACTTGATGTGTGTGTGTGTGTGTGTGTGAGAGAGAGAGAGAGAGATTGTGTCTGTTACAGTGACAAGAGTTTAACCCTTTAAGGCCTTGTCTTTTTGTATATATAATTTTTATAAAAAAAAAATGTGCATACAACCCATATATTTTAAATGTATTGTTTGCTTTAAATTAAATTAAGATTGTATGTTTGGTAATAAATTTAAAATTAATGTGCTATATTTCAGATCAATATATTTGTTTTCCTTCATTTTAATCAACACTAACTTTATTCTCATCTGAATTATAAAGAACTTATTTCTGTATAAAATAAAAAATCCCGAATAATCCAGACCAACCAGAGCGCACTATTTCTACAACATCATCAGTGCTGAAGCGTAACTACCAGAGCCGTTCGGCAGATGGCGAGCAGATATTTTGATATTTTGTGTCACATCGTGCACAATAACCCTAAAGGCACCAGGGTGGCGGGGCCACCGGCTTTTTATATATATATATATATATAAATATAGCTGCGAGCAGCGATGAAGGGCCAAAGCCGGCGGAACCGCCACCCCGGTGCCTTTAGGTAACTAAAGGAACCGGGGTTGCGGTGCCACCGGCTTGGGCCCGCAATCGCTGCTCGCAGCTATATTTATTCTTCTTTTTATTATTATTATTATTATTTTACTACCTTTTGGGCACTTTTGGAGCCCTTAACGTGCTCGAAAACTCTTGAAACTTTGCACACGGGTCAGAACCCGCGGCCATCAGGGCCGGGCTGAAGCTGGTACCCGGGCGTGGCAGGGGGGCTCGACAGCGCCCCCTGGAAGTGGTAAAAAATCTTGGTCCATAAATCAAACACGCTTGCATGTAATAATATGAAACTCGGTACACATATAGATCTCATTGGTTCATATATCCTTTGTACTTTTACTTTTTACGCCAGCCCAACAGGAAGTCAGCTATTATGGTTTGTTTGGAAACGCATGCCCCTGGAATTCGATAAACTCCTCCTAGAGACTTCAACCAATCGCCACGAAACTCGGTCAGCATGAAGTCAAGACATTGACGATGAAAAATTGCCAGTGGATTTTGATATCTCGAGCGGTTTGGCCGTGGCGAGGAAACGAAATTATGGCGAATAATGGAAACAGGAAGTGTGTTATAACTTCTTTATACATCAATTGGTCTTGATGAAACTTCGGCAGTGTGTTCGTTGTAAGAGGCCGATCACATGGATGTGACTATTGTGAGTAAAAGTTATAGTGCCAGCAACTGGCAGCAGGTAGTTTCAAACTTTCAAAATGCTTTTAAATCACCCTCTTATTTTTACCCGATTTGCTTCAAACTTTATGTGTATAATGTAAACACACACCAGATGTAGACCTGTGAAAGGATTATTGATATCTTAAATACTGTTGCCATGGCAACGCATTAAACTTTAATATCCTTTTTGGATGCTTTTGAGGCTCTTAACATGCTTGAAATTGCATGAAACTCGTCAGACACATCACAATTATTAGCAAGTAGACATGTGCAAAGTTTCAGAAACGGGCGTGGTGCAGGGGCTCGGTAGCACCACCTTTTGACAAAAGAGGGGGAGTTAGGTCTACACTTTTATCTACAACCTTAAAGCTCAGTCCGTATATTGTTCTCATCGAGCCGGACAACTTTCTAATTTACAGTCATTAGCTCCGACCAACAGGAAGTCAGATATTTTGGTTTGAATGTGGATGTTTTGAAGAATTTTCTCTCTCTGTGAGAGGGAGAGGGAAAGGGGGGGGGGGGATTTGTCTGCTGAGTGAGAATACTTTTAATTCTTGTTTTTCATGGTTTCAGGGGCTTTTGGGGCCTTTAACATGCTCGAAAACTCTTGAAACTTTGCACACGGGTCAGAACCCGCAGCCATCAGGGCCGGGCTGAAGCTGGTACCCGGGCGTGGCAGAGGGGCTCGACAGCGCCCCCTGGAATGGGATTTGAACACTTGTCCATAAATCAAACACACTTGCATGTAATAATATGAAACTCGGTACACATATAGATCTTATCGGGCCGAACAACTTTCGTGCTCTAAGTTTTACGTCAGCCCAACAGGAAGTCAGTTATTATGGGTTGTTTGGAAACTCATGCTCAGGAATTTAAAACACTTCTCCTAGGGAATACACCCGATCTTCACCAAACTCATTGTGCATGAAGTCAAGACATTGAAGATGATAAATTGCCAGCGGATTTTTGATATCTTGAACGGTTTGGCCGTGGCGAGGAAATGAATTTATGACTAAAAAAGGACACATAAAGTGTGTTATAACTTAGTTAGTTTTACCTACAGTTACAAAACTTGGCGTGTATATTGTTCTCTTCAAGCCGAACAACTTTCTAATTTACAGTTATTAGTTCCGACCAACAGAAAGTCAGATATTGTGGTTTGAATGTGGATTCTGAGAATTTTCTCTCCCTCTCTCTGACAGAGAGAGTGTTCCCTGCCATTCTCTGTGTGTGTGTGTGTGTGTGTGTGTGTATGTGTAGGGAGGGTGAGAAGGAAAGGGGGGGGGGCGGTCTTTTCCAGTGATAGTTTAAACACAAAATCATAAATAGGGCTATACTGCCCTCTTGTGTCCAAAATTATATTTATATATGAATATATTACGTATGTGACTGAGGATGTTGTGTTTTATAGCGAGTGTACACAAATACAAGTAAACAGTTTGCAGTCTGAATGATGTCCTGTATGAAAAAAATGACGGAGTATGTTTCCACTGTTCACACACACACACAGTTCGATCGCGCCCGCGCTTCTCTCTCTCTCTCTCTCTCACACACACACACACACAGTTTGATGGCGCGCGCCTCTCTCTTAAAGCCCAATTTATACTTCTGCGTCGAACTCACGCCGTAGCTACGTCGTAGGCTGTGCGTAGCGCGCGTACCCTTCAAGGTACCCTGACGTGCACCTCTCCAAAAATGTAACAACGCGTCAATTCTACGCGGACGCAAGCACTGTGATTGGTCTGCTAGAACCCCTCCCTCGGTTTTCACAAGTTCCCTCTGCATGTGTAATTGCGCGTCAACGCGGACAACGACGCAGAAGTATAAATGAAAACCAACGCGTAGTGTATAGCGTAGAGGCTCCGGCGTAGGTCCGACGCAGAAGTATAAATCAGCCTGAAGGCCTGTTCACACCGGGACGAATATCAGCGCGCGTTATTCGTCAGCGTTTTTTGTGTTCACACCCAAGCGATTTTCGCTGACGATAAGCCGAGTGAACATGCAAATTCATTCCCTGACACTAGATGGCGCGTAATGCAAAACAGAAATACCCCGGTACACAAGGTGGTGCTGCGCAACTTTTACGCTTCTGATACTCGCTTTCACCTCCGATGAAGAGAGCAAGAATTCACGCGCATGTTTACGCGATTTTCTAAATCAGACAAAGAAAACATGGAAATTTCAAGCACCAGTAGCTCCAGCTCCAGCTCCAGCGATGAGGAACTTATTATTCTGATGAATGAGGAAAGATGCCGGAAAAGACGCCGATATTGGATACATCCCATAGCTACGAGAAGAGAAGAACATGGGGAGTTTTATCGACTGGTACAAGAGCTGAAAATGTATCATGAGCGTTTTCGGGGGTATTTCAGAATGTCCGTCAGTGAGTTCGAAAATTTACTTCAACAACTGGCTCCCTCACTGACAAAAGAACAGACACACTACCGTAAACCGATCGATCCAGAACAGCGTTTGGCCGTGTGTTTACGGTGAGTTCGTTTACATTGTTATCCACTTCAATGAATGTAAAAACTTAAGTGAAGCGTTGTTAAAAACTAGTATTTGTCTATTCCTATTTCAGTTTTCTAAGCACTGGGGACTCGTACCGCACTATTGCGTCCAGCTTTCGACTTGGTGTGTCAACTGTGGCTTCGATAGTGAGTGAAACCTGTGATGCAACGTGGCATTGCCTCAGAGATGAACATTTGCCAGTGCCTACTGTAGAGATGTGGAGGAGTACAGCCAGGAGGTTCCATGAACGATGGAATTTCCCTAACTGCTTGGGAGCCATGGATGGGAAACACGTATACATCCAGGCCCCTGCAAACTCTGGTTCTCTGTACTTTAATTATAAAGGTACGTTCTCCATTGTATTGCTGGTAATCTGTTGATGCAGATTACCTCTTCCTGGTGGTTGATGTGGGGAGCTATGGCAGCAACAGTGATGGAGGCATCTTTGCTAATTCTATGTTGGGAAAGGCACACAGAGATGGAACACTGAATGTCCCCCCAACAAATGAACTTCCAGGTGCTCCTGAGCTGGGAAAAGTTAACCATGTCATTGTGGCGGATGAAGCTTTTCCCCTGAAACCATATCTCCTCCGGCCGACCCTGGACGCCGCCTCCCCACAGACAAGAGAATTTTCAATTATCGTTTGTCTCGGGCACGGCGCATCTCTGAAAATGTGTTTGGCATACTCAGTCAACGCTTCCGGGTTTTCCGAAGACCTTTGCAGGTTCAACCAAGTGTTGTTGACCAAGTTGTCAAAGCTGCTTGTGTTTTGTGCAATTATTTGCGCCCGAAAGGAAACGGTCAGAATCATGCCGCAGAGGATGACCAAGACTGTGAGCAAACACTACAAGGCTTTGAACATTGTAGGGGGCAGCGGGCATCTGTGGAGGCACAGAATGTCAGAGAACTGTACAAGGAGTACTTCAACTCACCCGCAGGAGAGGTTGCTTGGCAGTATGACCATGTGAACCATGGTCTGGGGAACAGATAAAATCAAACTGTACATTTGAGCCATGTTGATTACATTTCCCACTGTGAAAACCGCTAGTGTATGTGTCAATTTCTGTAAACTTGAATACACTATAATTTTTTTTTGCAAAATGTAAAGTATTTGGTCACTTATTTACAGCTAAACTTAAGTTGTGATTTTGAAAATGTGTATCTGTAATAAACTTTTTTATAAGCATTTTCTTTAAAATCTTCTTTCCCTTCTGTGCCCAACATGGTTATGTTCCTGTAGATTGATAACGTGCCTATAAATGCAGTGACTCTGTAATTAGGCACATAGCTATTTTTAACAAGAGGTCAAGATGTACAAATGTTAAATCCCAAAATATGTTACATTAATTTCAAGTAAGTCACGTAAACACAATGTCTTTTGAAAAAATTAAACATTTATTTTTTTCAATGAACTACAAGTTGCAATCAAAGTAAAAAAGGTAGTCAGAAAAGTTAGTGCAAATAAGTCACAATGACTGTAGTGCAAGTGAACAATAGTGCACATACACATTCAACCATTTCTTGAATGTAAGTAAAATACAAAGGCATATATATCTATATAAAAAAACAGTAGAGCAAATAAGTCACAATGACTGCAGTAGTGCACATACACATTCAACTAATTCTTGAATGTTAATAAAATACAAATACAATGACATTTCTATATTAAAAAACAGCAGTGCAATAAAGTCACAATAACAATAGTGCAAATGCAAAAATGCATATAATAAACTTCTTTTAGGGTAGCCAAGTTGTAGAGCAGCCATAGTTTGTTGGGGTCTGCGGGGTGACCTGACGATAGGACACCGGTGACTGCTGAGTGAAAAAAGCAGACGAGGCCTGGCCAAACTCAGCATCATGCAACAGCTGATGTATTTTTAATTTGACCGAAGACTGTATGACTTGAGACAATCTCCTTAGTGCCGGTATCAAGCCAAGAGCAAACAAGTAATTATCATCATTTTGTTGCTCTCTTCTTTGCTCTCTGCGCTCCTCTTTCTCTCTTCTGCGTTCCTCTTTCTCACTTTCCCTGGCTTCTTTGGATAAGAGGTACCGGTCAAGGAAGTCTGGTGTCTCTGGCCGTTTTCTTTTTTTTACAGTACACCTTGTCACAGTTGGGCTGGAGGATGATGATCCTGGAGACGTGCTTGCTGGTGCTTCTTCACTGTCGCTCACTTCTTTTCTGACCACCACTTGGCCAACCTCTTCATCCATATTTTCATGAGGAATATTGCTGTGAACACTGTAAAGACAAATTCAGTTTACATCAGAAACAATAACTCACACTGTGGCCCATGCCACACTTCATAGCCATCATGACAAAATACTCAAGAGCTCAATGTTTGATTACTAATTTAGTTTAGATTCATGCTAATTTTAATGTACCATATGTCTGGCAACACAATTTCAGCAGAGGTTAGCTATACACAGAACACAAACTAATATATTGAACTAGAGTTGTGATCGCATGGTGAACAGGGAACATGCAATTATATCATGTTAATGTTTAATGTCATTGTCAATGCATTATAGTATAGAGGGTTTTCAAGACGCGTCATCAATCCGGAAGTCGGACATTTTGGAGGCACTGAACATAAACAATGCCACTGAACTCAACGCAAATTTAGCAGACTCAAATTTAGCAGATTTAGCAGACTCGCAAATTTAGCAGACTATTTCTGCTATTTTTTTTAGTGTTATGTGTTCAGTAGTACATAAACAGTGCAATCCATGCTGTTGTTTACATCCGAGTGCCTCCATAATGGCCGCGCATCCGTAACGTGACGTTGGTGAAAACCCTCTATAGCTCACACAGCTATGTATTGTAATGTACTAATGATAATACCTTCGAAATTCAGTTGATGTTGCGAGGAACTCCATGATCTTCATAAATTTCCACGGCTTCTTGTTTTTGGCAGCCTGTCCACTTCGGCAATCATCTTCGCGCTTTTTTCTTGTATATGTATCGCGCAGGCTTTTCCATTTCTGTTTTACCTCCTCCACTACAGCACACAAATGGCGATCGTCAAACATTTGTGGGAAAAAGTTACAAGCATATGTACATGAAAGACAATTAAGTGAAATTAAACTCACCATCAAGGCTCATTTGTTCTGCAATAACACTCCATAGCAGGTCTCTTTTGTTGATATTTTTGTAGTCGCTGTCGCGTTTATCATATAGCTCTTTATGCTCCAGAGACCAACGAGACCAGCAGCTCAACATTCATCTTGCCCATAGACATCTTGCTTTGCATCTTCCTCGTCTTCCGGCAGTATAGACGGTGGCGTATATCTTCTTCGCCGTTACGTTTGTGACCGTTTTGTGTTTGAGCGCCCCCAAGTTGTGTTTTACTGTAACTTCAGAAGCACCAGACACGTGAGCAAAAGCGCCAGTCTCATTGGTCGGGAAGTTTTTGACGTGGCGCGTCAAACTAAAAAAACGAACCCGAGGCGTTTTTTTTAAATTGACGCTTTTACGCGTGGCGTTTTACGCGTTGGTGTGAACACTCACATTGGCGCCCTTTGTTTAGTCACGAGGCGTTAAACGTCGGCGAATAACGCGCGCGAAATTCGTCCCGGTGTGAACAGGCCTTTAAGCTGGAGTGTGTGTGTGCGCGCGAGAGAGGCGCGCTGGCGCGATCGAACTGTGTGTGTGTGTGTGAGAGAGAGAGAGAGAGAGAGAGAGTGAGAGAGAGAGAGAGAGAGAGAGAGAGGCGCGGGCGCGATCGAACTGTGTGTGTGTGTGTGTGAGAGAGAGAGAGAGAGAGAGGCGCTGAAATCATTTTATACGGAAATCAATTATTTATAATTCAGATGAGAATAAAGTTAGTGTTAATTAAAATTATAAGGAACATTTAGTTTTTCTGTTCTGAATATCATTAAAACAGAAAAGGCAGAGACAACATAATGATGAATAATCTTAAGATATTATATCGTATGCTATGTGTTGTGAATACACCCATGTTAAACATTAAAATTTACTTCCATTGCATATCATAGGACACATAAGCGTAAAATATAATTACATTAATAAACCTGTACAAAGACCTCCAGATAAATACTGGGCTTCTATATTTACACATTTAAGTGCTGAAAAACATATTGAGCTATGACATCCTATGACATTAAAAATTATTCTATATTTAAATTTTCTCATATATGTGGCTATTGTGGTTCAAGATCATAGGCCCTGTCCCAAATGGCACACTTCATATGAATACTCGGTCTTGTGTACTTATTTCATGTGTCCGTTAAATCCATGAGACCCATGGATGAGGTGTCTCATTTTTCATTTTAGGTTTCAGAAGGTTGCTCACGCATACTTTGTGGTTGATATGTGCCCTCGATGCGCACTTGATGCACCCAAACTGATGCAAGCTCTACAGGACACTTCTTTTCGACAATCAAAGCAGGGTTACGTTTTTGCACGTCGTGCACAATAACCCTAAAGGCACCAGGGTGGCGGTGCCACCGGCTTCTTTATATATATATTAGTGTTGCGCGGGTCGACTCGTAACCCGCGGGTCGGGTTGGGGCGGGTAAAGAAATTGTCACTTTATTTGCGGGGCGGGTTGGGGCGGGTCATTAGTTTTTTGTTTTTTAAATCCATGTATGTTGCTTGCAATTTCCTGCCTATATTAAATATTTGGGAATATCTATTTTCATATTTTATTAGGTTATTTGAATACGAATGCCGTAGTAACGTAACTTGCATGAGGTTCCCAAACCTTTGGCGTCACGTGACACGTCACGAAAGTGGCGCGCCAAGCAGCTCCGCAGCTCCCGCCGCCAGCCACAACAACAACAACGGAGAAATAAAAGTGAAGATGGAATACGAGGTGCGGGAGAAATGGAGGTCGGGAATTTACATGATTAAAAGAAAAAAAGGTCAGGCTGCTAAATCTAATGTTTGGGATCGGTTTTCAGAAGTAGGCCTAGTTGCAGCAGGAGACAACAGTAGTATCGGCTAACGTTACCTGAAGTGCAACTCGTGTGAAAAATATACAAACAGTAGCGCCACAAAACGGGCACTTCGAGCATGTCAAGACATATTTGTGGGGGGGTTTAAGAAATAAAAAATGGTTTAGCCTATTAGATGAATACAAACGCTGCTTTGTAAATGTTGAAAATGTTTATTAGTATCTTATTAATATCACCTGATTTATGGTTCATATTCATAATCGTCTGTTGTTGCTTACTGGGCGATGTTTCCAAGCACTTTCAGGCTGAAATAAAGGCTGTTTTCATTTACATTACAATGCCTAGTACTGTGTCTATTTAACGGTCGCGGGTGCGGGGCGGGGCGGGTTGTAAAAATAGATACAGTGGTGCGGTTTGGCTGGGGCGGGCCAAATAATTTCATAAAAGCGGGACCCGCGGGTTGGAAAAAAAGCCGACCCGCGCATCACTAATATCTATCTATATATATATATATATATATATATATATATATATATATATATATATATATATATATATAAATATAGCTGCGAGCAGCGATGAAGGGCCAAAGCCGGCGGTACCGCCACCCTGGTGCACCAGGGTGGCGGTGCCACCGGCTTGGGCCCGTAATCGCTGCTCGCAGCTATATTTATTATTATTATTGTTCTTTATTATTATTATTTTACTACCTTTTGGGCACTTTTGGGGGCCTTAACGTGCTCAAAAACTCTTGAAACTTTGCACACGGGTCAGAACCCGTGGCCATCAGGGTCGAACTGAAGATGGTACCCGGGCATGGCAGGGGGGCTCGACAGCGCCCCCTGGAACGGGATTCGAAAACATGTCCATATATCAAACACGCTTGCATGAATTAATATGAAAATGGGTACACATATAGATCTCATCGTTTCATATATCCTTCGTACTCTTACTTTTTACGCCAGCCCAACAGGAAGTCGGCTATTATGGGTTGTTTGGAAACTCATGCTCAGGAATATGAAACACTTCTCCTAGGGAATTCACCCGATCGTCACCAAACTCGGTGTGCATGAAGTCAAGACATTGAGGATGAAAAATTGCCAGGGGATTTTTGATATCTCGAACGGTTTGGCCGTGGCGAGGAAACGAATTTATTGCGAATAATGGAAACAGGAAGTGTGTTATAACTTCTGCATACATTAACTGATCTTGATGAAACTTCAGCAGTGTGTTCGCTGTAAGAGGCCGATCACATGGATGTGACTATTGTGAGTCAAAGTTATAGCGCCACCAACTGGCAGCAGGAAGTGTGTCACTTTCAAAATGCTTTTAAATCACCCTCTTATTTTTACCCGATTTGCTTTATGTGTATAATGTAAACACACGGCAGATGTAGACCTGTGAAAGGATTATTGATATCTTAGATACTGTTGCCGTGGTAACGCATCAAACTTTAAGATTATTTTTTGATGCTTTTGAGACTCTTAGCATACTTGAAATTGCATGAAACTCGAAAGACACATCACATTTATTAGCCAGTAGACATGTGCAAAGTTTCAGAAACGGGCGTGGTGCAGGGGCTCAGTAGCGCCACCTTTTGACAAAAGAGGGGGAGTTAGGTCTATACTTTTATCTACAATCTTAAAACTCAGTATGTATACAAAGCCTATAATAAAGAATAGTTTAGGATCCAAATACATCGCAAATGTTGAAACAGTTTGATTCTAATGAGAGAGTTACATGAGCCCAACACCACTTACTTTCACTTTCGCTTTACATTATTTCGGTTACTTCTTGTTTATAGTTTTTTAAAATTCTTGTTCTGTTCTGAATATCATTAAATTTAAAGGATTGCTTGTGTAATATTTTGAGTGTATCATCAAATCAGAATAATTCTCTTGGTAAAATAAAAATTCCCGAATAATCCAGACCAACCAGAGCGCACTATTCCTACAACATCATCAGTGCTGAAGCGGAACTACCAGAGCCGATCGGCAGATAGCGAGCAGATGCAGCATATGTGTTGTATCGAGGCAGGGTCAGGCCAGGGGAATCCATTTGCAGCTTTTTATTAAGAATGGTCAAGACAGGCAGGGTGAACAATGGCAAACAGGGCAGAACAGAAAAGGCAGAGACAAACCAGGTTGACAGGCAAAGGACAAAGACCTTCAGATAGATACTGGGCTTCTGGATTTACACATTTAAGTGCTGCAAAACATATTGACCTAAAAATTATTCTAAATTTAAATGATCTCATATATGTGGCTATTGTGGTTCACGATCATAGGCCCTGTCCCCAAATGGCACACTTCATATGAATTTTCGGTCTTGTGTACTTATTTCATGTGTCCGTTAAATCCATGAGACCGTAGGCTGTCTCATTTTTCATTTTAGGTTTCAGAAGGTTGCTCACGCATACTTTGTGGTTGATATGTGCCCTCGATGCGCACTTTTGCAGAGCCCACACTGATGCAAGCTCTACAGCACACTTCTTTTCAACAGTTAAAGCGGGGGTTACGTATTTGCACATCGTGCACAATAACCCTAAAGGCACCGGGGTGGCGGCTTGTTTTTATATATATATATATATATATATATATATATATATATATATAAATATAGCTGCGAGCAGCGATGAAGGGCCAAAGCTGGTGGCACCGCCACCCCGGTGCCTTTAGGTAAAGGCACCGGGGTGGCGGTGCCACCGGCTTGGGCCCGCAATCGCTGCTCGCAGCTATATTTATTATTATTATTATTAGGGCCCAAGCCTTGAAAAGGCGAAGGCCCTATTGTTTTCCTTAGGAAAATTAGGAAAATTATTATTTTACTACCTTTTTGGCACTTTTGGGGCCCTTAACGTGCTCGAAAACTCTTGAAGCTTTGCACACGGGTCAGAAACCGCGGCCATCAGGGACGGGCTGAAGCTGGTACCCGGGCGTGGCAGGGGGGCTCGACAGCGCCTCCTGGAACGGGGTCCGAAAACTTGGTCCATAAATCAAACACGCTTGCATGTAATAATATGAAACTAGGTACACTTATAGATCTCATCAGGGCGAACAACTTTCGTGCTCTAAGTTTTACGCCAGCCCAACAGGAAGTCGGCTATTTAGGGTTGTTTGGAAAACGCATGCAATGGAATTTAAAGTACTCCTCCTAGGGAATTGATCGAGATGCCACGAAACTTGGTCAGCGTGAAGTCAAGACATTGAGGATCTCGAACGGTTTGGCCGTGGCGAGGAAACGAAATTATGACGAGAAACATGAAATAGAATGTGTGTTATAACTTCAGCATACATTAACTGATCTTGATGAAACTTCAGCAGTGTGTTCGTTGTAAGAGGCCGATCACATGGATGTAAGTATTGTGAGTCAAAGTTATAGCGCCACCAACTGGCAGCAGGAAGTGTGTCACTTTCAAAATGCTTTGAAATCACCCTCTAATTTTTACCCGATTTGCTTCAAACTTTATGTGTATAATGTAAACACACGCCAGATGTAGACCTGTGAAAGGATAATTGATATCTTAGATACTGTTGCTGTGGCAACAAATCAAACTTTAATATTCTTGTTTGATGCTTTTGAGACTCTTAGCATGCTTGAAATTGCATGAAACTCGACAGACACATCGCATTTATTAGCCAGTAGACATGTGCAAAGTTTCAGAAACGGGCGTGGTGAGGGCTCAGTAGCGCCACCTTTAGTCTAAAATGGGGGGGGTTAGTTTTATCTACAGTAACAAAACTCAGTACGTCTATTGTACTCATCAAGCCGGATAACTTTCTAATTTACAGTCATTAGCTCCGACCAACAGGAAGTCAGATATGTTGGTTTGAATATGGTCTTTTTCTCTTTCTCTCTGTGTCTATGTCTCTGTGTGTGTGTGAGGGGTGAGGGGTGAAACTTTGCACACGGGTCAGAACCCGCGGCCATCAGGGCCGGGCTGAAGCTGGTACCCGGGCGTGGCAGGGGGGCTCGACAGCGCCCCCTAGAACGGGGTCCGTAAACTTGGTCCATAAATCAAACACGCTTGCATATAATAATATGAAACTCGGTACACATATAGATCTCATCGGGCCGAACAACTTTCGTGCTCTAAGTTTTACGCCAGCCCAACAGGAAGTCGGCAATTATGGTTTGTTTGGAAAAGCATTCCCCTGGAATTCGATATACTCCTCCTAGAGTATTCAACCAATCGCCACGAAACTCGGTCAGCATGAAGTCAAGACATTGAGGATGAAAAATTGCCAGCGGATTTTTGATATCTCGAACGGTTTGGCCGTGGCGAGGAAACGAAATTATGGTGAGTAAAGTGAGACAGGAAGTGTGTTATAACTTCTTTATACATTAATTGATCTTGATGAAACTTCAGTAGTGTGTTTGTTGTAAGAGGCCGATCATATGGATGTAAGTATTGTGAGTCACAGTTATAGCGCCACCAACTGGCAGCAGGAAGTGTCACTTTCAAAATGCTTTGAAATCACCCTCTTATTTTTACCCGATTTGATTCAGACTTTATGTGTATAATGTAAACACACGGCAGATCTAGACCTGTGAAAGGATTATTGATATCTTAGATACTGTTGCCGTGGCAACGCATTAAACTTTAATATTCTTTTTTGATGCTTTTGAGACTCTTAACATACTTGAAATTGCATGAAACTTGACAGACACATCACATTTATTAGCCAGTAGACATCTGCAAAGTTTCAGAAGCCGGTGTGGTGAGGGGCTCAGTAGCGCCACCTTTTGACAAAAAAGTGGGGGGTTAGTTTCATCTACAGTTACAAAAATCGGTATTTATATAGTTCTCCTCGAGCCGGACAACTTTCTAATTTACAGTCATAAGCTCCGACCAACAGGAAGTCAGATATTTTGGTTTGAATGTGGAGAAAATCTCAGAATATTGCTAGTCTCTCAGTGTCTGTTTGTGTGTGTGTGTGTGGGAGGAGAGGGTCTGGTCAGGTTTATTTTAGACCCTTTCTTTGCTGTGTGCGACTTCTCTGGTATTTTTGAGCTGAACAACTTTCGTGCTCTAAGTTTTATGCCAGCCCAACAGGAAGTCGGCTATTATGGGTTGTTTGGAAAACGCATGCTTTGGAATTTGAAACACTCCTCCTAGGAAATTCATTCAATCACCACCAAACTCGGTGTGCATGAAGTCAAGACATTGAGTATGCTAAATTGCGGACGGATTTTTGATATCTCGAACGGTTTGGCCGTGGCGAGGAAACGAATTGATGGCGAGAAAAGAGAAACACAAAGTGTTATAACTTCTGCATACATTAATTGATCTTGATGAAACTTCAGCAGTGAGTTCGTGTTAAGAGGCTGATCAGATGGATGTAACTATTGTGAGTCAAAGTTATAGTGCCACCAACTGGCAGCAGGAAGTGTGTTAATTTCTAAATGCTTTTGACAAAAGTGGGAGGGTTAGTTTTACCTACAGTAACAAAACTCGGTACGTATATTTTTCTCATCAAGCCGGACAACTTTCTAATTTACAGTCATTAGCTCCGACCAACAGGAAGTCAGATATGTTGGTTTGAATAGGGTCATTTTCTCTTTCTCTCTGTGTCTATGTCTCTGTGTGTGTGTGAGGGGTGAGGGGGGAGGAGGGGGGAGGAGGGGGTGCTAGATAAACCATTTCACTGCTGTGTGATTTGGCCTGCATTAAAAAGGAAAGTAAATGTTTTAAGCCTTGAAAATATATATATTATTATTTTTTTTCATTGTTCTAATCTGGTCAGGCAAGTAGAATTCTCTGTCTTGTCCCCATGAATGACCGTGCAGCCGTGCACTTAGTTTGAGTTTAAAATTAGTCCTGCATTAAAAGGATAAAGAAATCTCTAGGGCCTTGTATTTTGCATAGCACTTTATGGATATTTTTAAAATGACAAAATATGCATAGAACATATCTTTTAAATGTATTGTTTGCTTTAAATAAAATTAATATTGTATGTTTGGTGATTCAAGCTGAATGAATTTAAAATTAATGTGCTATATATATTAGATCAATATATATGTTTTCTTTAACATTTTAATCAACACTAACTTTATTCTCATCAGAATTATACATTGTGGTATAAAATAATACAACCATTAAAAAAACCATTTGATTTTCTATTTTAATCAATGTAGAATGTGTAACTTAAAAAAACAAATTAGTGCTCTGTTTGAGGACAAGAAATGAAAACCTATGCAATATGATGAATGTCCAAAAGATGGCACTCACAGACTCACAGAAATGGGGTTGGATAAATATTTTTTTTGCTTTTAAACTGTGTGTGTGTGATTACAGTGACAAGAGTTTAACCCTTGTTCAAGTTTAAGTTGAAGGCCTTGTCTTTTTGGATATATATATATATATATATATTTTTTTTTTTTCAAAGTATTCATATAACCCATTTAGTTTACACTTTTAGTTTGCTTTAAATTAAATTATCCTTTGACATTAAAAATTATTCTAAATTTAAATTAACTCATCTACGTGGCTATTGTGGTTCACGATCATAGGCCCTGTCCCAAATGGCACACTGTTACGACCAGCTCGTTTAAAGCCGCAACATAAAAGAGGGATCAAACTCAAAATGTTCCATGAATGAAAAATGTTTTATTTTCTTTAGCAAATATAACAATAACTACTCGTAACAAACATAAGTCTAGGGAAAAGAATAAAAAAAAAACAAAGAAATAAACAAAATAACTACAACAAAATATTAAAGCTACATGATATAAGATAAGTATAAGAAAGAAAAGCAATGAGATGTAAAGAGAAGCTCCTGTGAGAAACTATCCCACAGAGAGTGCTAACCAAATGAAAAAGTCAGAACGCTTAAATACTAAATTTCCTAATTAACAATTAACATGGGGGAGTGACTCAAAACTCCCACGGACTGCCACCATCAGGTAAGGAGTACACTCAGGGTCGTCACACCTCCCATTCCAAAAAGAGGTTCCCTAAAGAACCAAGAAAAAAGATGAATAAAAATAAAATATGAACAGCAGCAAAATCTGTGTAGAGATAAAAAACATCGGGCTCGTTTATACTCATCTCCGTAATCCCGTTCCATTCCACTCCTTGATCTCCTGGGCCCTAGGATATCAAAAGAGGGACAGAGAGAGGGAGAGAAAGAGAAAGAGAAATGCACAAACGCTACGCAAAAAAAAAAAATATTTACGTACGTGAAAGAGCATCGGCAATGAAATTATCCTTGCCGCGGATATGTTTGATCAAGAGATGAAAAGGTTGTAAAATAAGACTCCATCTCATAATTCTTTGGTTTTTACCACGCATCCGATCTAAAAAGGTCAAAGGATTGTGATCGGTGTAAACTATGACAGGACCACAAATTGAGCTCAAATAGACCTCAAAATGTTGAACTGCCAGCACAAGGGCTAAAGTCTCTTTTTCAATAGTCGAATAAATCTGCTGATGGCGGTTAAACTTTTTTGAAAAATAATTAACTGGATGTGCAATTCCATCAGTATCTTCCTGTAAAAGAACCGCGCCAGCACCAGAAGCACTGGCATCAACAGCAAGGAGGTGCAAAAAAATCAGGTGCAACAAGTACAGGAGCGTTGGCTAACAGGGCTTTCGCATTATAAAAAGAACACTGGCATTGTTCTGACCACTTGAATGGTTTCTTGGGACTCAATAAATCAGTTAAAGGAGTAACTACAGTGGAAAAATTCTGACAAAACCCTCGATAGTATCCTACCATTCCCAGAAACCGATGGAGTTCACGACGGGTACTAGGTGGGGGAAAACTACTAATAGCATCAACTTTAGAGTCGATTGGTTTTACACAACCCCGACCAACCACTTTACCCAAATATGTCACGGTGGCTTTTCCAAACTCGCACTTGGCAAGGTTAATTGTTAAATTGGCTTCAGCCAGACGTACAAAAAGTTCTTTAATTTGCTCCAGATGTTCGGACCAAGAAGAACTAAACAATACAACATCGTCTAAGTAAGCTTCGCATCCTGACAACCCAGACAGTACTCGATTTGACAACCGCTGAAACGTAGCGGGAGCATTTCTGACCCCAAAAGGCATAACAGTGTACTGAAGGAACCTATCAGGTGTAACAAAAGCAGACAATTCCTTAGCACGAGGTGTCAAAGGAACTTGCCAGTAACCTTTCAAAAGGTCGAATTTGCTGACAAACTGTGCAGAGCCAACACGATCTATGCAATCATCAATTCTAGGTAAGGGGTAACAATCAGGTTTTGTCAGCGTGTTAAGCTTCCGGTAGTCAGTGCAAAAACGATAAGTATTATCGGGTTTACTTACAAGAATGCAAGGAGAGCTCCAAGAGCTAAAACTGGGTTCTGCCAAATTATGAGCCAGTAAGTGGTCTAAATCTTTCTGAAGCAACTCCCTTTTTACAAGGTTTACTCGATATGCATGTTGTTTTACAGATTTAGCCATACCAACGTCAATGTCATGTTCAATACATGAGTTCGGGTAGGAACATCAGAAAAAAGAGAGGGGAATGAACTTACCAACGTAATTATCTCAGTCTTCTCTGATTCAGACAAATGAGACAAATAAGAACTCAAATTAGCAAGAACTTCAGAATTGTGGAGTCGCCCTTACACTACTCCTCTAGAAGGACTGTTAATTTCATACTCAGCTATGGGACCCGAATTTTCCCCCATCTCCTCAGATACTTCTGAAGTGCTCTGATCAACAATAGTTGACACAATATCCACAGACAGAGAAGTCACAGGAGTCATATATGGTTTTAATAAATTTATGTGACAAACCTGTAGTTTCTTTCGGCGGTCAGGCGTGTTTAACAGATAGTTGTTGTTGGGAAAACATTTTGTAATTGTAAAAGGTCCCATAAACCTAGCCTGGAAAGGACTAGTCAAAACTGGTAACAATGCCAGCACTTGGTCACCTACTTGAAATTCTCTAAATTTAACCTTGCGGTCAAACAATTTCTGCATCTTCCCCTGAGACTTACCTAATTTTCGTTGGACAATAGCTCTAGAGTCAGTCATGAAAACTGCTTGCATAATCTAAAACGTTTTCTGGCGGATCAGAAGTCTTCCATTCATCGGCCAAGACAGCAATAGGGCCTCTGACAGTATGTCCAAACACTAACTCATTAGGACTGAAACCTATGCTCTCTTGTACGACTTCACGGATAGCTAATAACATCCAAGGGAGTCCTTCTTCCCAGTCACAGTCAAGTTCAACACAATAAGATCTCAAAAGTGACTTCAGAGTCTGATGGAATCTATCTAGCGCCCCCTGACTCTGAGGATGATAAGCACTTGAGACGCTATGTGTGACTTTAAGTTGTCGCATGACTTTAGAAAATTGTCGGGACATAAAGTTTGACCCTCGATCAGACTGAATAGTTTTCGGAATGCCGAAAATAGACATAAAACTTGTCAACGCCTTTAAAATCGATTTAGTAGTAATGGATCTCAAGGGGTAGGCTGCAGGATAACGTGTGGACTGACACATTACAGTAAGTAAATAAGCATGTCCAGCCTTAGATCGTGGTAAAGGACCCACGCAATCAATTATCAAGTGTTCAAAAGGAGTTGTGACTGCAGCGATAGGCTGTAAAGGAGCCAACGGAATTTTCTGGTTTGGCTCCCCGGTCATTTGACATGTATGACAGGAGCGTATATAGTTAATCACATCACGTTTGACCCTGGGCCAATAGAATTCTCTCAAAATCCTGTCATAGGTCTTTCGTACACCCATATGGCCAGCGACGCCCTCATGAGACAGCTGCAGAACGGCTTGATGAAAAGTAACAGGAACAACAATTTGGATCTTAGGATCTAGTAAAAGGTCAGAACGCATGGGTTGTTTCCTACAGAGCAATCCGTTCCTGAGGAAATAAGCAGAAAATGAGTTCTGGTCACCTTCAATCACCAAAGAAAACAGGTCTTGGAGGGTACCATCCGACTGCTGTTCTTTAATTAGTTCATCTCGAGATACACTATAAAGTGGAGATAAAGAACATGCATTAACATGGTCCCCACAGTCAAAAGAACTTTCAGGAATGGAATCAGATATTTCCACATGGTCAATGACAGACTGTAACTCAGACACAGGGATCTCATCTTCAGTATCAGTGCACACAATATTACTTCCTGCCTGAGAGGAATCTACAAAAAAATTAAAGTATAACTAAGAATGGTTTCCCTTTCGTCTGATATTTTCTTGGCCTTGGCTCGAGTTACCGCACATGCAGGGTATAAGTTATGACAGTCAGAGGAGTCATACATTTTTCCTGCAACAGGAACTACTATAGGCGGAACCCCACCATCTGACTTCTCCCACACATTCCCTCCCGCTAGATCATTTCCAAGTATGAAGGTGACTCCAGGGACAGGAAGCACTGAACGAACTCCCACAACAACATCACCTGACACAATCTTGGAGTTAAGATGAATGCTGTGTAGAGGAACTTCCATAAATCCCATCTCAAACCCTCTTACTAATACATGAGTTCCAGTAGCAATACTATCAGACAAAGGCAAAAGTCCTTCCAAAAAAAAAGACTGCGAGGCTCCCGTATCTCGAAGGACGCAAACAGGAACAGTCTTCTCAGAGCCAGGCAAAGACACGGTCCCCTCTGTAAGAAATGGTGCATAATCATTATGACTCTTAACATTATCCACCTCAGAGATATTCTTCTGCATTTCTACAAACTGAGCAGGACTATGGTTTTCACATGATGTAGAAATTAAACCGACTGTTTTAGCAGATCTCTCCTTTTTCTTAAGAATCATGCAATCAGAAATTTTATGTCCTGCCTTTTTACAATAAAACCAAACAATATCTCCTTTAACATGTGTCGCAACAGCATGATCAGGAGAGAAATGAGAAGCAACATTTTGACGTACAACAGTCGTTTTGCTCTTACTAAAAACGCTGGACTTAGGTCTATGCAGATCATTTAAATGACTAATCGAGCCTCGGTGAGTAAGTACAAATTCATCAGCCATAAGAGCAGCATCCGACAATTTATTCACCTTATGCTCATTTAAATACATAGTGACAGCATTTGGTAAGCAATGTTTAAACTCTTCAAAAAGTATCAGCTCTCTAAGCTGTTCCTTAGTGCTTACTTTCATTGAAGTACACCAGCGATCAAACATGGTTACCTTTTCTCTGGCAAATTCAAGATAAGTGCACTTCTCAGATTTAAAAAAAATGTCTAAATATCGGACGGTATGCCTCAGGTGCTAATCCATATGCTTGTAGTAGTGCAGATTTAACAGTTTCATAATCACGGCTTTGCTCAACAGTTAACGTGGAGTACACTTCCTGTGCTCTCCCGGTTAAAACACATTGCAACAATAACGTCCAAAATTCTCTGGGCCATTTTAGTGACTCTGCAACACGTTCAAAATTAGAAAAATATTTCTGTACCTCTCTCTCAGAAAACGAGGGAACCATCCTAATGTTTTTAAAAACATCAAAACCAGGTGCAGCAGAGACTGATTCATTAGATGTTTCGGAAGCTTGAGTTTCAACTGTTTTTGCATTCAGCTCCAACTCAAGTTTCCTCAACTGAAAATGTCTTTCATCCTTTTCTCTTTCAAACTGCAACTCCAAATTTCGCATCTCAAACTGCTGTTGTAATTTCCTTTCCTCAACATCTCTATCTAACTCTTTCTCTTTTAAAACACGAGCATCACGTTCAGCACGAAGCTTTTCTGCATCAACACATAACTGCTTCTCTTGTAAAGACATCTCGCTAAACTTTACATTTCTGTCAGTATCATCAAAAGGAGACTCGTTAACTCCACGCCAAAACGCTCAGCAATCTGCAACAACTCTTCCTTCGTGCATCTCTCCAGTAATATTTCTGAAGGAAACGTGAAGAAATCTTCGATGACTGAAGACATTTTTTCTAAAACAGGAGTTAAGCTAACCAGACCAAAACAACAGTAAACTCGCGTGAGAACACCACTCTAAACTACAACATTGAGACTACAAATCCCATAAGCCACTTCGCCAGGGACCGTCGCAGCATAACACGGTTCTGTTGCAAATCCCGCAGTTACAAGATAGATGAAGACTTACCAGACGTTCCCCACATCATCTTCATACTCTTAGCAGGCATGAAAAACAGACACGAAAGACAGTAACAAAGTGTCACCTTAAATGAAAATGAGAGACTTCAGTTCCTAACTATAAACCAGACTAACTAAACCTACCTAATCTTCAAAGGTGTACCGGACTCGAGGCGGCATTAAAACGCTGAACTCAAGGACAGTTGGTACTTTTAAACCGAAGGCCTGAAGCGTACCCCCGACAGAGATTTAAACCTCCGCCCAGAATAACCTTCAAAAATAAGAAAGGCAAAACAACAAACTAAAATAACAAACAGTGCCCCGATGGAAGGATTGTAAACCCAGCTGAGGACACTCTAAATACCCGAAGTCTACTCATTTACACAGGTGAACACAAATATTATACTTACTTATACATGTAGCTATCTTGGACGAGCCTCCAATTTTATGTTACGACCAGCTCGTTTAAAGCCCCAACATAAAAGAGGGATCAAACTCAAACTGTTCCATGAATGAAAAATGTTTTATTTTCTTTAGCAAATATAACAATAACTACTCATAACAAACATAAGTCTAGGGAAAAGAATTTAAAAAAAAAAACAAGGAAATAAACAAAATAACTCCAAAAAAATATTAAAGCTACATGATATAAGATCAGTATAAGAAAGAAAAGCAATGAGATGTAAAGAGCAGCTCCTGTGAGAAACTATCCCACAGAGAGTGCTAACCAAATGAAAAACTCAGAACGCTTAAATACTAAATTTCCTAATTAACAATTAACATGGGGGAGTGACTCAAAACTCCCACGGACTGCCACCATCAGGTAAGGAGTACACTCAGGGTCGTCACAACACTTCATATGAATTTTCAGTCTTGTGTAGTTATTTCATGTGTCCGTTAAATCCATGAGACTGTAGGGTGTCTCATTTTTCATTTTAGGTTTTAGAAGGTTTGTCATGCATACTTTGTGGTTGATATATGCCCTCGATGCGCACTTTTGCAGAGCCCACACTGATGCAAGCTCTACAGCACACAACAGTCAAAGCAGGGTTATGTTTTTGCACGTCGTAACACGTTGCACAATAACCCTAAAGGCACCGGGGTGGCGGCTTGTTTATATATATATATATATATATATATATATATATATATATAAATATAGCTGCGAGCAGCGATGAAGGGCCAAAGCCGGCGGCACCGCCATCCTGGTGCCTTTAGGTAACTAAAGTAAATCTAGACTGACGAATGGGGATCGCTTGTGAGAGCCTATCTAGTTTGAGTGTATCTAAACGTATTTTTTCCTCCCTGCGCAGTATTATTTTGTAAAAGTGCAACACTGATCTCCTTCATTCTACTTTTTTCAGGTAATTGTTTTCCTCCTAATGCAGACAAAGCATTACAATAAATCTATGTTTCTTGAATTAGTCGTTACCATTCCTCATTTTAGTTTATTTTCTAATTTCTCATTATCATTGTTTCTACGTTGCTTTGATATATTTTTTGTTCCGGTGGGGTTATTATTAAGTTGCTACTAAATCTATTCAAGGGCTGAACATTCAATTTTTGGAAAGTTTGGTTGATGCTGACTATTGTTTGAACTTGTACTCATCTCTGTTGATTCTTTCTTTTTTGCACAGCTCCTTTCATTCCTGTGTTTCTGGTCAAGTTTGTCTCCTTTTTCCATTCATGATTTGATCATTCTGTTAGCCGTCTTATCAATCATTACATCTTTCACCAGGGTGACTCTTTACGAGTCGTTGCAAAGGACTTTTTTCTCTCATTGTCAGCATGTCCTTGATCCCTCACTCCCTGTTGTGGGGGGTTACTGAAGTCGGTTGATGTATTTTAAGTTGAGAGGCATGGACTCAAATGTCACTCTGTTGATCATTGCACAAGCCTCTTCTGAAATTACAAAGCACAGTCACTGGTTCTTTTTGTTAGAACCGTCCCAGAAACCTTCCTGGAATTGAGCTGCTGTCATCTGTAAATGAAAGCTTAATTATTTATGGTAGTGACAACAAGATGTCACTCAAACATCTGCTCATCTGGCCCATTGTCCTTCTTGGTGTTCCCTGTAGAGTGGTCATGTGGGCTGAGTGGTGTCATTTCTGCTTTCATTTACAGCAGTGCTTTAATCCATATATTCACATTTGTTTTTCATAAATTAAATTTTAGATATCTTATATCTTATATCTTATATCTTATCGGCATCTTATAATTTTAGCCACAAGGTCGGATCAGGTCAACACAACTATGTCAAACAATATTGAGAAGTGTCAGTGATCATAAGGTTCATTATAACACCATTGTTATAAACCGTTCTTTCCTTTATAAATTCTAATAGATTAAATATTTTAGAATAATAGGCCAGCCAATTGTAATTTCTCAAATACATTTAGTCATTTGTTGGTCTAATTTTTCCTATTCTTTTTGTTTTTGCTCATAAGCTGCTTTAAGAGGAAAATTGGAGATCTCTGCATAATCTTGGATTCATGGTCAACAACATTTCCATCTCATTATCCCAGTTTCGACAGCATTTGTGATTTCATAATTTTGGACTTTTGGAGTAATTTTTTCTCCAATCTATCTCTATAAAATTACCAAAACGAAATGGAGAGGCCAGTATCGTTGTTTTGCCAACAATAATAATTATTCTTTGACATTTTGTTTTGTTGACATCTTTTTCTTTGCCACAGAATAATTTTATCATGCTTTTAGACCTATAGTTGTTTAATATAATAGCCCTCACTATACCAAATCTAGCCTCAGTTTGAACTATTTGGTGAGCTGAACACCCACTTCTCTCTTTCAGTGTGCTTTCTTTTTCTTATAGGGCTGGACTTGTACCTACTGAAAAAGCAGAGAGGGTTAGTTTAGCAGAGAATATAAAGAATTGATTATGAGACCAGTGAATAATCAGGATGAATAAAATTAGTATAATAATTAACCAAATTTGAAGCAGTCTCTATTCATAGATGCCACCTACGTCACTAGAAATAGAACGCCACCATATTGACGACTGATCTCGCCCGGTATGGCCGCCCAAACTGCCCATTTGAATGAGAGAGAAAGAAGATAAAATTTTAATTTTAGGCTCCGATCCTTATTTTGTTACCCCCAGTTTTCTTTTGTCCTTTATTATCTGCCCCAGACTTGCCCCAATTTGCCTTCCATGATATATATACAAAACGTTGATTTATTTCAGTAATTCCATTCAAAAAGTGAAATTTGGATATTATATTCATTCATTACACACAGACTGATATATTTCAAATGTTTATTTCATTTAGTTGTGATGATTAAAACTGACAACTAATGAAAATCCCAAATTCAGTATCTCAGAAAATTAGAATATTACTTAAGACCAATACAAAAAAAGGATTTTGAGAAATGTTGGCCAACTGAAAAGTATGAACATGAAAAGTATGAGCATGTACAGCACTCAATACTTAGTTGGGGCTCCTTTTGCCTGAATTACTGCAGCAATGCGGTGTGGCATGGAGTCGATCAGTCTGTGGCACTGCTCAGGTGTTATGAGAGCCCAGGTTGTTCTGATAGTGGCCTTCAGCTCTTCTGCACTGTTGGGTCTGGCGTATCGCATCTTCCTCTTCACAATACCCCATATATTTTCTATAGGGTTAAGGTCAGGCGAGTTTGCTAACCAATTAAGAACTGGGATACCATGGTCCTTAAACCAGGTACTGGTAGCTTTGGCACTGTGTGCAGGTGCCAAGTCCTGTTGGAAAATGAAATCTGCATCTCCATAAAGTTGGTCAGCAGCAGGAAGCATGAAGTGCTCTAAAACTTCCTGGTAGACGGCTGCGTTGACCTTGGACCTCAGAAAACACAGTGGACCAACACCAGCAGATGACATGGCACCCCAAACCATCACTGACTGTGGAATCTTTACACTGGACTTCATGCAATGTGGATTCTGTGCCTCTCCTCTCTTCCTCCAGACTCTGGGACCTTGATTTCCAAAAGAAATGCAAAATTTACTTTCATCAGAGAACAAAACTTTGGACCACTCAGCAGCAGTCTAGTCCTTTTTGTCTTTAGCCCAGGCGAGACGCTTCTGACGCTGTGTCTTGTTCAAGAGTGGCTTGACACAAGGAATGCGACAGCTGAAACCCATGTCTTGCATACGTCTGTGCGTTGTGGTTCTTGAAGCACTGACTCCAGCTTCAGTCCACTCTTTGTGAATCTCCCCCACATTTTTGAATGGGTTTTGTTTCACAATCCTCTCCAGGGTGCGGTTATCCCTATTGCTTGTACACTTTTTTCTACCACATCTTTTCCTTCCCTTCGCCTCTCTATTAATGTGCTTGGACCCAGAGCTCTGTTAACAGCCAGCCTCTTTAGCAATGACCTTTTGTGTCTTGCCCTCCTTGTGCAAGATGTCAATGGTCGTCTTTTGGACAGCTGTCAAGTCAGCAGTCTTCCCCATGATTGTGTAGCCTACAGAACTAGGCTGAGAGACCATTTAAAGGCCTTTGCAGGTGTTTTGAGTTAATTAGCTGATTAAAGTGTGGCACCAGGGGCCTCATGTATCAATCTTGCGTACGCACAAAAACTTTGCTACGCCAGCTTTCACGCTCACGGTCGGATGTACTAACAGTGAAATTAACGTGAGAATGTGCGTTCCTCCACGCCAATTTCATGTCTGGCGTACGTACATTTCTCATAGTTTTTGTTCGTTGGCGACCCTTACAGGCAATGAAGTTAAGTTGCAAACATTACACAACGAATTGTTCTACAAGTCTATCGCACTACCACCTGTGGGAAGCATTGCTATTCATTTGCAATTTATAAAATAATTTACATATATTGTCACACGAGCCTTATGGGAATATTCTATCAATTATGCAATTAAGTAAGAACATATAAAAGCATATGATATTCCCATATGATGCAGTTGACCAGCCAAACATTAAAACGCAATTTTGCAGCGATAGCCGGTTTTCCTAATGTAATCGGAGCGATCGACTGCACACACATTGCTATAAAGGCGCCATCTGAAGAAGAATTTGCACATGTGAATCGGAAACATTTCCATTCAATAAATGTGCAGATAATATTGGTTACCTTCGTGGCAGTCCTGTAGTAAATCCGAGTCTCCCACGGCAGGGGATACTACTCCAGAGAGTAAAGTGTCACCCATAATTGAGGCAATTCTCTGACCCCTTTACCACTGCTTGTTCTGCCCATACTTTGTCGGTGCGCAGCAGTTCTCCATTTAACGTCCACCTTTATATCAGACCATTTTTTTTTAAGGTCATTTACAGTGCGACTTTCAGATCCCACCGCATTGACGGCATCAGCCAAACTCTCCCACTCATATTTTTTCCTTTCGTTATTAATTCCGGAGGACAAAGTTCCAAATATTTTTTTTTTCTCGTTTCTACCTCCGATAGTAGCACCTCCGATTCACTTTCTGTAAAGTTTCGCTTCTTGCCGCTTGCTTTAGCCATTTTCTTACTCCTTTCTTTTGCCAAAGTGGACTCATTACCATATTTAGATGTATTTAATTAAGGGAGGAGACTGGGTGGGGCGTTGTGCTCGTGCATGTGCGCTCATTTTTACGTTAATTGGGATGTACAAAGAGAATATGCGTGGGATCCTTCGTACGCAGAGATTCATACATCTGTTTTTTTTGTGCGTACGCACATTTACAGCTTTGTCCGTACGCAATGCTTTAGTATGAATTCAACGCAAGTCTTTGTACATGAGGCCCCAGGTGTCTTCAATATTGAACCTTTTCACAATATTCTAATTTTCTGAGATACTGATTTTGGGTTTTTTATTAGTTGTCAGTTATAATCATCAAAATTAAAAGGAATGAACACTTGAAATATATCAGTCTGTGTGTAATGAATGAATATAATATCCAAATTTCACTTTTTTTCACTTTTTATTACTGAAATAAATCAACTTTTTGATGATATTCTAATTATATGACCAGCACCTGTGTGTATATATATATATATATATATTTGTGCATAACCCCTCCCCATACATTGGGGATGGCTTGAAGGCTTTCAAGAGTATAGACGCGTATCAATATGCTGTTGCTGGATGGGTAACAAATGTAAAAGTGTGGCACCTGGCCTCCAAGGATTTATATTTAATCATGGGGAATGTAGCTATTATAAAAAAAATTCAAATGTATGATTTTGGTGGTAGTTCGCTCTGACTAGGTAGCAAGTTGTTAGCTAGCTAAGTGGCTAACAGCTGGTAGCTTACCAGCTGTTAGCCACGGCTCACGGCTTACTGTCATTAATCTGGATTAGGCCTGTCGCGATAGTCAATAAATCAATTAATCGCACGATAAAAAAAATGAGCTAGATAATTTTTCCGGCCACGATAATTTTCATTTGCATGCTTGTTTGTTTTCATCGTCTCTCTCTCTCTACCAAAGAGACTGGATGACAACTCTGTTTAAGACATAACCGACATATTTTACGTGAATACTCTCCAAAACGGACATTTAAACATAATGCTGTGTGTATTTGTCCATTCAGACACGAAACAGAGCTCAATTCATTACTCGCGCACTGTATAGGGGTCTATGGCTGCACGCTTCGGGTCGGGTGTGTGCGCACAGAAAGATGAGACATGATACAATATGAGACATTTCTTCTATCCTTTTCTTTTGGTATAGAATAAAATACCAGTTCGGGGTTCCTCTTTCGGCTGTTGTTGCAGCCAACTGCATAACATATTGCAGGCATTACTGAGACCGTCGGTCGTCAAGATGGCGGCGCAAAGCTACAGTGACGTCATGTGACCCGAACAAATAGAGTGATCTTAAGGGAAGGGAAGTCCTTCTGTTTATAGATCATCAGTCTGTTGACGCTGCTTGGCTGTCGCTCTGCATGTGTCGTCAGCCTATGCTGTCACTCAAAGGCCTGGTGTTGTAGAGTGGAATATAGGCTCTGTTGTTTCTCTGCCTCTTCTCAGTTTGGACAGTTTTTTGCATCTCAGGATTTTCTCTTTGTCCTCAGGAAAAAGTCTCCAGTGAAAGTTTCACATTTTCAATCATTAAAGGGGTCATGACATGGGTTTGTTTTTTGTTTTATTATGTTCCCTTAGGTGCAATTATAGTATTACTATAGTTCTTTGGACAAAAACCTTTTAAAATTGAGTGATTTATGACCTTTTCCCACCCTGTTTCCCATCCTCTGATTCAAACAGTCTGTTTTGGGGGTGTCTCCCCTTTAAGAGTTCAGTGTTAACGCCCACTGTTATGATTGGCTAACGTAAGTGCTTACACATAAACTATTAATGCCCCCTAAAAAGAACATTTGCGGATTCTGCGGAACTGTTTACATTAGTAGCGGGTGCTGCCGATTGCTTTGTGCGAGGCGATGACTCTTGCAATGATACAACCCTATATGTTTGATCCGGAATCCGATGAGGAATCAGAAGAAAATTAACCATCACCCACAACAACTAAGAATGGATCAGCCAGTGTCCACATGGAAAGTGTGAAACTATTTTGAATATGTCATTTGTAACCCGAGACACTTGAAAACAGGTTATTGTTGCGTAATCATCCTATAATTTGCTAAAGTTGAACATTATTTGTCTGAGTGGGTCGGTCAGTTTGACATCCTACATCTTTTAATACGGGGCCTGCCCTGAACATGACGGACTCTGAAAACAATATGCAAGTAAACTAAGTAAAAACTAAGTAAAAACTGTGATTATTCACAATGAATGAAACTGCAATTAACGTTTTAAAAAGTAGTTTTAAGATGAAATACATTACTTACAGGGTGCGGTGTCGTTGCTGAGCCTAGAATAGTCGGCACGGTCTGATCTTTAAGCAAAAGTTTTCTGGCAAAGCCAGCATCATACTGCGATTTGTTCTCAAAACAGTCATCCTTGAAATGTAGAGAAGACAGCTTAAATTAACACTGCCGTGACTGGGACGTCCGCAATAAATAAACTGCAAACATTTTTCCCTGACGTCTGGATCTTTCGGCACCGTATTCAAACATGTTGTTTGTCCACAGCCAGGAACAGCACATCTACGTGGCATCGCGATCTTCTTGTAAACAGACCCACTCGCTGCACGTCGACTGAACACCTGTGGGCGCGACAACATGCAATGATGCGAAATGAGGCGTAGCCGTCTTGCGCTTGAGGTGGTCATATGCAAACGACGGGTATGTCACTTCATACCGTGACGTCACTTCGTACCATGGATCCCCAACGAGCTGTATTTAGAGCTTGATTAAATAAATTGTTTGTTTATAACGGGGAGGATGTCTTAAGCTATGAAACTTGCAGGAAGTTTTAATGGTACAAATACCTCTTATATACCAAAAGATCAAGGAAAATTTGGTTCCCTTTCGTTGTCACTCCGAGTTACGTCGGATGACGACGAATGGGGTTTCGCTTAGAAAGCCTATCAGCTTCGAGTATTACAAAACGAGCCTATGGCAAAGAAATGCCATGGGTCTGCGGAATTTGCATGACGTAACTCCGCCCCACCTCGTGGGTATAAAAGGAGGAAGTCCGCAACAGCAGTTTATGTTTTCGCTTCGGAGCCAAGTGTATTCTTCTCTCCACAAGCCATCTCTGAATTGTCAGATTTACAAACGAGTACCTCGAGTGTTGGTGTGACGGCGATCTACGGCGAGCGCGTGCTTCCTGCTGATCTGTTGCAGTGGTCTGCCAGTCGGTGCGTGTCTCCCCGGGTGCTTCAACACTTGAGTTTTCTCTCACTAAAAGAGCTTGCAAGCGGCACGTCTTTTTAAAGACGGCTCGCCCGTGCATTAAAAAAAAAAAAAAAAAAAAATGAATGGTGCGGCAGCTTGGTATCGGACTCTGATGGGCACGAGCGTTGTCTAGTATGTTTGGGCTTGATCATGCTAGAGCAGCGCTCGTGGATGACTCATGTTTTCTCCATGGAAACATGATCATCGCGTCATTAAGGTCGAGACTCGGTGAACTCACATGAGTGAGATTCCCCTCATCCACCCCCCGATCTTCGGCTGGTGGCCAGGGTGACCTGAGGGTTTCGGTCTGGAACACGGCGCCGACTATGTGTCCGCGACCCCAGCCCCCCTCTTCAATGACGGTGCCCGCTAGTGAACAGGTGATTCCCACGGGTCTACCCTCTGGTGGCCCGTGTGTTTCATTTGAAGCTACAGAGGATGATATTATGTTTGTAGCAGCTTCACTAGGTGGGTTTGATTTTCCTGGAAGTGACGACTCGTCGAGTCTGATCCGGAGATGACGGCCATGCTTTCCCGGGACGATTGGTTTTTGGGTGAGGCCGCCGACCCTCGTCCACGGCAAACCCCAATACCGTTATTCCCGGACGTGCATGATGAGATCAGGGGCCATTCGCTGATCTCATCCGCCTTTCCTCCCCTCGATGGGGCCGCTGCCCGTGGGTACACTGGGGTTCCCCCGGCTGAACGCTCTGTTGCGATGCTATGTGTCCTCAGAGTGCTTCTTCTCGGCGCAATCCTAAGCACCCGTCCGTGGCCTGTAGTTTTTCATCTACGCTTGTGGCGAGATCCTATAGCACCACGGGACTGGCGGCCGCCTCACTGCGGCCATGGTCATTCTGCTGGTCTACCTGACCCAGATGCTCATGGACCTGCACGAGGGCGGGACTGACCCAGGGCTCTTCACTGAGCTGCGCGCCGCCACTAACCTTGCGCTCTGAGCGACGAAAGTGGCCGTACGCTCCCTGGGTCAGGTGATGCTCACCATTCGGTGGCCGTACCTGTTTGATGTGCTGGATGTCGCGCGGACCCGTCTGTCCGACATTCCCATATCCCAGGTCGGCCTCTTCGGCGGTGCGGTTGAGGGCTGGCCCAACAGCTCTCAGCCGTCGATGAGCAGACTGACGTTGATTCTGTCCCGACGGCCCCGCCGTCCGCTCAGATCCCTCGGTCTGCCCACCGCCAAGGGCGCCCTTCCGTGGCTCCCACCCTGCCCGTTCACCTGGGCCGGCTCTGGGGGCCGCGGGCGGACGCCACAGCCCTCTCTAGCCCCGCCCCCCGCTACACGCCGGGTTAAGCGGCGCTTCTGAGACGGGCTCCTCGGGGATGGAGCAGGTTGAGGTTGACTCTGTCCCGACGGCCCCGCCGTCCGCTCAGGTCCCTCGGTCTGCCCACCGCCGGGGGCGCCCCCCCGCGGCTCCCACCCCACCCTTTCACCCGGGCCGGCTCTGGAGGCCGCGGCCGGACGCCACAGCCCTCTCCAGCCCCGCCAGAGATGGGACTCAGTTCTTTCCAGGAGTTGGGAGCAGGACCACTCCTTTCCCCGGTGGAGGGCCGGGGAAGAATCCTTATTTGCAAAGAACTGACTCTCCCGTCTCTGAGCACACAGAGTTCTCGGACGACACAGAGCGCCGCCCTCTAGCCGTGCCCTCCTCGTCCCCCTCTGTCCCAGAGGTGGTTGATACGGCGTGCCGTCCACGGACCGCTGCGCCCCTGTCCCCCTCTGTCGCCAGACCCCTGGCAGAGCAGGCCCCCGCGGGACGACCAGCCTGGTCCTCCCCTGGCCCCCTCTGCCAGGGCGCGGTTGCTAACTGTGCCCCCACACCGGGCCCCTATGCCGTCCACGTCTGGGCCAGTTACTCCGCTTCGCTGCCCCTCCGGGGGGACGCCTGTCGTCGCGTGATCCCACCGGTTCAGTTCCTGGGAGCCTGGCTAGAGCTTCCCCGTCTGTCCCGCTGGATTGCGCGTTCCGTCAGGCTCGGCTTGCGATTCAGTTCGCTCGGTCTCCTCCCCGCTTCAGGGGAGTCCGCTCCTCTTTGGTCGGTGGCAATGCCCCCGTCATGAGAGCAGAGATTGCCACCCTGCTGGTGAAGGGTGCAATCGAGACTGTCCCTCCAGCCGAGATGAGGTCCAGGTTACAGCCCCTACTTCATTGTCCCCAAGAAAACCGGTGGGTTACGGCCAATCCTGGACTTGCGCGTGCTGAACCGCTCCCTTCACAGGCTGCCGTTCAAGATGCTCACCGCCAAACGCGTTCTCGAATGCGTGCGGCCCCAGGATTGGTTTGCAGCGATCGACCTGAAGGACGCCTACTTTCATGTCTCCATTCTTCCTCGACACAGACCATTCCTACGGTTTGCTTTCGAGGGGCAGGCATACCAGTACGCGGTTCTCCCTTTCGGGCTAGCCCTGTCTCCTCGCACCTTCACGAAGGTCGTCGAGGCTGCCCTTGTTCCCCTTCGGGAACACGGGGTTCGCATGCTGAGTTATATCGACGACTGGCTGATCCTAGCTCACTCTCGAGATCAGGTTTGCGAACACAGGGACCTAGTGCTCCGGCACCTAGCTCGTCTGGGCCTTCGGGTCAACTGGGAGAAGAGCAAACTTTGCCCCGTGCAGAGGTTCTCTTTTCTCGGTATGGACATCGACTCGGTCGCCATGTCCGCGCAGCTTACGAGCGAGCGCGCGCAGTCACTGCTGACTTGCCTGAGACATCTCAAGAGCAAGAGTGTGGTTCCACTGAAACATTTTCAGAGGCTCCTGGGGCATATGGCATCTGCAGCCGCGGTCACGCCGCTCGGATTGCTTCATATGAGACCGCTTCAGCTTTGGCTTAGCGACCGAGTCCCGAGGTGGGCATGGCAACAAGGCACGCTCCGAGTACCAGTTACTCCGACCTGCCGTCAGTTCCTCACCCCGTGGTCGAACCTCAGTTTTCTCAGGGCGGGTGTGCCCCTGGAACGAGCTTCCCGGCATGTTGTGGTCTCCACAGATGCCTCCACCACGGGCTGGGGCGCCATGTGCAATGGACATGCTGCTGCGGGCTCCTGGACAGGACCCCAGCGGCTATGGCATGTCAATTGCCTCGAGTTGTTGGCAGTACGCCTTGCCCTGCACCGCTTCCGGGCGTTGCTCAGGGGTCAACACGTACTAGTCCGCTCAGACAATACCGCTACTGTAGCGTACATCAACCATCAAAGTGGTCTACGCTCCCGCCGTATGTCACAACTCGCCGGCCACCTCCTCCTATGGAGTCAGAAGCATCTGAGGTCGCTTCGAGCCATTTTCATTTCCGGAGCCCTGAACTGTGCAGCCGACGAGCTCTCACGGCTTCAGCTTCTCCCTGGAGAATGGCGACTCCATCCCCAGTCGGTTCAGCTGATTTGGGACCAGTTCGGGGATGCACAGATAGATCTGTTTGCCTCTCACGACTCGACCCATTGCGCCCTGTATTTTTCCCTGACCGAGGGCACGCTCGGCACGGATGCACTGGCGCACAGATGGCCGCCGGGCCGCAAATATGCGTTTCCCCCAGTGAGCCTTCTTGCGCAGACCTTGCGCAAGGTCAGGGAGGACGAGGAGCAGGTCATTTTGGTCGCGCCGTATTGGCCCGGCCGGACCTGGTTCCCCGAACTTGCCTCCTCGCGACAGCACCTCCCTGGCCCATTCCTCTGAGGAAGGACCTTCTTTCTCAGGGACGGGGCACCCTGTGGCACCCTCGCCCCGATCTCTGGAGCCTCCACGTGTGGCTCCTGGACGGCTCGAGGTAGGTTTGAGTACCCTTCCACCAGCGGTGGCGGCTACCATCACTTCCGCTAGAGCGTCGTCCACGAGACACGTCTATGCGTTGAAGTGGAACCTCTTCGTCGACTGGTGCTCTTCTCACCGGGAAGACCCCCGGAGATGCTCGATCAGCGTTGTGCTTTCCTTCCTTCAGCAAGGGTTGGAGCGAAGGCTGTCTCCCTCCACCCTTAAGGTCTATGTTGCCGCCATTGCCGCACATCATGACCCCGTCAAAGGTAAGTCGGTAGGGAAGCACGACCTGGTCATCAGGTTCCTGAGAGGAGCGAGGAGACTAAATCCTCCTCGTCCTCCTCTCGTTCCCTCTTGGGACCTCTCAGTGGTTCTAACTGCCCTGAAGAGTGCTCCCTTTGAGCCCCTGCAATCAGTTGAGCTTAAGTTCCTGTCTAGGAAGACAGCGCTCCTGGTTGCACTGGCCTCCATCAAGAGGGTAGGGGACCTGCACGCATTCTCCGTCGACGAAGCGTGCCTGGAATTCGGACCCGATATGTGCCCAAGGTTCCTACCACTCCCTTTCGGGACCAGGTGGTGAACCTGCAAGCGCTGCCCCCGGAGGAGGCAGACCCAGCCTTGGCACTGCTCTGTCCAGTACGCGCTCTTCGCGCCTATGTAGACAGGACGCAGTGTTTCAGGACCTCAGACCAGCTCTTTGTCTGTTATGGTGGGAAGCTGAAGGGAAAGGCTCTCTCCAAGCAAAGGTTGTCTCACTGAATAGTGGACGCCATTGCTTGGCATACCAGCAGCAAGGCCGACCGTGCCCCCTTGGTGTGACGGCCCACTCCACCCGGAGTGTGGCATCCTCTTGGGCTCTAGCGCATGGCGCCTCGCTAACAGACATCTGCAGAGCTGCAGGCTGGGCGACACCTAACACATTCGCCAGATTCTATAATCTCCGAGTGGAGCCAGTGTCCTTCCATGTACTCGCTTCAACTAGCTAGTACCGGACCTGCTCAGGTGTCTTCGCTTGCTCGCCATTCCACTCCACGGACTGGATACGTGCGATATTCTCCTCAGGTGAGCTTCCCCGAAAGCCCTGAGCTCCTCCAGCACTCCTGACGTCGGCGCCAGTGTCTCATGCCTGCGCGTCGGCTAGGTGCCTCCCGTGTGCATGGTCCCTGCCCTGAGCGACCCCCACATGTGTATTTCCACTGTAAGCCTCTCTGAGCATGTGTCTTTCCCTTGGCAAGCCACCTTGCCACCCCTGGGGTTGAAATATTCCACCTGCGGCTGGACACCCCAGTGTTCTCCATATGTTTCCTTCGGGTCATATGTGTATTCTCTAAGTCCCCCCCCCTCTGGGTTGGCATTAATTGCATACTTCCCCTAGCTTGGGATATGCTTCCCAGTGTACCTTGGTATTCCTGTGTTAAATTGAGTCCTTCGTCCTTCTATGTCAGGGACCTCGATTTACGCAGGGCACTGGAAGACAGCTGAGAAGGTGGCGTGATTAGACTGGTAACCCCATTCGTCGTCATCCGACGTAACTCGGAGTGACAACGAAAGGGAACGTCTCCGTTCCCTACTCAGGGAACGAGGGTTACATACGTAACCGAGACGTTCCCTTTCGTTGTCACTCCGAGTTACGTCGGATGACGACGAATGGGTTTACGTCTGCCTGCCACTTTCCGCTGTACCGCGGGGATCGCCTGAGCTCAGTCTTGGCTCCTCAGCGAAGAAACATAAACTGCTGTTGCGGACTTCCTCCTTTTATACCCACGAGGTGGGGCGGAGTTACGTCATGCAAATTCCGCAGACCCATGGCATTTCTTTGCCATAGGCTCATTTTGTAATACTCGAAGCTGATAGGCTTTCTAAGCGAAACCCCATTCGTCGTCATCCGACGTAACGTCTCCGTTCCCTACTCAGGGAACGAGGGTTACATACGTAACCGAGACGTTTCTCATGTTATCACCCTTTTAAATCAGTCTTTCTCCATGCTGAGCTTTCTGAAAGTAGTCAACTTCAGGAGGGGAGCTGAAAGCCCCTCACACACTTTTCTTCTTCTCTCTGCAGTCGTGTCTTTGCCCTTTCCCCACTTGTTGCTTCTATTCGTCACGACACTTGTCATTGAAGCCATCTGAAATTTGAACACTTAGAGATCTGCATGAATCAAATTGAACTTTTATAAATACTAGTTCCAATTCTGCCTGAGCCTTTAGCTCTTTATCTAAATTCCACATTTTAACCATCTTTTTCTCTAGTTCTTTTATATAAAAAATCTCACTGGTTGACAACAGCAATTCCCCCATTCTATTTTTAGTAAAGCAAGTTCGTCGTTGCAGAAAAAGCAAGCTATTTTTTCTTTCCAATATGCAACAATAATCTAATTTTGATTATCTGAGTATAATACAATTAAATTATTTTCCCTATCATAAAATCAGACTTCAGTCTTTCTTCTATATTTGCATGCTGTGTTCAAAATAATCTAGCATGGTGGATAAAATTTTCCTCAACCATCATCAAAGAATTCCTTTTATTTATTTTTTAATTGAATCAACAATTCCCATTTACCACAATTTTAAGATTGCTGTAAATTATTTATGACTGTTGAAACTTGGTCACCCAATCTTGCTCACTTTCAACACACTGCACAAGTTTTTCTTAACACAAACTTAATTATCTGCAATGGAATATTTTTTTCCACTTTGTCTTCAGGGATAATGAGATACAAATTTTAGACGTCTTTAGATATAAGATACAATATATTAAGCATGTGCAATTTTATTTATATTTATCTATTAATATATATCATTACATTTATTGATTAAATATATATTTTATTATTTTAACTTATTTCATACTACAATAATCTGCCAGATTCATATCTTAAAACAATTGTTTTCCTTTACAATTTCCTTTACTTTTAATACACACAGTTTATACGAGCTCATTCACACATTCTTTATGTGACCAGGGTCGAAGGTCACCTTTTTTTAACTACAGGCACAGTCAAGCAAGACACAGGATCCCACAGACACACACACACACACTATTCTGTACTATAAGATTCACTGCTGCACTTCCACGACACAGTGATACTTTTAAAACTATCCTATTCCATAGACCTCTGCGATTTACTTTCTCAGCACAACAGAGTCATATAGGAATTATCTTACCCGAGCAGACCTTCTGCACTTAAACTTTATTAACTTTGTCTGTGCGCATACAATTTGCTTATCATCCATCATAGGCCCTCTTGATAAGCAAACACAAACTGATATCTTAATTATTACACCTGTCATACCTGTACGTACGAAAAAACCTTTAGTGCCAAAATCAGCAGCTCCAGTATTCATACAAACACTACTGGTTTACATAAACACTGGTTACCTCTACCGGGAGCTCCGTCGCGCTATTACAAATCAATTGATACCTTTAAGGCATTCTAATTAGAAATCACACTACATGCAATCATTTCTGGAATCAGAGACCCCTTTTCAATTTTTCAGTTCTTTAAACTAAAGAACTAAATGTTCTTAAATGTTAAACATCTTAAATGTTTTTTTTTAAAAGTGTCTTACCACTTCCGGGCCACTGGTGACCAACACATACTTTACATAAGCAAAAAACTGCTCAACTCAAAGTACAGTGGCCACTGTTGCTTGTGTTGGTTATCTGTGCCCTTCGTGACTCCTTCCAAGTCCCATCTGGGGTGCCATTTGTTGTGGTTTCAATCTTTTTGGGAAATCACTTCTCAGAGATCTTTGATGTCAGAAATATTAGACTTTATTTTACAACAAAGCCGAGCATCTCCTGCAGGTAAACACTGCCCATTGATGCTCAGCTCCATACATTTATACCAGGTCTTTTTCCAAAGATGGCAACATTCCAGGCCTTCCAAAAGTCAAACCAAAGTCACACAGAGAGGAAATAATAATATCTTTTTTAAATAATAAAACCTTCTACACTACCCTTGGTGTGATGTGATGGCCACCCTACAAGTCTGTGAAAGGCCAAAACACGCAAAGCACGAGGGTAGTTCTGAGTCAGAGTTGAGCTGTGCATAGTGACTGATCGTGGTTTAAGTCACAGCGCTATCCCTCGACGATGTCCATGCTGGTGGTACAGACGCTCCCCAGGGCTAAACCTTGCAGAGGTGCAAGACATTGGCATTCAGCACAGGCTTCACGGCCGAGTCCGGAGATGGGCGTGGCAGAGCGGCACGTACCGGGTGCACGTCACCCCGGACTGCCTGCAACCTTCATTCCATAGTCGGACCCTTCATTTCTATGAGCAGGTGTTCCCCTAGAACAAGTGTCCAGGCATGCTGTAGTCTCACGGATGCCTCTGCCACCGGCTGGGGGGTCACGTACAACAGGCATGCAGTTTCAGGTCTGTGGATGGGCCCTCAACTGCATTGGCACATCAATTGCCTCTAGTTGCTCACAGTATGCCTTGCGCTCGGCCACCTCAAAGGGCCGCTACATGGCAAACACGTACTGGTCCGTACGGACAGCACTGCGACCGTTACGTACATCAACCGTCAAGGTGGTCTACGCTCCCGCTGCATGTTGCAACTAGCCCGCCATCTCCTATGGAGTCAGAAGCATCTGAGGTCGCTTCGTGCCATTCAATTCCCTGGCGTGCTCAATCGTGCAGCCGACGAGCTCTCAACGAGGCGCCTCTATGCTCTGAAGTGGAACCTGTTCGTTGAAAGGTATTCTTCCCACTGGGAATACCCCCGAAGATGTGCTATCAGGGTTGTGCTGTCTTTCCTGCAAGATGGGTTGGAGCGAAGGCTGTCTACCTCCACCCTCAAAGTGTATATTGCCGCTATTGCCGCACATCACAATGCAGTTGAAGGTAAGTCATTAGCCGCGTTCCCACTGTCGGGCCAGGACCGGGCCAGGGCTAACAGCGAACCGAGCCGGGCCAGTGGCCTCGGGCCTCAAGCACCGGGCTTGCGTTTCCACTGCCGGGCCAGTAGCCCTGCAGCGCTGCCCTAAACCCCGCCCTTAACACGCCTTTCTGGAACAAACTTCATACAACCTAACCCATTTCAGCGGGTATTATGAATTTATTTTTTTTTTTTTAGTTAAGAAGATAGCATGTATATTAACTCACCGGCCGTGGCTGCCATAGTGTCCCGACTTGTCTCGCCACTAACAGAGGAACTGTGACCCAGCACACTGTCCATTAAGTCGAACCATGGAAAGTTCCTTCTCTCGGCTTCGCTTTGTCCATTGTGCGTTTTAATCGCCTCATACTGCGTCCACAACTTTTTTATTTTTTCCCGAACTTTGTTCGCTGAATGCTTAGCTTCAGCAACGATGCATTTTATAACGTCCTCGTTTCTGCACACGCCGTCAAATTAACGTTGTACCCTTTCTTCTGCCCAAATGCTCAGAAGAGCTTTGGTATCTTCGACAGGCAGTAACGTTACAGGCGATTCCCCATTTCGAGCAGCGATTATTTTGCACTATATAAAAAAGTAAAATGTGCATCTTGCCGCAGACCATAACTTTCCCTAACACCGATAAACTACGCCTTTTACCTTGACCACGCCTCTAGCCCGAGCTGGCCCGCTTTGGCCCAAGGTATTCGACGGGCCAGAAATCCTGGCCGTTGGCCCCGAGTAAGCCCCGCTCAAGCAGCGGAAGTGACAGTGGAAACGCGACTGGCCCTGGCACGCACTAGCACGGCTCGGCCCTGGCCCGGCAGTGGAAACGCGGGTATTGGGAAAGCATGACTTGATTGTCAGGTTCCTGAGGGGAGAGAGGAGACTGAATCCGCCTCGCCCCCCCTCTATACCCTCTTGGGACCTGTCTCTGGTGCTCAGCACACTGCAGAGACCTTCCTTTGAACCATTGCAGTCAGCTGAGTTAAAGATCCTGCCACTAAAGACAGTGCTCCTGACTGCTCTGGCTTCCATCAAGAGGGTAGGGGACCTGCAAGCATTTTTGGTCTGCGAATCTTGCCTAGAATTCGGGCCGGCCAACTCTCACATTGTTCTGAGGCCCCAGCTTGGATATCTGCCCAAGGTTCCTACCACTCACTTCAGGGACCAGGCAGTGAACCTGCAAGCGCTGCCTTCAGAGGAGGCAGACCCAGCTCTACCTTTTCTCTGTCCCGTCCGCTCTTTGCGGTTATACGTGGACAGAACGCAAAGAGGGTTTTGCAGAACGCAAAGCTTCAGGGCCTCAGGTCAGCTCTTCATCTGTTACAGAGGTCAGCAGAAGGGAAAGGCTGTCTCCAACCAGAGGATGGCCTACTGGATAGTGGATCCCATCGCCTTGGCTTACGAAGCCCAAGGCGTGCCTTGCCTGTTCAGGTTGCGAGCACACTCCACTAGAACTGTTGCTTCCTCCTGGGCGCTGGCTCATGGCGCCTCGCTGACAGATATATGTAGAGTTGCGGGCTGGGCGACACCTAACACATTCGCTAGATTCTATAGCCTCCGTGTAGAGCCGGTATCTTCCCGTATACTCACCCCCAGTGGCCAGTAGCGCGAGGGACCCGTTCTTTGTGTCGGCTTGCAACGCCATTCCCTCCCACCCACCATAGATGTGGCTATTTGCTCCAGTAGTGTTACCAAAAAATGGCTAACCCTGTGAGTTCCTCCGTCACCCCTGCGGCAGTCAGACGTTGGGGAGCGTCTGTCGCCAGGCCTACACTCTTATGCATTGTGGAACCTGTGTTAGGCTGGGTTTCCATATGTAGCAGTCCATGCGGCGACCCCATATGTGTATTCCTCCACGATCAGCTCCTCTGCGGACGAGCCTGTGTCTTTCCCTCGACAGACCACACTCTGTCATCTCTGCTGGTGTTCTTTCCCCCCTATAACTAGGCTGGATCCACCTAGAGACTGCCATATGTAGTACCCTGCTTGGCTAGTCCATATGTGTATTCGTCACAGTGCCACCCTCCGGGGTAGGATGTGGCTTCCGCAGTGTTCCCTTCCCCAAGGGCACGCTTTCCCAGCGTTATCCAATGAGTCATACTAAGTGGGTCTTGCGGAACAGCAGTGATAGACCTTCTCTGCTTAGAGCTCCTACTTTCTGCCCATCACTGCGGGTCAGGCCAGGAGGCTCAAGTGGAGTGCTGGAAGGGCCAGCAGCCGTGGCGTTTTGGTAGATATCCTCATTCGTCAGTCTAGACTTTACAGTCTACTTACTGTAACCCTTTTCACCATAGGCTCGTAGTGAGGCAAGTACATTATACAGCAACATATAAAGTATTAAACCCTCTTAAACCTAATGCTTGGTGAAATAGTGAAAGAGACATCCCATTTTATAATAAACCTGTCTAGGAACACTATGATTCTCACTCTCTCTACAAATCAATGAGTGACTGAAGGAATAATCTTGGGTTTAAATATTACCACAGAAAAATCCTGGTCTACACAGATACAGGGCATGTGATGAAACAAAAAAAAAAAAACGCAATAGCCCAGTTTTCTCTTTTTTTTTTTTTTTTTTTTTTATTATGCAAGAAAATCCCATAACATTTTAACAACAAATATGAAAATAAACAGAAAACAATCTGAAAAGACCCGTGTAACAAAGTCAGTGGTCTGTGATAACCTGAGTGCACTCTTTTAGTTTTGTTCTTTTAGCAGGCCTGCATTAGTTAGTTGGCGTGCTTACTGTTGGAGCTCAAAGAGTGAAGAAGGCAACAATAGCTCCTCCTTGCGTGGAGTGAAAGACCCAGATCCTACCGCGTCTGTAACTCTCTCTCTCGTCAGGCGACTCCATCTGCAGCGGCACAGCAAGGGTTAAGCAGCTTTGTCCGGCCAGCACCGACAGCCAAACAGTCCCCAGGGAAAGATAACACCTGCGTCAGCTGGCGACACTCTTCCTCCCGATGTGGTTTCCTCTTGTACAGCAGGCGAACGATGTCTGTGCGGTCCCTCCCACGACGGTGTCATAGTACCGCAAAGCCACAAGCTAACTTAGCCAGAGAAGCTAACATGTCTAAGCTCGCTCCACAGTACAAAACACACACCTCCGGTGGTAGTTCACAGTCCCACAGTCACAAACTCCTACGCCAAGAATGCAGTGTCCGATAAACAAATTACAGTCCAACTTAAAGCTTTAAGTGCACAAAACTCTGTATTAGTAGCAGACTAGCCCTCGTGCTCAGCCCAACTTTTTTCCCATTTTTTTTCTTTTTCCCTCCTCTCGTTCTCTTCTCTCGCGTGATCACGCATAGTTCATCAGGATAATTTATTAGTCACTAAATCTCTAACATTAACAGATTGATTAGTGAGCTTTTCCTACGTTATGAAGCATCCTTAAAACATTTTGAGGAAAACACAACTTAACCATTAAATTACCAGGGCACATCTGAACTACGCAAGGGTAATTAAATTATACACAGAGATGTATAAAGTACTAGAGACACAGACTTGAGTAAAAGTACAAGTGCTCTATCAAAAAAGTGACTTGAGTAGAAGTTGAAGTGCTCTTTAAGCACCATACTTAAGTGGAAGTACTAAAGTATTAAAAAAAAATTGTACTTAAGTATTGCAAGTAGTTTATTTTAAAATTTACTACTCAAGTAGTGAAAGTAAAAGTACAAGTATTGTGTTATATAGTAAAGCATCTCACCCTTCTCTACCATGCTTGTGCCTTTTTTCTCCACAGCTTATTGGGTATTTATCTGCATGTTACAGCGATCTCTGAAAGCTTTGTTTTTATGTCAGGGAGTTCCTGGAATGTCACATGATATGGCTCTTCTTCATGTATTCCATATGGACTAAATGTGCACAGGGCGCCCTCAGGCTGCCAGTTTGGATTGAAAACACAGTATATCAGAGTATCCAACGCTAATGATTACATCGGCCCATTTTGGGTAAAAATTCAAGAAATATTATTCCTCTCTATAGAAATCTGACGTAAACCCATGAAAATCTATTAATATTTGTCAAAATCTGCACGAGCTAAAAGCCCTGAGGGACGTTGTTTGGTCAAGCGCTGTCATGACGACCTCACAGGAGGTTTTTTTTTAATGGGAGCGGCTGACGCTCAGAATTCATATTAAAGGTATCGACTTATTTTTTTATTACATAACTCCTGACACAAATTAAGACATAACTGTCACTATAAGTTTCTCAGAATAAAATAGTGGTCAAATACTGAAACTTGAGTCTTATATCTTTTTAATGATGTATAGTTTGTCAAGGTAATAACATTAAATCTAATAGTAACTTTGAACTTTTAAAAACAAAGAAGGATTCAGTGCGTCGGCGTCCTCGCGCATTCTATATGAATTGTCTTTCACCCCGACAAATGAAAACATGGACTCTAAGTAGGGCCAGGGGTCTCCTTCCTCACCGCCACGATCACTCGAAGTTGAAGGTGGTGTTTCTGGTTCTTCCATCTCGAAACAAACTAACAAATCTCAAGTGTTCTCAATGGAGGCAGGCAGCAGAGCGAGAGGCAGAACGGGAGCATGCGCGCTCTTCTTGATCGGGTTTGTAATTCGTAACATTTTTATAGTTGTAAAGAGTAACCATGCAGCACATAAATAATGTATCGGAGTAAAAGTATTAAACTCATCGAAAATATGTACTCAAGTAAAAGTGGAAGTAGGAGAAAAAAATAATACTCTAGTAGAGTACAGATACAGCCTTTTAGTACTTAAGTACAGTAGTGAAGTAGTTCTACTTCATTACTATACATCTCTGATTATACATTTTATTACATTATCAACAACTAGGCATTAGCTACCTCAATAACTATTATACCTCATCATAAATTGCATATGAATTAAGCACTTTATCAAACCCAACAAAATACAATAACACACATATTTCAGAAAGAAGACATAATAAGCGACTGATATTGATCAGGTCATTACATTACTTACAGAGCTTCCGCTGTACGGCCGAGTCACAGGTCCGGCTCCTCAGCGGAAAAACAAGGATGCAAGGCACCTGCTGCTCATCATATGCTCATGCCGCGATGCACAGCAGCTGGTGCAATTATCGCATGCCAATGTACATCGGCTCATTTAGTTACACTCGAAGTACAGGTCCTTCTCAAAAATCATATTGTGATAAAGTTCATTATTTTCCATAATGTAATGATAAAAATTAAACTTTCATATATTTTAGTTCCCTTTCGTAGTCACTCCGAGTTACGTCGAGTGACGGAGAATGGGGGTTTCGCCTAGAAAGCCTATCGACTTCGAGTATTACAAAACGAGCCTATGGCAATGAAATGCCATGGGTCTGCGGAATTTGCATAGCGTATCTCCGCCCCACCGCGTGGGTATAAAAGGAGGAACGCCGGCAAAGGCAGATCATGTTTTCGCTTCGGAGCCAAGAGTATCTCTTCACTCCACAGCTATTTCTGACTTCGCTCTACGAGACGAGCCACTCTCCGGTGTTGGTGTGACGGCGATCTGCAGCGAATTCACATTGCCTGCTGGTCTGTGCAGTGATCTGCCAGTGAGTGTGTTTCTCCCTGCTCGCTTCAACATCGCGGAGTTTCTCTCCTTTCACAAAAAGAGCTCGCACGCGGCACGTCTTTTTAAAGACGGCTCGCCCGTGCATTTAAAAAAAAAAAAAAAAAAAACAGAATGGTTGCGGCAGCTTGGTATCGGACTCTGATGGGCACGAGCGTTGTCTGGTATGTTTGGGCTTGATCATACTAGAGCAGCACTCGTGGATGACTCATGTTCTCTCTGTGGGAATATGACCATCGCGTCATTAAGGTCGAGACTCGGTGAACTCGCAAGAGTGAGAGTCCCCTCATCCACCACCCGATCTTCGGCTGGTGGCCAGGGTGACCGGAGGGTGTTGGTCTGGAACAAGGCGCCGACTCCGTGTCCACGCCCCAGCCCCCCCTCCTCAATGACGGTGCCCGCTAGTGAACAGGTGATTCCCACGGGTCTACCTTCTGGTGGCCCGTGTGTTTCATTTGAAGCTACAGAGGATGATACTATGTTTGTAGCAGCTTCACTAGGTGGGTTTGATTCTCTGGAAATGACCACTCGTCACAGCCGCCACCTCCTGGTGTGCATACGGCTGTGCTTGAGTCCGATCCAGAGATGACGGCCATGCTTTCCTGGGACGATTGGTTTTGGGTAAGGCCGCCGACACGTCCACGGCAAACCCCAATACCTTCCCTCCCGGACGTGCATGATGAGATCTCGAAGTCCTTGAAGACCCCCTGGTCTTCTCGGGACCGCTCGCTGATCTCATCCGCCTTTCCTCCCCTCGATGGGGCTGCTGCCATGGGTACACTGGGGTTCCCCCGGCTGAACGCTCTGTTGCGATGCTATATGTCCTCAGAGTGCTTCTTCTCGGCGCAATCCTAAGCACCCGTCCGTGGCCTGTAGTTTTTCGTCTACACTTGTGGCGAGATCCTATAGCGCCACTGGCAGCCGCCTCCCTGCTGCCATGGTCATTCTGCTGGTCTACCTGACCCAGATGCTCATGGTCCTGCACGAGGGCGGGACTGACCCAGGCCTCTTCACTGAGCTGCGTGCTGCCACTGACCTCGCTCCCCGAGCGACGAAAGTGGCCGTACGCTCCCTGGGTCAGGTGATGCTCCCCATTCTGTGGCTGAACCTGTCTGATGTGCTGGATGTCGCGCGGCTGACATTCTGTCCGACATTCCCATATCTCAGGTCTGCCTCTTCGGCGGTGCGGTTGAGGACTTTGCCCAACAGCTCTCAACCGCCCATGTGCAGACTGACGTTGATTCTGTCCCGACGGCCCTGCCGTCCGCTCAGATCCCTCGGTCTGCCCACCGCCGAAGGCGCCCTCCCGCGGCTCCCTCCCCGCCCGTTAATGGGCCGGCTCTGGAAGCCGCGGGCGGACGCCACAGCCCTCTCCAGCCCCGCCCCCCGCTACATGCCAGGTTAAGCGGCGCTCTTGAGACGGGCTCCTCAGAGGTGGGACTCGGTTCTTTCCAGGAGTGGGTAGCAGGACCACTCCTTTGCCCGGTGGAGGGCCGGGGGAGAATCTTTTGTTCTCTAGAAGGAACCGATACTCCCATCACTGAGCACACAGAGTCGGGTGACAGTACGCGACGCCTCCGTGCCTCGCTGCTCTCATCCCCCTCTGTCACAGAGTTCTCGGACCGCAGTGTGCGCCGCCCCCGGGCCTCGCCACTCTCGTCCCCCTCTGTCGCCAGCCCCCTGGCAGAGCAGACCCCCGTGGAACGCTGGTCCTTCCCTGGTCTCCTCTGTCAGGGCGCGGAGTTTGACCACGCCCCCGCACCGGGCCGCTATGCCACCCTCGCCTGGGCTGGTCACTCCGCCTCGCTGCCCCTCCGGGGGGACGTCTGTCGTTCGCATGACCCCGCTGGTTCAGTTTCTGGCAGCTTGGTTAGAGCTCCCCAGCCTGTCCCGCTGGGTCGCCGAACGATCAGGCGCGGCTATGCGATTCAGTTCGCTCGGTCTCCTCCCCGCTTCAGCGGAGTCCGCTTCACTATGGTCGGTGGCAATGCCCCCATCATGCGAGCGGAGGTTGCCACCCTGCTGGCGAAGGGTGCAATCGAGACTGTCCCTCCAGCCGAGATGAGGTCGGGGTTTTACAGCCCGTACTTCATCGTCCCCAAGAAAACCGGTGGGTTACGACCGATCCTGGACCTGCGCGTCCTGAACCGCTCCCTTCACAGGCTGCCGTTCAGGATGCTCACGGCCAAACGCATTTTCGAGTGCGTGCGGCCGCAGGATTGGTTTGCAGCGATAGACCTGAAGGACGCCTACTTTCATGTCTCCATCTTACCTCGACACAGACCGTTCCTTCGGTTTGCTTTCGAGGGGCAGGCATATCAGTACGCGGTTCTCCCATTCGGGTTGGCTCTGTCTCCTCGCGTCTTTACGAAGGTCGTCGAGGCAGCCCTTGTTCCCCTACACGAACACGGGGTTCGCATCCTGAACTATCTCGATGACTGGCTGATTCTAGCCCACTCTCGAGCTCAGGTTTGCGAACACAGAGACCTTGTGCTCCGGCACCTAGCCCGTCTGGGCCTTCGGGTCAACTGGGAGAAGAGCAAACTCAGCACCGTGCAGAGGATCTCTTTTCTCGGTATGGAGATCGACTCGGTCGCCATGTCCGCGCAGCTTACGAGCGAGCGCGCACACTCACTGCTGACTTGTCTTCGTCAGTTCGAGGGCAAGAGTGCGGTCCCACTGAAATTATTTCAGAGGCTCCTGGGGCATATGGCATCTGCAGCCGCGGCAACGCCGCTCGGATTGCTTCATATGAGACCGCTTCAGCTGTGGCTTCGCGATCGAGTCCCGAGGTGGGCATGGCATCACGGCACGCTCCAAGTCCCAGTGACTCCGACCTGCCGTCAGTTCTTCACCCCGTGGAGGAACCTCAGTTTTCTACGGGCCGGAGTCCCCCTAGAACGAGTTTCCAGGCATATTGTTGTCTCCACAGATGCCTCTTCCACGGGCTGGGGCGCCATGTGCAACGGACATGCTGCCGCGGGCTCCTGGACAGGACCCCAGCGCCTTCTGCATGTCAATTGCCTCGAGTTGCTGGCAGTACGCCTTGCCCTGCACCGTTTCCACACGCTGCTCAAGGGTCAACACGTGCTAGTCCGTTCAGACAATACCGCAACAGTAGCGTACATCAACCGTCAAGGTGGTCTACGCTCCCGCCGTATGTCGCAACTCGCTTGCCACCTCCTCTTATGGAGTCAGAAGCACCTGAGGTCCTTCGTGCTATCTACATTCCGGGCGTTCGGAACCTTGCAGCCGACAAGCTGTCTCGGCTCCGTCCTTTCCCTGGCGAATGGCGACTCCATCCCCAGTTGGTCCAGCTGGTCTGGGATCAGTTCGGGGACGCACAGGTAGACCTGTTTGCCTCCCACGACTCATCCCATTGCGCCCTGTATTACTCCCTGACCGAGGGTACTCTCGGCACGGATGCACTGGCGCACAGCTGGCCGCGGGGCCTACGCAAATATGCGTTTCCCCCAGTGAGCCTTCTCGCATGAACTCTGTGCAAGATCAAGGAGGACGAGGAGCAGGTCACTCTGGTTGCGCCGTATTGGCCCACCAGGACCTGGTTCTCCGAACTAGTACTCCTCGCGACAGCACCTCCTTGGCCAATTCCTCTGAGAGAGGACCTCCTCTCTCAGAGACGGGGCACCCTTTGGCACCCTCGTCCCGATCTTTGGAGACTCCATGTGTGGCTCCTCGACGGGACGAGGCAGGTTTGAGTACCCTGTCACCTGCGGTGGCGGCTACTATCACTTCCGCTAGAGCTTCGTCCACGAGACATCTCTATGCGTTGAAGTGGAACCTCTTCGTTAACTGGTGCTCTTCTCGCCTAGAAGACCCCTGGAGATGCCTGATCAGTGTCGTGCTTTCCTTCCTGCAAGATGGGCTGGAGCGAAGGCTGTCTCCCTCCACCCTGAAGGTGTATGTGGCCGCTATAGCTGCATTTCACGAAACAGTTGATGGTAAGTCTCTGGGAAAGCACGACCTGATCATCAGGTTCCTGAGAGGGGCGAGGAGACTGAATCCTCCTCGTCCTCCTCTCGTTCCCTCTTGGGACCTCTCAGTGGTGTTGAATGCCCTGGAGAGGGCTCCCTTCGAGCCTCTGCAATCAGTGGAGCTTAAGTTCCTGTCTATGAAGACAGCGCTCCTGGTTGCACTGGCCTCCATTAAGAGGGTAGGGGACCTGCACGCATTCTCCGTTGACGAAGCGTGCCTGGAATTCGGGCCGGCTTACTCTCACGTGATCCTGAGACCCCGGCCTGGATATGTGCCCAAGGTTCCTACCACTCCCTTCCGGGACCAGGTGGTGAACCTGCAAGCGCTGCCCCTGGAGGAGGCAGACCCAGCCTTGGCACTGCTCTGTCCAGTACGCGCTCTCCGCGCTTACGTAGACAGCACGCGGTGTTTCAGGACCTTAGACCAGCTCTTTGTCTGTTATGGTGGGAGACTGAAGGGAAAGGCTCTCTCAAAGCAGAGGTTGTCTCACTGGATAGTGGACGCCATTGCTTTGGCTTACCAACAGCAAGGCCGACCGTGCCCCCTTGGTGTGACAGCCCACTCCACCCGGAGTGTGGCTTCCTCTTGGGCTCTAGCGCATGGCGCCTCGCTGGCAGACATCTGTAGAGCTGCAGGCTGGGCGACACCTAACACATTCGCCAGATTCTATAATCTCCGAGTGGAGCCAGTGTCCTCCCATGTACTCGCTTCAACCAGCTAGTTCAGGACCCGCTCAGGTGTCTTCGTTTGCTCGCCATTCCACTCCACGGACTGGATACGAGCGGTTATTTTCCTCAGGTGAGCCTTCCCTTCTGAAGCCCTGAGTTCCTCCAGCACTGTTGACGCTGGCGCCAGTGTCTATTGCCTGTGCGTCGGCTAGGTGCCTCCGTGTGCATGGTTCCTCCCCTGAGTAACCCCCACATGTGTATGTCCACTGTAAGCCTCTTTGAGCATGTGTCTTTCCCTCGGCAAGCCACCTTGCCACCCCTGGAGTTGAAAGTTGCCACCCCACGGGCTGGTTACTCCAGTGTTCCTCCATATGAAGCCTTCCGGCCATATGTGTATTTCTAAGTCCTCCCTACGGGTAGGCATGCTGCGGCATATCTCCTCTGAGATATGCTCCCCAGTGTACCTTGGTATTCCTGTGTTAAGTAGGACTCCTTCGTCCGTGCCAGTATCACGACAGGGGGATCAGACTTTTGCAGGGCACTGGAAGACAGCTGTGAAGGTGGCGTGATTACACGGGGACCCCCATTCTCTGTCACTCGACGTAACTCGGAGTGACTACGAAAGGGAACGTCTCGGTTACGGATGTAACCCTCGTTCCCTGAGTAGGGAACGGAGACGTTACGTCTCCCTGCCACTTCCGCTGTACCGCTGGGTAGACGCCTGAGTTCAGTCTCGGCTCCTCAGCGAAGACATGATCTGCCTTTGCCGGCGTTCCTCCTTTTATACCCACGCGGTGGGGCGGAGATACGCTATGCAAATTCCGCAGACCCATGGCATTTCATTGCCATAGGCTCGTTTTGTAATACTCGAAGTCGATAGGCTTTCTAAGCGAAACCCCCATTCTCCGTCACTCGACGTAACGTCTCCGTTCCCTACTCAGGGAACGAGGGTTACATCCGTACCCGAGACGATTCATTGCACACCAACTGAAATATTTCAGGTCTTTTATTGTTTTAATACTGATGATTTTGGCATACAGCTCATGAAAACCCAAAATTCCTATCTAAAAAAATTAGCATATTTCATCCGACCAATAAAAGAAGTGTTTTTAATACAAAAAAAAATGTCAACCTTCAAATAATTATGTTCAGTTATGCACTCAATACTTGGTCGGGAATCCTTTTGCAGAAATGACTGCTTCAATGCGGCGTGGCATGGAGGCAATCAGCCTGTGGCACTGCTGAGGTGTTATGGAGGCCCAGGATGGTTCGATAGCGGCCTTAAACTCATCCAGAGTGTTGGGTCTTGCGTCTCTCAACTTTCTCTTCACAATATCCCACAGATTCTCTATGGGGTTCAGGTCAGGAGAGTTGGCAGGCCAATTGAGCACAGTAATACCATGGTCAGTAAACCATTTACCAGTGGTTTTGGCACTGTGAGCAGGTGCCAGGTCGTGCTGAAAAATGAAATCTTCACCTCCATAAAGCTTTTCAGCAGATGGAAGCATGAAGTGCTCCAAAATCTCCTGATAGCTAGCTGCATTGACCCTGCCCTTGATAAAACACAGTGGACCAATACCAGCAGCTGACATGGCACCCCAGACCATCACTGACTGTGGGTACTTGACACTGGCTTCAGGCATTTTGGCATTACCTTCTCCCCAGTCTTCCTCCAGACTCTGGCACCTTGATTTCCGAATGACATGCAAATTTTGCTTTAATCCGAAAAAAGTACTTTGGACCACTGAGCAACAGTCCAGTGCTGCTTCTCTGTAGCCCAGGTCAGGCGCTTCTGCCGCTGTTTCTGGTTCAAAAGTGGCTTGACCTGGGGAATGCGGCACCTGTAGCCCATTTCCTGCACACGCCTGTGCACGGTGGCTCTGGATGTTTCTACTCCAGACTCAGTCCACTGCTTCCGCAGGTCCCCCAAGGTCTGGAATCGGTCCTTCTCCACAATCTTCCTCAGGGTCCGGTCACCTCTTCTCGTTGTGCAGCGTTTTTTTGCCACACTTTTTCCTTCCCACAGACTTCCCACTGAGGTGCCTTATTCTGTGTCTTACCCTCTTGCTTGAGGGTGTCAATGATGGCCTTCTGGACAGCAGTCAGGTCGGCAGTCTTACCCATGATTGCGGTTTTGAGTAATGAAACAGGCTGGGAGTTTTTAAAAGCCTCAGGAATCTTTTGCAGGTGTTTAGAGTTAATTAGTTGATTCAGATGATTAGGTTAATAGCTCGTTTGGAGACCCTTTTCATGATATGCTAATTTTTTTATATAGGAATTTTGGGTTTTCATGAGCTGTATGCCAAAATCATCAGTATTAAAACAATAAAAGACCTGAAATATTTCAGTTGGTGTGCAATGAATCTAAAATATATGAAAGTTTAATTTTTATCATTACATTATGGAAAATAATGAACTTTATCACAATATGCTAATTTTTTGAGAAGGACCTGTATATAGGATCCCGCAAGTGATCCCCATTCGTCAGTGGACTTACGTCTCAGTTCCCTCCTTGGGGAACAAAGGTTACCATACGTAACCGAGACTTTTTATAGAGATGTATTTTTTTTTTTTACTTTAATTAACATTATGCCACAAATTCTCTTGATTGTGCTCAAGTTGTACTGAATATTCCTTTAAGTTTAAATCCCATTACTAGACATAGACAAGTGTAAAGCACACATGTGACCATTACAAATACCATGGTAATAGTTAAAGGCACACTATGCAAGAATTGTACCTTAATATAACAGCTTCAAAGTCATTTCGGTGGTAAACAAACTCATAGTAGGGCGAATCATCCTGGTACTAAAGCTTGGGGGGGACGCTGCTGTAAAAACCAGCAATGCAAGTTTGAGAGGAGCGCCCCCGACACATCTCGCGAGAATCACGACATGCTTTACGGCAACAACGTCAAACACATCAACAACAACATATGAAGCACAAAGACACTTGCGCGCATTTCAGACGTGATACTCGATGATGGAAAAAGCAAACAAAACACGGTCGGAAAAGACTAAGAAAAGGAAAAGAGAATCTGACCGCGTGAGGAACCGGACAAGAGTCCCACTCGGTCAGGCTTTCACTGTTAAAGTTCATTCCTGAGATTATCATGAGAACAGTTGTCAATATCTCACATAATTATCAGGACATAAATAAGCCTACACGTTGTAAATAGTGTAAATGAGCACTATTTGCAAACTATTGTGATAAATTGCAATAATCATGTCTAACGACATCATAACGGCCAATGTTATGAAATAATGCAAAAACATGTAACTTTATTGATGTCATCTGGCATTTTGTAATGTTTACATTACACACAAAAAACAAACAAAAATGAAATTATATAGTAGGCCTAGGCTATTTACTTATTTATTTAGCTGCAACCATGTAAAAACGTTATAAGCCATCAAACGAGGAAGGCTACTTTAACATTATTACTATAAAGTAGGCTAACGCTTGGCAAACTTATTATTATCCTATTACCATCATCAGTAGTTCATCTTCGATAGCACAATATATACAATTATGCAGTAGCCTAATATTTGTTTGAAATCGTGAAACATTACCTGGTCAATGGACATCTTCGGAGTCTAGGAGAGGGGGTATCAGGCCGTGAGAGCAGAGACGCTCTGCGTGAATGGTATTTACGTCAGTAACGTTAAATACAAGTACTCCAAATCGACTCTAGGGGTCGCTGTTTGACAAAAACGGAATTCCTGCATAGTGTGCCTTTAAGAAGGTTTGTAGAGAGCAGTGGACACTGCAAACGTAACTTGTCTTCTTGTCTTTTCGTGTTAGCTTAATAGGTTAGCTTTTTTGAGTAGGCACACTTGCTTTAATACTACTTTCCACCCTTGACCTCTTAGCAATAATCTTCCTCACTGACACTAACGTTAACTTGTGATTGCTTCATGTTAAATTGATTTTGAACAGTTACTCTTTGACTTAACTTGATATTTTTATTTTGAAATAACATGTTAAATTGATTTTGAACAGTTACTCTTTGACTTAACTTGATATTTTTATTTTGAAATAACATATTTCAATCAAGTAACCACTCAAAAAAAATGCTACTTTAAACTAACTTAATTCAATTATGGACAGTGGTTCCACACAACCAACTTAGTTTTTATTAACATTAAAGGTTTGTTTTTAATCTACGCAAAATCCTTGTGTTGTGACAAAACAACTGAACTTCAAGAATATAAAATAGTCCAATCAACTCAATTCAATCACTTCACTGTTACTTAAACTGGTTACGTTTTCTGAACATGTTTTAGTCTTGTAAAAACTCTTATTTTTCACTGAAGCAACATTTGCAGCACTCAATCAAACAGGACTTTCACTTCCCATCATGCTTTGCAAAGGGGCTGAATTAGGAGAGTAAATGTTTTTAGCAAGATGAGAAAATGGAGAAACTTTTTAATGTTTTATGTTCTATTATGTTTGTATTTAAAAGTTTCTGTAATGTTAGTGTTTTTGGGATTTACTAGCCTGGCAAGCCAGACCTATATCAAGATGTTAGGTCTGGGAACTCACAGTTGACATACCTCAATTCGAGGGGCGGTTGTCTTTCAAATTCCCTCTGCACGCAATAGAACAGCGCTACAACCAACCAGAGCAACGAACGGCTGTGGCTGAGTGAGTCCCATGCGTTTTTCCACCAGCGGAGATTGTTGATATATTAAACTTTTGCCGCATCCGGTCGTCAAAACTCCGAAAACATCTTCCTTTTTTAAGAATGACTTAAGTGACGTTCTCTTAACTCCAAGTCATCCAGAGTCGCGGCCAAAGCCGATTCGAAAGACCGCTGTTCGCCAGCAGCATCTTCTTTGTTTTCAAGTAGCAGGGAAATCACCTATGGAAATCACGCGGAACCGTCACAACTCTGCCGTCATTATGTTAAGCCCGCCCACCAACTCTATACACGATGTGATTGGCCTGACCAGAGTTTGTTTTTTCCAGCTCGAATGCCAACGGAGAGTTGCTAGACCACACTGGCTGCAAAATTATTTTTGCTGCCGCTAGGGTGCGTTTAGATTTCTAGGCTAGGGATTTACTTACCATTGTGGTGAAGTGTCGAGCGTATGCTATGGATTGAGGACCTTCTAGTGCTAACAAGTATTCAAATCACTTTAATAATAAAGCAATCATATGGTAGTGCTTTGGATGAACCCAGTATCACTACTGCTAACAATGAACATCACATGTGTAACAGTTATATTTAGTTATGTTATGTTTCAGTGAAAAATATTTGGAGAATTTTTTCTAGGCCAAAACATAAAACGTAACCAGTTTAAGTTACTGCGAAGTGATTTAATTGAGTTGGTTCGACATAACTGTTTTGCATAGATTCTTTCTCAGTCAGTTGTTTTGTCACAACGCAAGAATTCTGTATTGATTATAAATAAATGTTTAATGTTAATTAAAACTAAGTTGGTTGTGTGGAACCACTGTCCATAATTTAATTGAGTTAGTTTAAAGTATAATTATTTTGAGTGTATCCTATCTTACAGTAACCCCTATATGCCAGCATCTGCAGAAACATACTTGTGTGTGTTTCACCACACTGTACTGTGTGAGATTCTCCTGAGAAAGCAGAAGTTGAGTGAGGTGGTCTTCCCTAAAAAAAAACACCTCTCATCCTCATGTTCCCTCAATGAGGAAGAGAAATTACTGGGTTTCACTATCTAAGACAAACGAGTTGCGCATCAAACTCAATTTCCTGCATGGTTTTGTTGTATCAGCAGTATGTTTATTTGTGCTTATGAAGTTGTTGTTCCTTCCTTAATCACAGTAACAACTAAATGTGAATATCTAAATGTCCCAATCCATGTGAGTGTAACAGATGTATCTACGGTCCTTCTCAAAAAATTAGCATATTGTGATAAAGTTAATTATTTTCCATAATGTAATGATAAAAATTAAACTTTCATATATTTTAGATTCATTGCACACCAACTGAAATATTTCAGGTCTTTTATTGTTTTAATACTGATGATTTTGGCATACAGCTCATGAAAACCCAAAATTCCTATCTCAAAAAAATTAGCATATCATGAAAAGGTTCTCTAAACGAGCTATTAACCTAATCATCTGAATCAACTAATTAACTCTAAACACCTGCAAAAGATTCCTGAGGCTTTTAAAAACTCCCAGCCTGTTTCATTACTCAAAACCGCAATCATAGACTGCCGACCTGACTGCTGTCCAGAAGCCCATCGTTGACACCCTCAAGCAAGAGGGTAAGACACAGAAAGAAATTTCTGCACAAATAGGCTGTTCCCAGAGTGCTGTATCAAGGCACCTCAGTGGGAAGTCTGTGGGAAGGAAAAAGTGTGGCAAAAAACGCTGCACAACGAGAAGAGGTGACCGGACCCTGAGGAAGATTGTGGAGAAGGACCGATTCCAGACCTTGGGGGACCTGCGGAAGCAGTGGACTGAGTCTGGAGTAGAAACATCCAGAGACACCGTGCACAGGCGTGTGCAGGAAATGGGCTACAGGTGCCGCATTCCCCAGGTCAAGCCACTTTTGAACCAGAAACAGCGGCAGAAGCAACTGACCTGGGCTACAGAGAAGCAGCACTGGACTGTTGCTCAGTGGTCCAAAGTACTTTTTTCAGATGAAAGCAAATTTTGCATGTCATTCGGAAATCAAGGTGCCAGAGTCTGGAGGAAGACTGGGGAGAAGGAAATGCCAAAATGCCTGAAGTCCAGTGTCAAGTACCCACAGTCAGTGATGGTCTGGGGTGCCATGTCAGCTGCTGGTGTTGGTCCACTGTGTTTTATCAAGGGCAGGGTCAATGCAGCTAGCTATCAGGAGATTTTGGAGCACTTCATGCTTCCATCTGCTGAAAAGCTTTATGGAGATGAAGATTTCATTTTTCAGCACGACCTGGCACCTGCTCACAGTGCCAAAACCAATGGTAAATGGTTTACTGACCATGGTATTACTGTGCTCAATTGGCCTGCCAACTCTCCTGACCTGAACCCCATAGAGAATCTGTGGGATATTGTGAAGAGAAAGTTGAGAGACGCAAGACCCAACACTCTGGATGAGCTTAAGGCCGCTATCGAAGCATCCTGGGCGTCCATAACACCTCAGCAGTGCCACAGGCTGATTGCCTCCATGCCACGCCGCATTGAAGCAGTCATTTCTGCAAAAGGATTCCCGACCAAGTATTGAGTGCATAACTGAACATAATTATTTGAAGGTTGACTTTTTTTGTATTAAAAACACTTCTTTTATTGGTCGGATGAAATATGCAAATTTTTTGAGATAGGAATTTTGGGTTTTCATGAGCTGTATGCCAAAATCATCAGTATTAAAACAATAAAATACCTGAAATATTTCAGTTGGTGTGCAATGAATCTAAAATATATGAAAGTTTAATTTTTATCATTACATTATGGAAAATAATTAACTTTATCACAATATGCTAATTTTTTGAGAAGGACCTGTAGTTCAGTCAGCAGCCAATCGCAAAGAACACCATCACCAGAGTACTAATCACTCACACCTGATACCTATCAAGTCAATTCATCAACCACAGCATTGAAACTCACTCCTCGAGCTTCATTATTGTCTGGTCTCGTTTAGAGTAAGGACTATTTTTCTGTGTTACAGACTTCTAAGTCAAAGGTTATTCTACGTACCTGGTTTCCTGTGTCTCCCAGTCATTCTCCGGTGTGTTCCTTGCATCTCCAAGGTTTACTAACGCCATTCCAATCAAAGTCAAAGGTTATTCTACATACCTGCGCTCTTGGTCTCCTGAGTCTCCCAGTCATTCTCCGGTGGGTTTCCTGCATCTTCAGAGGTTACGAACGCAATTCCAATCAACCCAAGACGAGTGCACTGCTATTCCCCACCATCCACATTCGGCCGCTTCACGTCTGTCAAGAGTTACTATTCCTTCATCCTTCACTCCACTATTCTACTGTGTTCCAATAAATCTCTATTTACCATCTTGATCCTCTGTCTGTGTCATTCCGTAACAGTGAGGTGATACTTTGTTTTAGTTTCTTTTAAATCGTGAGACTGTGATGTGAAGGACACTCTTGTGTGAAAAGCACATTGTGTATCTAAACATATTTGAGCTTTTAATCTTCTAGGCAATCAGTATCTTCTCCAGGTGTGTGATGCTTATTTATCCAATAAATGCATACAAATCCTAAGCAAATAAACAAAATACTTCTAAATAACGCCTGCATAGTTTCTGTTTTGCTTATTTTGTTATGTTAGTGAATATACTGCTTTTTATAATAGTAAATTACAAATGTATGTCTAAAATAAGACATTTCACACCACAAAAATAACATGGAGTACTATTTTTGTCATGGATTTCAAGTATTTGGAAACCAAACATTCTATGCAGGATTTTAGTATCACTAAAATTTCATCTTTGTGCATTTTGTACAGTTATTTATGCAATTTCTGAAATAGCTTGTTTATTCAAGAACACTAAAACCTCAAAAATAAAATGCAAAAAAATACAGGTTTGTAATTTTGTAATATGTAATTGGATCATGTATAGATATATAATAATTTTAGTACATATAATATATCATTCTAGAATTTTACTGAAAAAATCAGTTTCAACCTACATTGAAATCAACATCGGCACAGACGACAAAAATGTTTCACAAAAATAAAGTTTTTTTTTATTGCAGTTGATTGTTCCATGAAGAACCTTTAACATCCATGGAAACTTTTCATTCCACAAAATGTTCTTTATAGTGGAAAAAGTTTCTTTAGATTATTTAAATGTTCCTTACATTAAGAAAATAATTAAAATTCTTTTAAGAACTGATCATTGAAAGGAATCTATGTCATCGCTTTGAAAACCCTCTTTTACAACCTTTATTTTTAATTGGTTTATTTTATTGTACCCATCATGTTAAGTCTAAACATAAAAATGTATATATTCATAATATTAAAAATATCATTCATATGTATCCTTGCTGTCTATAATGGATGGAACATAATATTATAATGGAAATAATGAAATGCTCAAATTTCATGAACATATCAATAAAAATAAGGAAGGTGTTTTGGTGAGTTGACCATAGGCGGGTAATAATTTGAGGATGGGACAGGTGGGTTGTGTCCCCACCTCTGTTTTGATGAGAGAGAGAAAAACGATAAGCGGGTGGATTAGAACCCAAAACCTCTGACACACTTACCAAAAGCACTACCACTAGACCAGAGTACACAAACAAACTTTGCGGATCTATGTATTTATTCACGTGAAAAATCTTGGCACTAACGATAAATTGTATTATAGTAGAAACTCATTAATCATGAGTTCTATAAATTAAACTCAATGTACTATTGAAATTGATTTCTGGACATCGTGAAGTATCACTGAACTGTATAATAATTATACATGTAACATATATTGTACATATAACTGATATTGCATTGTATTTGCAACCCCACCCCTCACACATACCTGCCCCACCCACTTTTTAAAACAAAGTTATGATACTGGGGTTAACTGAAAAAGAATGAGGTAAAGAGTTAACCAGATTATATGGACATGATGCTCCTTTAAAACCCACATGCAAATGAACACAGACACAATGTGCAAAAAAAAATCTAAACATCCTAACTGTATTTTACAGTGACGGATATGATCTCTGTGTAGAGAGGACACACGCTGCCACAGAGGGTAAGAGATGGAGAGAGTGTCTGATACACACTGACAGGGTCACCCAAGGTCATCAATCACCCTAAAACACATACATCAGCAACTGAGTGGTGTGGTCATCAAACAAACAAATAAACAAAACACCGGGACACAGACACCAGACCAAATAAATAAATCAAATAAACAGACACCAGGGTGGCCATCTTGTCCGAGGACACTGGCTCGGCAGACATGGCGTGAACATTCTCGGCAGACGTGACGTGAACAGTCTCTGGCTCAGCAGACGTGACGTGAACAGTCTCTGGCTCGGCAGATCCACCGGGGCGGCGCCAGCAGGGCGAGACGCTGGGGTGGCGCCGGCAGGCCGAGACGCCTAGGGACAGTCTCAGGATTGACAGCAGCCTTAGGAATGACTTCCGGGTCATTTGGAAGGCAGGAAGTCTTCCTCCTCCTCCGTTTCCGAGAACGAGTGGACGCTGCGGTCTCTTCGGAACCCACATGGGTCGCTGCAGCCTCCTCAGGACCCACTGGGGATGCTGCAGGCCTTTCGGGACCCACTGGGAGCGCTGCAGCCTCTTCGGAACCTACTGGGGATGCAGCAGGCCTTTCGGACCCAATGGGAGAGCTGCAGCCTCTTCGGAATCCACTGGGGGCGCTGCAGGGAGAGTGGACAACTCTGGGACCACTGGAGTGAGAACCCCCGAAGTCAGGCCCTCTTGGACCATCAGATCAGGAGAAGCAGCAGGAGTCCTCCTTCTGCGTCCGCGAGGGTGAGAAGGCGTGGGAACCACCGCCCCCTCTGGGACGACTGCAGCCTACCTAACTGGAGGACTCCCTCGGCAATCCAGAAAATCAATGAACTTTAAAAAAGTCAAGTGTTCCAGCCCTACCATTGTCCAGATGTCGACGGGCTCCTCAAGGGCACAATTAAACAAGTCCTTAAGGGCCATCTCACCAAGTCCCAGTCCCCCTGCAGCGGTGCTGAATTTCAGGGCAAAGTCTCTCACTTCCGTCCCCTTCTGACGAAGGGAAGTCTTTCCAAAACAATTCCAAAACACTGCTTCATAAAGCTTCGAAGCCTTTACAAATCTTTTGTTCCGAATCAATGGTTCGGAGCGTGTATCGAACTGCCAGAGTCATGTGATTTCAGTTAACGAGGCTTCATTACGTCATAACTGTTTCGAAACACTTCGAAATTTCAATGGTTCACCGCTGCAATGAGCATGTGCAATGAGCAGCAATTATGATTCATGAGCAACAATGAACAAGTGTCTGTGGGTTTACCTGATATCTGATCAGTTTTATACATTTGTAGACGTTTTAATTAGATATTAGTATAATTAAGATGAGGTAGTTAATAGTCTTATTTGTCTGTTTAGCTGAGCCATTCATAGGACAAACAAAACAAACCCTAACAATTGATAAAAGAACATGTTTACATGATAATCTTATTAGATGATTGCATTTGAGAGATTTTAACTTTAGTAAAAAATTTGCAATCGATTTTAAAAGGTGTTTTTCTTGCATGTTTGACCCGGGTTTTTGTTGCATTTACACTGTTCTGACCACTAGGGGTCACCGTAGAGACGGGTGTCAAATTGTTTCGAAGCCTCGGCACAATATGGCACATTTGATTCAACTGTTTCAGTGTTTCACGAAGCCTCGATCTGCCCATCACTACTGGTTCGTTCTGTCACGGGCTGGTAAATAGTGAAGCGAGTATTCAAGTGCTGGATGAAGGATATTTATTAAGTAAATAAACAAAACAAAACTACAAACAAAAACTCCCGGTGGGGAAAAACGAGACAGGCATCTGGCATGAAACATAGACAACGAACCAGCACAGGACTGCAAACACAGGGAGATTAAATAGGCAGAGGTGGAAAGTAACGAATTAAATTTACTCGCGTTACGTAATTGAGTAGTTTTTTTGTGTACTTCTACTTTTTAAAGTAGTTTTTAAAATCTGTACTTTTACTTTTACATAAGAACGTTTTCTTTGAAGTATTGTACTTCTCTACATTTGAAATCATATCCGTCATGAAAATGGAATTCACATAATGCAGATGTCACGTAAAACATGCAAAATAATGGATGGATGAATGCATGGAAAGTAGAACTGTGCAATAAATCCAATCGCGACATGGTCTGTGAATATTTAAGCTAAGCACAAAAATACTGCATGTAAATATATAACCCTATTTGTTTTGCTGAGCTGCGTTTGTCTACTACATACTCAAGTACTTGTGACGTTCATGGTGTTTTCAGCGTCTCACAAACAATTTGAGGTTTTCCAGAACATTCCATGAACATTTCCAGAGCTGCTCTGAGAGAACGCCTAATGAGCATTTTCATAATTTTATTTGAGAAAAACCATTGTCAAATACACTTTGAAACAGGTCTTCACTTATATGGAGGACCAGCTCTACCATATTTAAAAATAAATACAGAAATAAATAAATGCTCAATAAATAAATAAGCATAAAATTAATTGCCCCCCAAAATACAATAAACAAATAAATGTAGGTAGAAATTAAATTATACAGTGAGACATAAATGTATATATCTCTTAATTAGCTTCTTTATTTATTTACCTTTGTAACAGTTACCTTATTTATTTATGTGCATGTTATAATATTTTTGTCTGTTTTATTCTTCCTTTGTATTTTTTTACCCTATTTATTTCTTCAATGCTATTTATTTCTGCCTGTCGTTTTTACATTTCTGTATGCATTTCTGCATCATTATGCAAATGAGGAGGGGCTGTCTTATGCTCAGGGGCCTGAGTTGCAGTGGCAGCCAGTTACCCAGTGCGGCGTTTTGCATGGCGTCCCCACTGCGTATAGCTACGCAATACGAAGTGACCGTTCGAAAGGGAACTACTCGGTTACTCACGTAACCTCAGTTCGTAGCCAGCCGCACTATAGTAACATGGCAAGTTGTCGCTTCAGTCGTTAAACCTGCTATAATGGCGAATTCGGGGACTATTATAGACTGAGGTCACGCCCCCTTGGCGGGCTCTGACTTGTATGACGCAGAGTGATCTCATTGGTCGCACGTCAGAGGCGCCCGCGCCATTGGATGTGCAGTTGCCGCAGCGCAGCCTATGAGCAAGCCAGACGCTCATGTTCTAGCTGTGCAGCTGCAAATGCCTTTAGTTTACATAAAGGCTTCAGTAAATCGAGGAAAAGGAGTTTCCCCTTAGTAAAGTAAAAGTAAAAAAAAAATGTTCAAAGGACCACAGAAAAACATTTCAGATCTCAAACTTACAGCGTTCTAATTCTTCCAGTCTATTAGCAGCTTCCCTTAAGAGGTCGGACACTGAACGTCTGCCTGCTGAGTTTGACATTACTAAACAATGCTTCTTCTTCTTCTTCTTTGGATTTTTACGGCATCTGGCATCCAATGAGTTGCATGACTGCCACTAAACAATGCTTTATGCCGGGGAAAAGCCATGTAGATTCGACCGATGCAGTAAAATGCTAACCAACCAATGGGCAGAAGTTGACCCCTTAAGACACAGCCCCTCCTCATTTGCATAATGAGGCAGAAATGCATACAGAAATGTAAAAACGACAGGCAGAAATAAATAGCATTGAAGAAATAAATAGGGTAAAAAAATACAAAGGAAGAATAAAACAGACAAAAATATTATAACATGCACATAAATAAATACTTAAAAAATAAGTAAGTAATAAATAAATAAAGTTGAAGATTATAACGGACAATAAATAAATAAGGTAATTATTACAAAGATGAATAAATAAAGAAGCTAATTAAAAGAGATATATACATTTATGTCTCACTGTATAATTTAATTTCTACCTACATTTATTTGTTTATTGTATTTTTTGGGGCAATTAATTGTATGCTTATTTATTGAGCATTTATTTATTTCTGTATTTATTTTTAAATATGGTAGAGCTGGTCCTCCATACACTACAACCCGTCAAAATAAAGGTTCGGCTTTACTAGGAGAAATTATGACAGAAATATATTACTATTGTAGGCATACAATAGAACGTACTTCTCAAAATAATACTAATAACACAATTTATTTAAACATTATTTAAAGGAATAATTTTTTTTGTCCATGGTTTAATTTAGTAAATCTGTTTTTGCAGCGCTTCCCCAAAAAATAAAAGGACACAAGTTTAAATTTACATTTGATTACCACCGTTTTTGATAATATATTTGGATTAAATCATAAAAAGAAACATTAATTTTCTGAATAAAATACATTTCATAGGACAATATTATTCTTAAACATTTTAATAAATTATTAATGTTAAAAATAAGTTGTTAATCTAATTCATTATCAGTTATTGAATTTAATTGATTAGACATGTTTTATTGAAATTTTAATAAACAAACAAATTATTTCAAGTTTGTTATGATAAAAGCATTTGTTCAAACAAAAAAAAAATCCTGTTTTCATTAATTTAACTGTCATTTTAATTGATGATAATAATAATAATACCCATAATTTAATAATACAGTTTATTTATTTAACAATTGATTAATACTGTAAACCGTGATATTTTCTGAGACGTTACCATACTGTGAAAATCTCATACCATTACAACCCTACACGGGAGGGTCCCCCACCCCACCCCCGCTGTTAAAAAAGTAACTCAGTAACTTTTACTCTGAGTAAATTTTAAATGAGCTACTTTTTACTTTTACTTGAGTAGATTTTTAGACCGGTACTTTTACTTGTACTTAAGTAAAATTTCATTGAAGTAGTAGTACTTTTACTTGAGTAGAATATTTTATTACTCTTTCCACCTCTGTAAATAGGAAGCAAACAAAAGAGGGTAACGAGGAAAGCAGGTGGGGCAAATTAATCAATAATCAGGTAACAACATGGGATGGGCTGAACAATAGACAGGAGAGCACATGGCACAAGTAATTGCAAGACAAAGCCAAGTGCTCACATCAAACCAGACTAAAAACAAACACATGACAAGCCGGGAATGTCAGAGCTCTGTCACCAAACCAAATATAAACCAGACAAAAGTGACAGAACCCTGACAGCAAGTGTCCGTCACCTTTAATGGAAGGTACAAAATTGTAGCTTATAACTTTGTACCATTTAAGGGGCAATTTTGAACCCCAAGGAACAATTGCGCATACTGCAATGAAACCACAAAATTGTACCTAATTAAAAGGATCCCCAGGGTATACCCCAATGACAAAGCAGTTTTGATCCTACTGTGGGCAAAAACTAAATATCTTAAAGAAACTGGCTTAGATATGCAAATTTTACAGATATTTAATTGTATTTATAACTTTCTTTTACAAAGAGAAAACTTGAAATCATTACTTGAAAGCAGCAGGTGTGAGTCGAGACAATTAATTGTTCATGGAACATAACTCATCAGACAAAAAGGTAACAGGATTACAAGAAATTATCTGTAGGTACTAACAAATCAAAATTAAAGAACGGTTATACATTGATATACAGGTCCTTCTCAAAAAATTAGCATATTGTGATAAAGTTAATTATTTTCCATAATGTAATGATAAAAATTAAACTTTCATATATTTTAGATTCATTGCACACCAACTGAAATATTTCAGGTCTTTTATTGTTTTAATACTGATGATTTTGGCATACAGCTCATGAAAACGTCTCGGTTACGTATGTAACCCTCGTTCCCTGAGTAGGGAACGGAGACGTTACGTCGGATGACGACGAATGGGGTTTCGCTTAGAAAGCCTATCAGCTTCGAGTATTACAAAACGAGCCTATGGCAAAGAAATGCCATGGGTCTGCGGAATTTGCATGACGTAACTCCGCCCCACATCGTGGGTATAAAAGGAGGAAGTCCGCAACAGCAGATTATGTTTCTTCGCTGAGGAGCCAAGACTGAGCTCAGGCGATCCCCGCGGTACAGCGGAAAGTGGCAGGCAGACGTAACGTCTCCGTTCCCTACTCAGGGAACGAGGGTTACATACGTAACCGAGACGTTCCCTTTCGTTGTCACTCCGAGTTACGTCGGATGACGACGAATGGGGTTACCAGTCTAATCACGCCACCTTCTCAGCTGTCTTCCAGTGCCCTGCGTAAATCGAGGTCCCTGACATAGAAGGACGAAGGACTCAATTTAACACAGAAATACCAAGGTACACTGGGAAGCATATCCCAAGCTAGGGGAAGTATGCAATTAATGCCAACCCAGAGGGGGGGGGACTTAGAGAATACACATATGACCCGAGGGAAACATATGGAGAACACTGGGGTGTCCAGCCGCAGGTGGAATATTTCAACGCCAGGGGTGGCAAGGTGGCTTGCCAAGGGAAAGACACATGCTCAGAGAGGCTTACAGTGGAAATACACATGTGGGGGTCGCTCAGGGGAGGGACCATGCACACGGGAGGCACCTAGCCGACGCGCAGGCAAGAGACACTGGCGCCGACGTCAGGAGTGCTGGAGGAACTCAGGGCTTTCAGGGAAGCTCACCTGAGGAGAATATCGCACGTATCCAGTCCGTGGAGTGGAATGGCGAGCAAGCGAAGACACCTGAGCGGGTCCGGTACTAGCTAGTTGAAGCGAGTACATGGAAGGACACTGGCTCCACTCGGAGATTATAGAATCTGGCGAATGTGTTAGGTGTCGCCCAGCCTGCAGCTCTGCAGATGTCTGTTTGCGAGGCGCCATGCGCTAGGGCCCAAGAGGATGCCACACTCCGGGTGGAGTGGGCCGTCACACCAAGGGGGCACGGTCGACCTTGCTGCTGGTAAGCCAAGGCAATGGCGTCCACTATCCAGTGAGACAACCTTTGCTTGGAGAGAGCTTTTCCCTTCAGCTTCCCACCATAACAGACAAAGAGCTGGTCTGAGGTCCTGAACACCGCGTCCTGTCTACATAGGCGCGAAGAGCGCGTACTGGACAGAGCCGTGCCAAGGCTGGGTCTGCCTCCTCCGGGGGCAGCGCTTGCAGGTTCACCACCTGGTCCCGAAAGGGAGTGGTAGGAACCTTGGGCACATATCCGGGCCGGGGTCTCAGGATCACGTGAGACAAAGCCGGTCCGAATTCCAGGCACGCTTCGTCGACGGAGAATGCGTGCAGGTCCCCTACCCTCTTGATGGAGGCCAGTGCAACCAGGAGCGCTGTCTTCATTGACAGGAACTTAAGCTCGACTGACTGCAGGGGCTCAAAGGGAGCACTCTTCAGGGCAGTTAGAACCACTGAGAGGTCCCAAGAGGGAACGAGAGGAGGGCGAGGAGGATTTAGTCTCCTTGCTCCTCTCAGGAACCTGATGACCAGGTCGTGCTTCCCTACCGACTTACCTTCGACTAGGTCATGGTGTGCGGCAATGGCGGCAACATAGACCTTAAGGGTGGAGGGAGACAGCCTTCGCTCCAACCCTTGCTGAAGGAAGGAAAGCACAACGCTGATCGAGCAACTCCGGGGGTCTTCTCGGTGAGAAGAGCACCAGTCGACGAAGAGGTTCCACTTCAACGCATAGACGTGTCTCGTGGACGACGCTCTAGCGGAAGTGATGGTAGCCGCCACCGCCGGTGGAAGGGTACTCAGACCTACCTCGAGCCGTCCAGGAGCCACATGTGGAGGCTCCAGAGATCGGGGCGAGGGTGCCACAGGGTGCCCCGTCCCTGAGAAAGAAGGTCCTTCCTCAGAGGAATGGGCCAGGGAGGTGCTGTCGCGCGGAGTGCAAGTTCGGGGAACCAGGTCCGGCCGGGCCAATACGGCGCGACCAAAATGACCTGCTCCTCGTCCTCCCTGACCTTGCGCAAGGTCTGCGCAAGAAGGCTCACTGGGGGGAACGCATATTTGCGGCCCGGCGGCCAGCTGTGCGCCAGTGCATCCGTGCCGAGCGTGCCCTCGGTCAGGGAAAAATACAGGGCGCAATGGGTCGAGTCGTGAGAGGCAAGCAGATCTATCTGTGCGTCCCCGAACTGGTCCCAAATCAGCTGAACCGACTGGGGATGGAGTCGCCATTCTCAAGGGAGGGGCTGAAGCCGTGAGAGCTCGTCGGCTGCACAGTTCAGGGCTCCGGGAATGAAAATGGCTCGAAGCGACCTCAGATGCTTCTGACTCCATAGAAGGAGGTGGCGGGCGAGTTGTGACATACGGCGGGAGCGTAGACCACCTTGATGGTTGATGTACGCTACAGTAGCGGTATTGTCTGAGCGGACTAGTACGTGTTGACCCCTGAGCAACGCCCGGAAGCGGTGCAGGGCAAGGCGTACTGCCAACAACTCGAGGCAATTGACATGCCATAGCCACTGGGGTCCTGTCCAGGAGCCCGCAGCAGCATGTCCATTGCACATGGCGCCCCAGCCCGTGGTGGAGGCATCCGTGGAGACCACAACATGCCGGGAAGCTCGTTCCAGGGGGACACCCGCCCTGAGAAAACTGAGGTTCGACCACGGGGTGAGGAACTGACGGCAGGTCGGAGTAACTGGTACCCGGAGCGTGCCTTGATGCCATGCCCACCTCGGGACTCGGTCGCGAAGCCAAAGCTGAAGCGGTCTCATATGAAGCAATCCGAGCGGCGTGACCGCGGCTGCAGATGCCATATGCCCCAGGAGCCTCTGAAAATGTTTCAGTGGAACCGCATTCTTGCTCCTGAGATGTCTCAGGCAAGTCAGCAGTGACTGCGCGCGCTCGCTCGTAAGCTGCGCGGACATGGCGACCGAGTCGATGTCCATACCGAGAAAAGAGATCCTCTGCACGGGGCAAAGTTTGCTCTTCTCCCAGTTGACCCAAAGGCCCAGACGAGCTAGGTGCCGGAGCACTAGGTCCCTGTGTTCGCAAACCTGATCTCGAGAGTGAGCTAGGATCAGCCAGTCGTCGATATAACTCAGGATGCGAACCCCGTGTTCCCGAAGGGGAACAAGGGCAGCCTCGACGACCTTCGTGAAGGTGCGAGGAGACAGGGCTAGCCCGAAAGGGAGAACCGCGTACTGGTATGCCTGCCCCTCGAAAGCAAACCGTAGGAACGGTCTGTGTCGAGGAAGAATGGAGACATGAAAGTAGGCGTCCTTCAGGTCGATCGCTGCAAACCAATCCTGGGGCCGCACGCATTCGAGAACGCGTTTGGCGGTGAGCATCTTGAACGGCAGCCTGTGAAGGGAGCGGTTCAGCACGCGCAAGTCCAGGATTGGCCGTAACCCACCGGTTTTATCGGGGACAATGAAGTAGGGGCTGTAGAACCCGGACCTCATCTCGGCTGGAGGGACAGTCTCGATTGCACCCTTCGCCAGCAGGGTGGCAATCTCTGCTCTCATGACGGGGGCATTGCCACCGACCAAAGAGGAGCGGACTCCCCTGAAGCGGGGAGGAGACCGTGCGAACTGAATCGCAAGCCGAGCCTGACGGAGCGCGCGATCCAGCGGGACAGACGGGGAAGCTCTAGCCAGGCTCCCAGGAACTGAACCGGCGGGATCACGCGACGACAGGCGTCCCCCCGGAGGGGCAGCGAAGCGGAGTAACTGGCCCAGACGTGGACGGCATAGGGGCCCGGTGTGGGGGCACAGTTAGCAACCGCACCCTGGCAGAGGGGGCCAGGGGAGGACCAGGCTGGTCGTCCCGCGGGGGCCTGCTCTGCCAGGGGTCTGGCGACAGAGGGGGACAGGGGCGAAGCGGTCCGTGGACGGCACGCCGTGTCAACGACCTCTGGGACAGAGGGGGACGAGGAGAGCACGGCTAGAGGGCGGCGCTCTGTGTCGTCCGAGAACTCTGTGTGCTCAGAGACGGGAGAGTCAGTTCTTTGCGAATAAGGATTCTTCCCCGGCCCTCCACCGGGGAAAGGAGTGGTCCTGCTCCCAACTCCTGGAAAGAACTGAGTCCCATCTCTGAGGAGCCGGAGAGGGCTGTGGCGTCCGGCGCCCTCGGCGGTGGGCAGACCGAGGGACCTGAGCGGACGGCGGGGCCGTCGGGACAGAGTCGACCTCAACCTGCTCCATCCCCGAGGAGCCCGTCTCAGGAGCGCCGCTTAACCCGGCGTGTAGCGGGGGGCGGGGCTAGAGAGGGCTGTGGCGTCCGCCCGCGGCCCCCAGAGCCGGCCCGGGTGAACGGGCTGGGTGGGAGCCGCTGGAGGGCGCCCCTGGCGGTGGGCAGACCGAGGGATCTGAGCGGACGGCGGGGGCGTCGGGACAGAATCAACGTCAGTCTGCTCATGGACGGCTGAGAGCTGTTGGGCCAGCCCTCAACCGCACCGCCGAAGAGGCCGACCTGGGATGTGGGAATGTCGGACAGACGGGTCCGCGCGACATCCAGCACATCAAACAGGTACGGCCACCGAATGGTGAGCATCACCCGACCCAGGGAGCGTACGACCACTTTCGTCGCTCGGAGAGCAAGGTTAGTGGCGGCGCGCAGCTCAGTGAAGAGCCCTGGGTCAGTCCCGCCCTCGTGCAGGTCCATGAGCATCTGGGTCAGGTAGACCAGCAGAATGACCATGGCACGCAGTGAGGCGGCCGCCAGTCCCGTGGCGCTATAGGATCTCGCCACAAGCGTAGACGAAAAACTACAGGCCACGGACGGGTGCTTAGGATTGCGCCGAGAAGAAGCACTCTGAGGACACATAGCATCGCAACAGAGCGTTCAGCCGGGGGAACCCCAGTGTACCCACGGGCAGCGGCCCCATCGAGGGGAGGAAAGGCGGATGAGATCAGCGAATGGCCCCTGATCTCATCATGCACGTCCGGGAAGAACGGTATTGGGGTTTGCCGTGGACGAGGGTCGGCGGCCTCACCCAAAAACCAATCGTCCCGGGAAAGCATGGCCGTCATCTCCGGATCAGACTCGACGAGTCGTCACTTCCAGGAAAATCAAACCCACCTAGTGAAGCTGCTACAAACATAATATCATCCTCTGTAGCTTCAAATGAAACACACGGGCCACCAGAGGGTAGACCCGTGGGAATCACCTGTTCACTAGCGGGCACCGTCATTGAAGAGGGGGGCTGGGGTCGCGGACACATAGTCGGCGCCTTGTTCCAGACCGAAACCCTCAGGTCACCCTGGCCACCAGCCGAAGATCGGGGGTGGATGAGGGGACTCTCACTCATGTGAGTTCACCGAGTCTCGACCTTAATGACGCGATGATCATGTTTCCATGGAGAAAACATGAGTCATCCACGTGCCCATCAGAGTCCGAAACCAAGCTGCCGCACCATTCATTTTTTTTTTTTTTTTTTTGAAATGCACGGGCGAGCCGTCTTTAAAAAGACGTGCCGCGTGCAAGCTCTTTTAGTGAGAGAAAACTCAAGTGTTGAAGCACCCGGGGAGACACGCATCGACTGGCAGACCACTGCAACAGATCAGCAGGAAGCACGCGCTCGCCGTAGATCGCAGTCACACCAACACTCGAGGTACTCGTTTGTAAAGCTGACAATTCAGAGATGGCTTGTGGAGAGAAGAATACACTTGGCTCCGAAGCGAAAACATAATCTGCTGTTGCGGACTTCCTCCTTTTATACCCACGATGTGGGGCGGAGTTACGTCATGCAAATTCCGCAGATCCATGGCATTTCTTTGCCATAGGCTCGTTTTGTAATACTCGAAGCTGATAGGCTTTCTAAGCGAAACCCCATTCGTCGTCATCCGACGTAACTCGGAGTGACAACGAAAGGGAACCCAAAATTCCTATCTCAAAAAATTAGCATATTTCATCCGACCAATAAAAGAAGTGTTTTTAATACAAAAAAAGTCTACCTTCAAATAATTCTGTTCAGTTATGCACTCAATACTTGGTCGGGAATCCTTTTGCAGAAATGACTGCTTCAATGCGGCGTGGCATGGAGGCAATCAGCCTGTGGCACTGCTGAGGTGTTATGGAGGCCCAGGATGGTTCGATAGCGGCCTTAAGCTCATCCAGAGTGTTGGGTCTTGCGTCTCTCAACTTTCTCTTCACAATATCCCACAGATTCTCTATGGGGTTCAGGTCAGGAGAGTTGGCAGGCCAATTGAGCACAGTAATACCATGGTCAGTAAACCATTTACCAGTGGTTTTGGCACTGTGAGCAGGTGCCAGGTCGTGCTGAAAAATGAAATCAGATGGAAGCAGGAAGTGCTCCAAAATCTCCTGATAGCTAGCTGCATTGACTCTGCCCTTGATAAAACACAGTGGACCAACACCAGCAGCTGACATGGCACCCCAGACCATCACTGACTGTGGGTACTTGACACTGGACTTCAGGCATTTTGGCATTTCCTTCTCCCCAGTCTTCCTCCAGACTCTGACACCTTGATTTCCGAATGACATGCAAAATTTGCTTTCATCCAGTCCAGTGCTGCTTCTCTGTAGCCCAGGTCAGGCGCTTCTGCCGCTGTTTCTGGTTCAAAAGTGGCTTGACCTGGGGAATGCGGTACCTGTAGCCCATTTCCTGCACACGCCTGTGCACGGTGGCTCTGGATGTTTCTACTCCAGACTCAGTCCACGGCTTCCGCAGGTCCCCCAAGGTCTGGAATTGGTCCTTCTCCACAATCTTCCTCAGGGTCCAGTCTCACTGAGGTGCCTTGATACAGCACTCTGGGAACAGCCTATTTGTGCAGAAATTTCTTTCTGTGTCTTACCCTCTTGCTTGAGGGTGTCAATGATGGCCTTCTGGACAGCAGTCAGGTCGGCAGTCTTACCCATGATTGCAGTTTTGAGTAATGAAACAGGCTGGGAGTTTTTAAAAGCCTCAGGAATCTTTTGCAGGTTTAGAGTTAATTAGTTGATTCAGATGATTAGGTTAATAGCTCGTTTAGAGAACCTTTTCATGATATGCTACTTTTTTGAGATAGGAATTTTGGGTTCCCTTTCGTTGTCACTCCTAGTTACGTCGGATGACGACGAATGGGGTTTCGCTTAGAAAGCCTATCAACTTCGAGTATTACAAAACGAGCCAATGGCAAAGAAATGCCATGGGTCTGCGGAATTTGCATGACGTAACTCCGCCCCACCTCGTGGGTATAAAAGGAGGAAGTCCGCAACAGCAGTTTATGTTTTCGCTTCGGAGCCAATTGTATTCTTCTCTCCACAAGCCATCTCTGAATTGTCAGCTTTACAAACGAGTACCTCGAGTGTTGGTGTGACGGCGATCTACGGCGAGCGCGTGCTTCCTGCTGATCTGTTGCAGTGGTCTGCCAGTCGGTGCGTGACTCCCCGGGTGCTTCAACACTTGAGTTTTCTCTCACTAAAAGAGCTTGCACGCGGCACGTCTTTTTAAAGACGGCTCGCCCGTGCATTTCAAAAAAAAAAAAAAAAAAAAATGAATGGTGCGGCAGCTTGGTATCGGACTCTGATGGGCACGAGCGTTGTCTAGTATGTTTGGGCTTGATCATGCTAGAGCAGCGCTCGTGGATGACTCATGTTTTCTCCATGGAAACATGATCATCGCGTCATTAAGGTCGAGACTCGGTGAACTCACATGAGTGAGAGTCCCCTCATCCACCCCCCGATCTTCGGCTGGTGGCCAGGGTGACCTGAGGGTTTCGGTCTGGAACAAGGCGCCGACTATGTGTCCGCGACCCCAGCCCCCCTCTTCAATGACGGTGCCCGCTAGTGAACAGGTGATTCCCACGGGTCTACCCTCTGGTGGCCCGTGTGTTTCATTTGAAGCTACAGAGGATGATATTATGTTTGTAGCAGCTTCACTAGGTGGGTTTGATTTTCCTGGAAGTGACGACTCGTCGAGTCTGATCCGGAGATGACGGCCATGCTTTCCCGGGACGATTGGTTTTTGGGTTAGGCCGCCGACCCTCGTCCACGGCAAACCCCAATACCGTTCTTCCCGGACGTGCATGATGAGATCAGGGACCATTCGCTGATCTCATCCGCCTTTCCTCCCCTCGATGGGGCCGCTGCCCGTGGGTACACTGGGGTTCCCCCGGCTGAACGCTCTGTTGCGATGCTATGTGTCCTCAGAGTGCTTCTTCTCGGCGCAATCCTAAGCACCCGTCCGTGGCCTGTAGTTGTTCGTCTACGCTTGTGGCGATATCCTATAGCGCCACGGGACTGGCGGCCGCCTCACTGCGTGCCATGGTCATTCTGCTGGTCTACCTGACCCAGATGCTCATGGACCTGCACGCGGGCGGGACTGACCCAGGGCTCTTCACTGAGCTGCGCGCCGCCACTAACCTTGCTCTCCCAGCGACGAAAGTGGGCGTACGCTCCCTGGGTCAGGTGATGCTCACCATTCGGTGGCCGTACCTTTTTGATGTGCTGGATGTCGCGCGGACCCGTCTGTCCGACATTCCCATATCCCAGGTCGGCCTCTTCGGCGGTGCGGTTGAGGGCTGGCCCAACAGCTCTCAGCCGTCCATGAGCAGACTGACGTTGATTCTGTCCCGACGGCCCCGCCGTCTGCTCAGATCCCTCGGTCTGCCAACCGCCAAGGGCGCCCTCCCACAGCTCCCACCCTGCCCGTTCACCCGGGCCGGCTCTGGGGGCCGCGGGCGGACGCCACAGCCCTCTCTAGCCCCGCCCCCGCTACACGCCGGGTTAAGCGGCGCTCCTGAGACGGGCTCCTCAGGGATGGAGCAGGTTGAGGTCGACTCTGTCCCGACGGCCCCGCCGTCCGCTCAGGTCCCTCGGTCTGCCCACCTCCGAGGGCACCCCCCCCCCCCGCGGCTCCCACCCCGCCCCTTCACACGGGCCGGCTCTGGAGGCCGCGGTCGGACGCCACAGCCCTCTCCAGACCCACCCCCCGCTACACGCCGGGTTAGGTGGCGCTCTTGAGAGGGGCTCCCCAGAGATGGGACTCAGTTCTTTCCAGGAGTTGGGAGCAGGACCACTCCTTTCCCCGGTGGAGGGCCGGGGAAGAATCCTTATTCGCAAAGAACTGACTCTCCCGTCTCTGAGCACACAGAGTTCTCGGACGACACAGAGCGCCGCCCTCTAGCCGTGCTCTCCTCGTCCCCCTCTGTCCCAGAGGTGGTTGACACGGCGTGCCGTCCACGGACCGCTTCGCCCCTGTCCCCCTCTGTCGCCAGACCCCTGGCAGAGCAGGCCCCCGCGGGACGACCAGCCTGGTCCTCCCCTGGCCCCCTCTGCCAGGGCGCGGTTGCTAACTGTGCCCCCACACCGGGCCGCTATGCCGTCCACGTCTGGGCCAGTTACTCCGCTTCGCTGCCCCTCCGGGGGGACGCCTGTCGTCACGTGATCCCGCCGGTTCAGTTCCTGGGAGCCTGGCTAGAGCTTCCCCGTCTGTCCCGCTGGATCGGGCGTTCCCGTCAGGCTCGGCTTGCGATTCAGTTCGCACGGTCTCCTCCCCGCTTCAGGGGAGTCCGCTCCTCTTTGGTCGGTGGCAATGCCCCCGTCATGAGAGCAGAGATTGTCACCCTGCTGGCGAAGGATGCAATCGAGACTGTCCCTCCAGCCGAGATGAGGTCCGGCTTCTACAGCCCTTACTTCATTGTCCCCAAGAAAACCGGTGGGTTACGGCCAATCCTGGACTTGCGGCCAGTCCCGAGGTGGGCATGGCAACAAGGCACGCTCCGAGTACCAGTTACTCCGACCTGCCGTCAGTTCCTCACCCCGTGGTCGAACCTCAGTTTTCTCAGGGCGGGTGTCCCCCTGGAACGAGCTTCCCGGCATGTTGTTGTCTCAACAGATGGCTCCACCACGGGCTGGGGCGCCATGTACAATGGACATGCTGCTGCGGGCTCCTGGACAGGACCCCAGCGGCTGTGGCATGTCAATTGCCTCGAGTTGTTGGCAGTACGTCTTGCCCTGCACCGCTTCCGGGCGTTGCTCCGGGGTCAACACGTGCTAGTCCGTTCAGACAATACCGCCACTGTAGCGTACATCTACCATCAAGGTGGTCTACGCTCCCGCCTTATGTCACAACTCGCCCGCCACCTCCTCCTATGGAGTCAGAAGCATCTGAGGTCGCTTCGAGCCATTTTCATTTCCGGAGCGCTGAACTGTGCAGCCGACGAGCTCTCACGGCTTCAGCCCCTCCCTGGAGAATGGCGACTCCATCCCCAGTCGGTTCAGCTGATTTGGGACCAGTTCGGGGATGCACAGATAGATCTGTTTGCCTCTCACGACTCGACCCGTTGCGCCCTGTATTTTTCCCTGACCGAGGGCACGCTCGGCACGGATGCACTGGCGCACAGCTGGCCGCCGGGCCGCAAATATGCGTTTCCCCCAGTGAGCCTTCTTGCGCAGACCTTGCGCAAGGTCAGGGAGGACGAGGAGCAGGTCATTCTGGTCGCGCCGTATTGGCCCAACCGGACCTGGTTCCCCGAACTTGTACTCCTCGCGACAGCACCTCCCTGGCCCATTCCTCTGAGGAAGGACCTTCTTTCTCAGGGACGGGGCACCCTGTGGCACCCTCGCCCCGATCTCTGGAGCCTCCACGTGTGGCTCCTGGACGGCTCGAGGTAGGTTTGAGTACCCTTCCACCAGCGGTGGCGGCTACCATCACTTCCGCTAGAGCGTCGTCCACGAGACACGTCTATGCGTTGAAGTGGAACCTCTTCACCGACTGGTGCTCTTCTCACCGAGAAGACCCCCGGACATGCTCGATCAGCGTTGTGCTTTCCTTCCTTCAGCAAGGGTTGGAGCGAAGGCTGTCTCCCTCCACCCTTAAGGTCTATGTTGCCCCCATTGCCGCACATCATGACCCCGTCGAAGGTAAGTCGGTAGGGAAGCACGACCTGGTCATCAGGTTCCTGAGAGGAGCGAGGAGACTATATCCTTCTCGCCCTCCTCTCGTTCCCTCTTGGGACCTCTCAGTGGTTTTAACTGCCCTGAAGAGTCCTCCCTTTGAGCCTCTGCAATCAGTTGAGCTTAAGTTCCTGTCTAGGAAGACAGCGCTCCTGGTTGCACTGGCCTCCATCAAGAGGGTAGGGGACCTGCACGCATTCTCCGTCGACGAAGCGTGCCTGGAATTCGGACCGGCTTTCTCTCACGTGATCCTGAGACCCCGGCCCGGATATGTGCCCAAGGTTCCTACCACTCCCTTTCGGGACCAGGTGGTGAACCTGCAAGCGCTGCCCCCGGAGGAGGCAGACCCAGCCTTGGCACTGCTCTGTCCAGTACGCGCTCTTCGCGCCTATGTAGACAGGACGCAGTGTTTCAGGACCTCAGACCAGCTCTTTGTCTGTTATGGTGGGAAGCTGAAGGGAAAGGCTCTCTCCAAGCAAAGGTTGTCTCACTGGACAGTGGACGCCATTGCCTTGGCATACCAGCAGCAAGGTCGACCGTGCCCCCTTGGTGTGACGGCCCACTCCACCCGGAGTGTGGCATCCTCTTGGGCTCTAGCGCATGGCGCCTCGCTAACAGACATCTGCAGAGCTGCAGGCTGGGCGACACCTAACACATTCGCCCGATTCTATAATCTCCGAGTGGAGCCAGTGTCCTCTCATGTACTCGCTTCAACTAGCTAGTACCGGACCCGCTCAGGTGTCTTCGCTTGCTCGCCATTCCATTCCACGGACTGGATACGTGCGATATTCTCCTCAGGTGAGCTTTTCCGAAAGCCCTGAGCTCCTCCAGCACTCCTGACGTCGGCGCCAGTGTCTCTTGCCTGCGCGTCGGCTAGGTGCCTCCCGTGTGCATGGTCCCTCCCCTGAGCGACCCCCACATGTGTATTTCCACTGTAAGCCTCTATGAGCATGTGTCTTTCCCTTGGCAAGACACCTTGCCACCCCTGGGGTTGAAATATTCCACCTGCGGCTGGACACCCCAGTGTTCCACATATGCATCCTTCGGGTCATATGTGTATTCTCTAAGTCCCCCCCCCCTCTGGGTTGGCATTAATTGCATACTTCCCCTAGCTTGGGATATGCTTCCCAGTGTACCTTGGTATTCCTGTGTTAAATGGAGTCCTTCGTCCTGTCTTGACAGGGATCTTGATTTACGCAGGGCACTGGAAGACAGCTGAGAAGGTGGCGTGATTAGACTGGTAACCTCATTCGTCGTCATCCGACGTAACTCGGAGTGACAACGAAAGGGAACGTCTACGGTTACGTATGTAACCCTCGTTCCCTGAGTAGGGAACGGAGACGTTACGTCTGCCTGCCACTTTCCGCTGTACCGCTGGGATCGCCTGAGCTCAGTCTTGGCTCCTCAGCGAAGAAACATAAACTGCTGTTGCGGACTTCCTCCTTTTATACCCACGAGGTGGGGCGGAGTTACGTCATGCAAATTCCGCAGACCCATGGCATTTCTTTGCCATTGGCTCGTTTTGTAATACTCGAAGTTGATAGGCTTTCTAAGCAAAACCCCATTCGTCGTCATCCGACTTAACGTCTCCGTTCCCTACTCAGGGAACGAGGGTTACATACGTAACCGTAGACATTTTCATGAGCTGTATGCCAAAATCATCAGTATTAGAACAATAAAAGATCTGAAATATTTCAGTTGGTGTGCAATGAATCTAAAATATATGAAAGTTTAATTTTTATCATTACATTATGGAAAATAATGAACTTTATCACAATATGCTAATTTTTTGAGAAGGACCTGCATAGCTATTAAACAGGCTATATCATGCTGGACATTGAGGTTTACAGCATAGACCAGTTGTTCTTCAGCAAGAATTCCTTGTGCTAATAAATAATTTGTCATCGACATTGTAGGTATCTTGTGCCTGGTAATCATCCTCCTCACCAGGGGCCTCATGTACAAAGACTTGCGTTGAACTCATACTAAAACATTGCGTACGGACAAAGCTGTAAATGTGCGTACGCACAAAAAAAAACAGATGTATGAATCTCTGCGTACGAAGGATCCCACGCATATTCTCTTTGTACATCCCAATTAACGTAAAAATGAGCGCACATGCACGAGCACAACGCCCCACCCAGTCTCCTCCCTTAATTAAATACATTTAAATATGGTAATGAGTCCACTTTGGCAAAAGAAAAGAGTAAGAAAATGGCTAAAGCAAGCGGCAAGAAGTGAAACTTTACAGAAAGTGAATCGGAGGTGCTACTATCGGAGGTAGAAACGAGAAAAAAAAAATATTTGGAACTTTGTCCTCTGGAATTAATAACAAAAGGAAAAAATATGAGTGGGAGAGTTTGGCTGATGTCTTCAATGCGGTGGGATCTGAAAGTCGCACTGTAAATGGACTTAAAAAGAAATGGTCTGATATAAAGGTGGACGTTAAATGGAGAACTGCTGCACACCGACAAAGTGTGGGCAGAACAGGCAGTGGTAAAGGGGTCGATGAACTGACACCCTTTGAGCAGAGAGTTGCCTCAATTATGGGTGACACTTTACTCTCTGGAGTAGTATCTGCTGCTGTGGGAGACTCGGATTTACTACAGTACTGCCACGAAGGTAACCAATATTATCTGCACATTTATTGAATGGAAATGTTTCCGATTCACATATGCAAATTCTTCTTCAGATGGCGCCTTTATAGCAATGTGTGTGCAGTCGATCGCTCCGATTACATTAGGAAAACCGGCTATCACTGCAAAATTGCGCTTTAATGTTTGGCTGGTCAACTGCATCATATGGGAATCTTATGGCTCGTTTCCATTGAGCGGTACAATACGGTACAGTTCGGTACGGTACGCAATTATTTGCGTTTCCACGGTCAAAAGTTGTGAATGGTACCAAAAAGCCGAACCGTACCATACCACTTTTTGGGTACCCTTCCGTTGGGGTACCTAGCACAGTGGTACGGTACTAAAAGGTGGAGCTAGACTCACTGCAGAACGTTGATTGGTTGACAGAGTATCGTCACTTGTGCGTGCTACAAGGGCATTAGAAGCGCCATTTTTTAATATACAGTTGAAATATAATACTACTGTTATTATGTCACGAAATGTAGTTTTAAGAGTTTTTCAGGCGAGAATGTAGTTTTTTAAAGCTCAAATCTGTGGTTTATTTATAGATTTATGGTAATTTGACTGAGATCCATTCCAAGCAATCACCGGGCGCTCGGCGCTCATGTACCCTGCCTGGAACAGCCTTTCCTTGGCTAGTCGTTCTGATGTTTGCCGCTGACTCTGACGTCTCTGTAGTGGTTAAACATGAGATATAATTCGTCTTGTATAGACCTAACAGGCGATCTTTAGTCTCGTGAATCTATAATTCGTTCCCTGACCAATAGTTTTGGCAGAAGGCTAAGTGAAGTTTCACATATTTGAGTGCTGAATTTGTATATTTGACTGAATTGTTTGCTTTATGTTATTAAAGCTTTACTGTATAGCTTTTTGTACCTTTTACGTATACTTTTATAATGGCTATTATTGATAAAACTGAAATTTAACAAAAAGACAGGGTTGAGTTTTTGTCATTTTTTATTTTATTACAAGATCATCTTGTTTATTGCAACATTTGTACCAATGCACATATTGCCTGGAATATGTTTAATATTTTTCAATTTAAACGAAAAGAGGCAGGGTTGTGTTTTATATTTAGTTTTGTTATAAATATAGGCTACCGTATACATGCAGTGAATATAGCCTAATCAATAGGCTATGCGTTGCCTAAACCACATTTGTGTGCTTATAATGTTTAAAATGTATTTAAATGAAATCGAAAAGAAGCAGAGTGGTGTTTTCTAACATATTTCGTTTTATTGTTGCCTAAAATGTACACACAGAGATAACCAGAGTAGGGATGCACCGATCCGATACTCAGCATCGGTATCGGCTCCGATACTGCCATTTTTGCCAGACGAGGCCGATCCAAATCCGATATTGTGCGTATACTATTCTGTGTTATTGTTAAGCCCCACAAAAGCACCAAAAACATTATAAAGCACCATAAAGTTTTCGTGCACTATATTACAAGTGTTCTGAAGCCATTATAGTATAATGTGAGATGGAAATTAAATTCAAGATCACGTAAACTTTTCCCTCCGCTGCGGCTGTCAGTCATTCTTCATTCAGTATTCAGCGTCGCGTTCGGTTACGACAGTCAACATGATGAAACTCTCTCCAAGATGATTCAATGTTACTATTATTAGGGCCCGAGCACAGATGGTGCGAGGACCCTCTTGGAATTGCTCTGTTTATTAGGGTCCGAGCACCGATGGTGTGAGGACCCTATTGGAATTGCTCTGTTTATTATTATTATTATTATTATTATTCTCCGCAATGAATCGCATTTTTGAGGGCCTAAACATGCACGAAAACTCACGAAAATTTGCACACGCGTCAGAACTGGTGAAAATTTACATCTGATATGTGTTTCAGAATTGGGCGGGGCAAAATGGCTCGATAGCGCCACCTATAAAGGTTCAACGGAGTGCGCCTCCCGCTACGTTTCACGTACATGTAATGGCCCAATACCTACAAAAAAGTCTCTTGGAGGATAGCCCTAAACACAACAGGAAGTCAGCCATTTTGAACTTCCTCTCAGATTTTTGTGCAGTTTTTGCCATTTTCAGGCCTCGTACTTTAACGAACTCCTCCTACAGTTTTAATCTGATCATCTTCAAATTTGGTGAGTGTAATCTTAAGGCCTTTGCGACGTTAAATTGCGAAGATCTTGAGTTTTCGTCGAAGGGCGTGGCCTTGGTGGCCTGACAAATTTCGATGTTTCGCAATGAAACAGGAAGTTGCTGTAACTCAGGCAAACAATGTCCAATCTGCCCCAAACTTCACACGTTTGATAAGAATTCTGTCCTGAACACATGTTCATGCTCATATTCAGTTACAGTCATAGCGCCACCTACTGGCAACAGGAAGTGACACGTTTAACACTGTTGTGGACTCCTAATAACATGTAAAAAAGTGCAAGCAAGTGTTAAACATGCTAGCAACATACTAGAAACATGCTAGCAAACACTTAGCTAAGTGCTAAAGCATGCTATTACTGCAATTAAATAGGAATTTGCTGTAACTCAAGCATGGAATGTCAAATCTGCCCCGAACTTCACACATTTGATATGCCATTGAGTTATAAACATGTTAGAAACATGTTAAAACATGCTAGCAATTTTTAGCTAAGGGCTAAAGCATGCTAATGCAATGAAACAGGAAGTTGTTGTTACTCAAGAAGGCAATGTCCAATCTGTCCCAAACTTCACACGTTTGATAAGAGTCCTGCCCTGAACAAATCTACATGACAATATTCAGTTAAAGTAATAGCGACACCTACTGGCAACAGGAAGTGACATGTTTTACAGTGTGATGCAGTACTAGCAACATAGTAAATATGCCATTGAGTTATAAACATGTTAGAAACATCTTAAAACATGCTAGCAATTCTTAGCTAAGTGCTAACGCATACTAATGCAATGAAACAGGAAGTTGTTTTTACTGAAGAAGGCAATGTCCAATCTGCCCCTAAACTTCACACGTTTGATAAGAGTCCTGCCCTGAACATATCTACATGACAATTTTTAAGTTAAAGTAATAGCGCCACCTACTGTCAAAAGGAAGTGACATATTTTACACTGTGATGCAGTACTAGCAACATATTAAATATGCCATTGAGTTCTAAACATGCTAGAAACATGCTAAAGCATGCTAGCAACACTTATCTGAGTGATAACGCATGCTATTATCCCCATAATAAAGGACATTTTTGTAACTGACTTTGACATACTCCTTCTATATTTACCTACTTAAATGCACATTGCCCACTGTGCTCTGTCTTCCTAAAGCCACCGGGTGGCGGTGGCACAGGTGCGAGGGCCCTTTCAATGCTGCTTGCAGCTTTAATTAGGGCCCAAGCCCTGAAAGGGCGCAGAGCCCTATTGTTTTGCTTAGGATTATTTTTTTATTTTTTTTCTCTTTTATTTTTCTTACGACTATTCGGGCACTTTTGGGGCCCTTAACGTGCCCGAAAACTCTTGAAACTTTGCACGCGGGTCAGAACCCGCGGCCATCAGGGTCGGGCTGAAGATGGTACCCGGGCGTGGCAGGGGGGCTAGACAGCGCCCCCTGGAACGGGGTCCGAAAACTTGGTCCATAAATCAAACACGCTTGCATGTAAGAATATGAAACTCGGTACACATATAGATCTCATCGGTTCATATATACTTCATACTCTTACTTTTTACCCCAGCCCAACAGGAAGTCGGCTATTTAGGGTTGTTTGTAAAATGCATGCAATGGAATTTAAAGTACTTCTCCTAGAGAATTCAAAGAAATGGCACAAAACTCGGTCAGCATGAAGTCAATACATTGAGGATGAAAAATTGCCAGCGGATTTTTTATATCTCGAACGGTATGGCCGTGGCGAGGAAACGAATTTATGGCGAGAAACGTGAAACAGGAAGTGTGTTATAACTTCAGCATACATTAACTGATCTTGATGAAACTTCAGCAGTGTGTTCGCTGTAAGAGGCCGATCACATGGATGTGACTATTGTGAGTCAAAGTCATAGCGCCACCAACTGGCAGCAGGAAATGTGTCACTTTCAAAATGCTTTGAAATCAACCTCTTATGTTTACCTGATTTGCTTCAAACTTCATCTGTATAATGTAAACACACGCCAGATGTAGACCTGTGAAAGGATTATTTAATATCTATGATAATGTTGCCTTGGCAACGCATCAAACTTTAATATTCTTGTTTGATGCTTTTGAGACTCTTAGCATGCTTGAAATTGCACGAAACTCGATAGACACATCACCTTTATTAGCCAGTAGACATGTGCAAAGTTTCAGAAACGGGTGTGGTGAGGGGCTCAGTAGCGCCACCTTTAGTCAAAAATGGGGTATTAGTTTTACCTACAGTAACAAAAATCGGTATGTATATTGTTCTCCTCGAGCCGGACAACTTTCTAATTTACAGTCATTAGCTCCGAACAACACAAAGTCAGATATTTTGGTTTGAATGTGATTTTCAGGAGAATTTTCTCCCTCCCTCTCCCTCTGTCTCTTTGTGTGTGTGGGGTTTGGGGAATTTTACTATTATTTTAATGGTGTTCAAGGTTTCAGGGGCTTTTGGGGCCCTTAACGTGCTTGAAAACTCTTGAAACTTTGCACACAGGTCAGAGCCCACGGCCATCAGGGCCGAGCTGAAGCTGGTACCCGGGCGTGGCAGGGGGGCTCAACAGCGCCCCCTTGAATGGGGTCACCAAAACTTGGTCCATAGATCAAACACGCTTGCATGAATTAATATGAAACTCAGTACACATATAGATCTCATCGGGCCGAACAACTTTCCCTCGGTCAAGTTTTACGCCAGCCCAACAGGAAGTCGGCTATTATGGGTTGTTTGGAGAACGCTTGCTCTGGAATTTGAAGTACTTCTGCTAGAGATTGCATCCGTTTACTGCCAAACTCGGTCACCTTGAGGTCAACATATTGAGGATGCTAAATTGTGGACGGATTTTTGATATCTCGAACGGTTTGGCCGTGGCGAGGAAACGAATTTATGGCGAATAATGGAAACAGGAAGTGTGTTATAACTTCATCATACATTAACTGATCTTGATGAAACTTCAGCAGTGTGTTCGCTGTAAGAGGCCGATCACATGGATGTGACTATTGTGAGTCAAAGTTATAGCGCCACCAAGTGGCAGCAGGAAGTGTGTCACTTTCTAAATGCTTTTGACAAAAGTCGGGGGGTTAGTTTTATCTACAGTAACAAAACTCGATATGTATATTGTACTCTTCGAGCCGGACAACTTTCTAATTTACAGTCATCAGCTACGACCAGCAGGAAGTCAGATAATTTTGGTTTGAATGTGGATTTCAGATTCTGAGTTTTTAGCTACTCCTCCTAAGTAGTTTATTTTATTCACGCCAAACTTTTTCAACATGATGAAAATACATTAAAGATGCTAAATTGTGAACGGATATTGAATATCTCAAACGGTTTTGTTATGGTGAGGGATTAAATTAATGTAAAAAAAAAGAATCAGGAAATGTCTCATATCTTTCTAAAATGTAATTATACACCATTTATTTTTATATAAAATTATACAAATATTAGAACTAAACCCATTTTATTCATTTTTTTCAATTAAAGAATTATGTTTAAGTTTAAAAACAGCCAGAATGGTTGTTAATTAAAAAAAAAAATCCAAATCATACATGGTGCTATACTGCCCTCTTGTGTTCAAAATCAGGTAGGCCTATTAAATTTATATATAAATATTAGGGATGTTACTATGGGAATATTTTCCCACCGGTTAATCAACGTGTGACACCGCTGGGAGCTTTAAAATCGCTAACTTGGAAGTGGAAGTAAAATACGGACGTCCGCACAAGACATTAATAATGGTGCAGAGTAGAGCGAGCTTTTTCAGTTAATTCCTATGGAAGTAGGAATGAACTAAACAACGTTTACTCTGTTCTGCTCGTTCCTCACCGTGGGCGCGCACAGTTATAAATGCCCATGCAGCCGTGAGCATTTTAGTTTAATTTTAAAATTAGTGTGATTTCGGCTGGATGTATTACTTTAATTTATTTAACAAAAACACAATGTTGTGTTTTATTGCGAGTGTACACAAATATAAGTAAACACTTTGAAGTTTGAATGATGTCCTATATGAAGAAAATGACGGAGTATGTTTTTATGTGTAACACACTGTTCAATCGCGCTGAGCCACCCACACCCACACACACACACACACATTCCAGCATTGCAATCTTGACATCGCAAGCCTGTTCATTTATACATATGTGTTATATATATATATATATATGTATATATATTAGATCAATATATATGTTTTCCTTAAAATTTTTGAAAACCTATGCAATATGATGGATGTCCAAAAGATGGCACTCACAGACTGTTTTTAAATGGGGTTGGATAAATATCTTTTTGCTTTTAAACTGTGTGTGTGTGTGTGTGTGTGTGTGTGTGTGTGTGTGTGTGTGTGTGTGTGTGTGTGTGTGTGTGTGTGTGTGTGTGTGTGTGTGTGTGTGTGTGTGATTGAGTCTTGGTGTCTGTTAGTGACAAGAGTTTAACCCTTGTTCAAGCTTAAGTTTAAGGCCTTGTCTTTTTGGATATATATATATATATATATATATATATATATATATATATATATATATATATATATTATTAATAATATATATATATATATTATTATTAATAATATATATATATATATATTATTATTAATAATATATATACATATTATTTTTTCTCCAAAATATTCATATAACCCATATATGTATTTAAATGTATTGTTTGCTTTAAATTAAATTAAGATTTTATATTTGGTAATTGAACCTAAATGAATTTAAAATTAATGTGCGATATTTCAGATCAATACAATCAAAGTTTTCCTTCATTTTAATCAACACTAACTTTATTCTCATCTGAATTATAAATAACTTATTTCTGTATAAAATAAAAAATCCCGAATAATCCAGACCAAACAGAGCGCACTATTCCTACAACATCATCAGTGCTGAAGCGGAACTACCAGAGCCTTCGGCAGATAGCGAGCAGATGCAGCATATGTGTTGTAACGAGGCAGGGTCAGGCCAGGGGGATCCATTTGCAGCTTTTTATTAAGAATGGTAAAGACAGAAAGGGTGAGCAATGGCAAACAGGGCAGAACAGAAAAGGCAGAGACAAACCAGGTTGACAGGCAAAGGGCCGAGGCAGGCAGCAAGAATCAGAGTCCAATAAACAATCCAGATTGGGCCAGGCAGAATGTAGTCAGCAACGGTAAACAATCGGTCAAATACAGAAATCAAACATGGGAAATGATGGCCGGGCAAAATCAATATAAGTGGCTATTGTGGTTCACGATCATAGGCCCTGTCCCACATGGCACACTTCATATGAATTTTCAGTCTTGTGTACTTATTTCATGTGTCCGTAAAATCCATGAGACCGTCTGTAGGGTGTCTCATTTGTCATTTTAGGTATCAGAAGGTTGCTCACGCATACTTTGTGGTTGATATGTGCCCTCTATGCGCTCTTTTGCAGAGCCCACACTGATGCAAGCTCTACAGCACACTTCTTTTCGACAGTCAAAGCAGGGCTACGTTTTTGTACGTCGTGCACAATAACCCTAAAGGCACCAGGGTGGCGGTGTCACCGGCTTCTTATATATATATATATTAGTGCTGGGCAACGATTAAAATTTTTAATCGCGATTAATCGCATGGTTTTCTTGCGATTAATCGCGATTAATCGCATTGTTATGCGCAAAATTGAATAATGACTTCTAAAGTAGTGTATTGCGCACTTTTGATTTAAATGTACTGCTATATACACAAAAGTGCAATAACTTTAAACAAATAAGGTGCTTTTATACCAGCAGTATTCCCTTTACACAGTAATCTCAAATCTCAACTTAAACATGAATGTAATCAAATCAAATATTTAAACAAAGCTATTTGCCACTGCCAGGGCATTACCTTTTATCTAGTTTGTTAAAACGAGTCCAGTTTTCTTGTTTTTTTTTCTGAACAGGTATCAACAGGTATCTTTTATCAGGGAGCAGCAGAAACAGTCTATGTAGTAGTCAGAGGTCATGAAAACTACTATATAAGTCGACCAACGTTACTTATAGTAGCTTAGGTTTGGTCATGCCATGGTTTCCCACGTAAGATTACATTAAACGGAGTAAAAAAAACAATTTATACTTTATACTCACACTGTTGCTGTGTAGCGCGCGTACACTTCGGCGTACCCTGACGTGGACCTCTCCAAAAATGTAACGTCAATTCTACGCGTACCGCAAGCGCTGTGATTGCTAGAACCGCTCCCCGGGTTTCACATGCTCCCTCTGCATGTGTAATTGCGCGTCAACGCGGACAACGACGCAGAGATATAAATGAAAACCAACGCGTATTCTATAGTGTATAGTCTTCGGCGTAAGTCCGACGCAGAAGTATAAATCAGCCAAGAGTGAGGTGAAGTGGTCGAGCACAAGGTGCAGCGACAAGCGGGTGCGTTCCTGTGTGGTCAAACTGTTGCAGTCATGCTCGCCTCAAGCACGCGCCCGCGCCCGCTCGTTGCCGAAGTTGAATTGTCTATAACTTTTTATAAAGGACGCGCAGCACAAATCATTAGAAGAGAGACTGATCCTCGGCTCGCTGTTAGTGAGTTTCCAGAATCTAAATAGTTATTATCTATAGGTTTTATAGGTACTATCCATAGAGCGCCTGTCATTCACTCGCGGAGCGCAACCCTTTAACTGTTCACCAGAGAGAACCTGCCTCTCTCCACTGCTTGTTTGGGTGGGTTATTTGCTGGCTGACCAACATCCCACCCCTCCTGTGATCATGGTTTGAATGTAGGCCTATGTGTATTCAGAGCCAGTGAGCAACGGACTTTCAAAATAATAATAATAAAAAAAACTGCGTTAACGTGCGATAAAAAAATTGTCGGCATTAATTAATAAATGCGTTAACGCGATAATAACGCGTTAACTTGCCCAGCCCTAATATATATATGTATATATAAATATAGCTGCGAGCAGCGATGAAGGGCCAAAGCCGGCGACACCGCCACCCCTGTGCCTTTAGGTAACTAAAGGCACCGGGGTTGCGGTGCCACCGGCTTGGGCCCGTAATCGCTGCTCGCAGCTATATTTATTATTATTATTATTATTCTCCGCAAAATTTACATCTGATATGCGTTTCAGAATTGGGCGGGGCAAAATGGCTCGATAGCGCCACCTATAAAGGTTCAACGGAGTGCGCCTCCCGCTACGTTTCACGTACGTGTACGAAATTCGGTACATACATGTTGTAAGGAACTCAGCTTTTTGGAAATATTAATAATCAATAATATCTTGTTATTATTAATTATAAATATTTGGGTCAGTTAATTGGATTAACTTGATGTGGCTGAATTAATATTACAATCAATTAATCAGTTCGTCCAACGAACTCTGTTGATTATTAATTTATTCTAAGAAAAGGGTATCTTCCATGGCCACAGAAGAATAATTATTTCTTCGCATATACCGCACGTTGAGCCAGTAGCAAAAACCGTGATCATAAAGTGACAATGTATTGCAAACAAATCAGAACCAAATACATATTATGTACAAGTTTTATTAACTAAATATAGATATTTATATGAATATATATAAACTAAACAACATACACACATGAATACATAAATAGGTTAGTGATAGGATGAAATTGGAAACCGGAAGAGGGTCTATGAGAAGAACCATCAGAATTTCATTTTCACATTTCATTGAATTAAATACTTGCATTTGTAATGGGAACAATTCTTGAAGTTGTTGAAAATTGAAGTCGTTGATGGTTCCGCCAGTGTCAAGTGGAAGTTGGTTGAGCGTTCTCTTTCTCCAGGAACGCATGATTGGTTTGGTCAAGGCCTGGGACTCTGTTGAGGCCACGCCGAGTACCCAGGAGAAGTGAGGAAGTCGGAAGGATGGGTGATTGGAGTCGTTGTTGGTTGGAGTCTTTGTTCCAAAACTCCTGAGATTGTCTTTGGTTCTTTGTGAGAGAGTCTCCTCTCTTTTCCATGAGGCCGGATCTGGTTGGGATCCAGGCCTGCTGGAAGGCCTCTTGGCCCCCATGGAGGGGGGTTTTTCCCCGTATCACCCAAGACCATGTTTGCGGCAGGATGGAAAACCAAGAGAGTGCGGTCACTATTGCCTGTCTCTGATATAGTCTGAAAAAGAACCACCCCTAAGGTTTGAATGGACCTATGAGTAAGGTGACATGTCCAAGAGGGGAAGCGGCTCTTAGTTGATTTATGGTCTTTGTCCCCAGCGTGCTTAGACTGTTCATTCAAGCTCAAATAGATATAACAAATTAAAATAACATTCTAAGAGAAGGTGATGTACATCAAAGTATGTGTCATTAAATGAGGATTAATTAGGTAGGAAGAATGATACAGGTGAAGTTATATTGACCGTTGGGTGGTTGTGCAACCACATACACCCCAATCAAACATACCATGTTGTTATACCTAATAGTACATGAGACAGTAAATCATCACAGTTTCTGTGAGGCATGTTCCTTCATAGATCAGAGTAATACCGCAAAGTTTATTTAATTAAAGATTGTCTCTCTCTCTTGAGCATGTGGCGCATGTGGCCACATTCCTTTGAGGTCGTAAAAGTCTGTTATCAGTCTTAAAGTGTTTTGTAACCGGACACCCGGCTGACAAAGTAACTTCAATTGTGAGGTTAGTTTTGGGGGAGAGTTTCATAGACCTTTATATTGATTAAATATAGTGAATATGAATAATTAGTGTGTGTCTGAATGGTCCAGACCCTACATCCCCCCTTTTCGACCATTGTTGTCCCCCTCAAGGACAACCATGATCGAAGTTGAAAGTGCCGAGAGATCAGACACACCTTTGTCATAGAAGGCTGGAAGGCCATGGTGGCCTCTGGTTGCTCACGTCTTCTGGAGCGGTGGTCGTTCCACGGCGGTTGATGTGAACAGTAGCCCAGTACAGGTCTCTGCAGCAGGTGTTGGGGCAGAAGGTGCCTTGACTGGGTATCACCTGTCATTCTGGAGTTAGGGTGAAATTGTGGTTCTTGAAGAAGGATGAGGTTTCCAGCTTTGATTCAGGTTTGGCCTCAGCAGGGCAGCGTGTGTCTTGGATCAGAGACTGCCGACCAGCTGAGTTTGAGTAAAGTCATTCTGGAAGACAGTAAACAGCTGTTTCATGGAGTTCACTGTCTGGTTCAGCCGAACGCTGTGGGTGTTGATAATTACCACAGTTCCCTTCGATGTCTTGCCGATGGACGGCAGGGAGGCACTCTGTGTTGTGAGTTGCCCTTTTAGCTGTGGGATTTCAGTTTGAATTTCAGCCACACGTTGTCTCACGGTGGCTAGGTTCAGTGCGTTGACACTGGACATGCAAGTGTTAACAGAGTTCCGACGGCAGCGGCGGTTGTGTCCATCTAGCTCTGCTTGTGTGACAGGTTTTTTTTCAAGTTGGTTGAGCATGTGTTCGACATTGGCCTCAGCGTGGGCGAGGGAGTGGAGTCGAACATACACTCTCTGGGTGTGGGTCCTGCAGTTGGTGATAAGGAGTCCCGGTTGTTCCTTCGGGACGCTACCTGATACCGGACCTGGTGAGATGACCGACTGCGGCTGTCCTCTGGTTGGCTGGAGGCACAGGAAGACTAACCACAGCAGCATCCTGGAACAGACAAAGGGGAGAGGGAGAGAGAAAGGGAGGAAAGATCTCAGCGACTGTCGTCCTTTGTTGGCTAGGACAGTCTTTCCGCTTCGAGGACGCCGGTATGCCACTTGCTTCGGTGTTCTGGTGCTGCGCATCATGGGCATACACTGGCATGACCCCCCCTTTTGCACTGTGGCACCACAAGCTTTGGCGCAGCGATGTCATCAGGTGCATAACACAGAGTGTTGTCCAGTGAACGCAGCATGTGCTTGTTGATTTCAGTTGTCTGGGGCACCGGTTGTCGGTGGGTGCAGACGGCATTCGTGGGTGGTTGGAGGGGTTAGAGGTGGTTTCTCATAGTGTCCATTGGTTTGTCATAGTCTTTGGTAAGCTGGAAGGTTGGGGTCAGGTTAAGCAGAGGCTCTGTGACACTTTGGCACACTTGTGGTGAGAGACTAATGCATGACCCTAAAAGTTCAGAACCACTGTTTAATGGGTTTGCTAGATATGTAGCATAAAGTCAGGTGCTTCATGTGTATCTAGCTAGTGATGTGTCTCTTGTATCTTTATCATCTTAGCTGTGGATGTTAGGAGGCTAAGACTTGTGTGGTTCCTAGAGTGTTTCCTGGAAAGGGCATAGCCAAGATGAAATAAATGACTTAAGATGGTTCTTATGACTAAATTATTTCTCTGGACTTAAATGGTGGTTCACTACGGCTTGACGAAGTGAAGGATAGGAGGAAAAGAGACAGCTTTCCTATTCAAATTATGCTTAGTATCAATCCTCAGGACTATAGTTATGCCCTAGTAATTGTTGAAATTACTTGTGTTGCAGGGTCACAAAAATGAGTGCACTTGTTGAAAATAAACACAATCACAAATAAAGGTGTCTCTGTTTCCTTTCTGGGCCCAATGGGAAATGGAACCACATTCGAACAAGAGAGGAAATGGAATTAAATCATATAGATGACCGAATAGACAAGGGAATAGCTGACTGCCATTATTATCAAAGTGGAAATAAAAAATAAAAAAAAATAAAGTAATCAAAACAGTGGTAATGATCTGAATGTTAGAATAATCAGTAGCACTAGTGACTAAACTTTGGATTTGTCTGGACCAACACTCCATAGTGGGTTACAGCGGTTGCGTGTTCAAGACCACACTGTGTGTGTCCCTCCAAAGGTTTAATCAACATGCTGATGGAAATTCTCATTACTATACGAATTCTTCTCTAGCTACACAGTTTACATGTAGTTAAACTTAAGTTTAATTGACAGGGCATCTGCAAATTTAACCTACAGCGCTCAGCCAGGACTATGCCTTACTAGTGAAGGTGAAATTTAGCTAAGAAGAACTGAACGTACGAAAAGTGAAGAATTAGAAACCCTAACTGGGGTTAAAGAAAGTATTCTAGAATACTTTGCACTGTGTAAACAAAATCTGTAATTAAGGCTTCAAGTGAATGATGCTAACTGCTAATTGTAGAAGTTATTATTTAGCTTAGCCTAAGCTGGTTTGTTTACAAAGTGACATCACAAGTTAGCACTTCCTGTGACCAGTTGTTGTCATGGGAACCAGAGCATGTCAGAACAATTCAACAGTACCTGAAGAATGTCTGCATATTTTACTGAGTTATGCATGTTTAAACGAGTTAAAAGGGGGCGCCTATTCTTTAACTCTTTCAAGAACTTGATGTTACATTCAGTAAAATGCAAATGTGTTTTGGCATTTGCTCATTTTACTCATGGAACTCTTCTCTTTACTTTACACAACTTATTCTATTTGTTTACAGAGTAAGGAAATAGATTTGCTGTAAGTCAAAGCTTGTCTAAGCCTATATAGTTACGTCCCTCTCATGCATAAATGCTGACTTTTCAGCGAATAAACAGTTTTGATCGCTAGGTAGCTCTCTGCTTGTAGATGCAGCTAAAAATTTAGGTGAATTACATCAATCTAACAATAATTTGTAAGGCCTTTACATTGTAGAAAGGGGAGCATCACCCAGGTCTACGTATATATAACACTGTCCTGAGCTTTCTTTGTCAGAAACAGGTTTAGCAATACTGCAATTTGGATTTCTTTAACCAAAGCAGGATAGATATCGGTACAGTTTACAAGCTGCTGAGATGAGATTCCTTTGTCAAACAGACTTACGCTTTAATGCTGAACTAACTGATACCAGTTGGAAATCTAAGACTCTTTCACTTACAGTAGAGATGTCAAATCGTTTTATCTGCATTTAGACAAGCCTGCAACCAGTGATCAAAATGCGTATCGCATGTTGTGTTCCAGTTGGACCGCAATGGTCAAATGCACGCCTGTAGGTCAGTAGTTTAAAGCTCAGGTGGTTTTCCTACACTCTGGCATCAAGGTGACGTATGCCCTATTTGGAGCTAGTGTTTCCTGTAACCCTTCATTGTCATGGAAACTAATGTTTAGCAGTGCCAGTTCAACCAGCATGTAGCAAATGTTTGTTTCAAAAGAGTCGTGCATAGTCTGTTGGCAGGTGAGGCTTACACGTCCATTCAAGATTTTCTTTATATCAGTAAAATTCTACTTTTACTAATGCAGAGTCTTGCTGCTCTTTGAGCACACATTTTCATCTACTTTAAAAGTTTTATGTCCTATGCTGACCAGGGACTTTTTAGCAGAGTCTTGCATTGTGTTCATGTTGTGTGCCTTCTGGTTTTGCAGTTCAGAATCAATGGGGTCTTAGGAACCCTTTCTGAGGAGGCCTTCTGTGTTAGAGATCTTCTGCATCAGGTCACGCATCGTTGAGTGGGCATTGCGTGGGGGCAGGTGAAAATATGGTGACTAACTGGTTTTGGAGGAAAAGTTTCTTGACGCTGGTGTCCTCCTCCGTCACAGGTTCGTTGTAAGTTCCACAGAAAACTCGTTCGGAGTCGGTTGTGGTAGCACAGGCCCTTCTAGGTCTGTCCTGCTTGGTGTCTGGGCATGGCCCAGCTGGGCTGGATGTGTCCAGATCAGATGGAGTCTGTCTCGGTGTGCCACACCGGTTGGAGACTGCAGGTCAAAATCAATGTCTTGTAGATTGGCAGGGATGTTTCTGACCTTTCACTTGAGATTGTTGAGTGTCACTTTATGTGCCATTTCAGGGTTTGTCTGAGTTAACTTTTCCTCCTGCAGTTGCAGGGGCTCTCAGGACACTGGCTGATGTAGTGTTAAGCCGAGGGCTTTGGCTCCTCCCCCCTTTGTGCAGGGCTGGGGAAGCTTACACTGCTGATGTGAAGGTCAGCAGGGTACGTCTTTCTTGTGTGGTCCATTTGCAGTGGGTTGGACTGTTGCAGCTCTCTTTGGACCACATGGAGTGCGTCAATAATGTTACAGCATCGCTAAGTCAGTGTTCGGACTTCCGCTGCACATTGATGGCTTTAGCTCTCTTTGAGTTCAACCATTTCTTTAAGTTCTTTGAGTGAAACAGTTCTTTACCCGTTGGTTTGCAGGTGCTCAGAGCTGTCGTCCGCCCGAAAACTGATGATCTCTTTCAGTTGCTCTGCTCTGTCAGGGTCCTTGCATCGGTCCTGTGTCCTCTCACGCTGAGCAGGGTTTGCTCTCTGTGGAATTCTGTGGCTGGCAGCATTAGTTCATTTACCTCCTGTTTGAGGCCTGCGGGAGCGCGGCCAAGGAGAAGATTCTGGTCAGCTCTAGGTGGCTCAGGCCGGACGTCCGCTTTCGTTGTCGTCTAACTGTTCCTTTCTCTGCCGTGGCAGGTCGTTGCCTGCTTCCGGCTAAAGGATGTCCATGACACTGCTCTGCCGGGTCTCCAGGTGGTCCTGGTGGCAGGGCTGGGTGTCTGAGGCCTACTGGCACACTTGTGGGAACACAAGAGAGAAATGGCAAAGGCAAATGCAAGTTTCTACAGAGGTGGTGAGCTATCTGTGTGGGAGAACGGTTATGTGGAGCAGCTAAAATTTAGTGTTGGGGAGCACACACAACAACAAAAAAAATTTTTTGAGTATCTTTGACGTGCTTTAAGCAGCATCGACTGATGACTGGGCTCTTACATGTCATAACCTATTACTCAAAAATGCTGATGGTTCTTCTCACATGTTGTGCTATGAGAGTAACAGATAGAGCAAAACCAAAATACAACAATAGGATGAAACCAGAAAAGAAGAGGAAGAAAGGAGTGTTTTACCTATTTAGGTTTAGCTAGGAGACATAGGTAAACATGAGTCACTTATGGGTTATGCTGCTGTTAGACTAAGCTAGCAGGGACACATCAAACATCTCAAGGTCCAAAAGAAGAAGAAGAAACAACGGGAAGTGTTTCCAGTTCTGCCTGGGGCCTACTGTGCGTTTGTGTTTAGCCGTACTTCATGTACTTAGCTTGGTGCTAAGGAGTGAGGATGGGTAAACACAGACAGGAAGTAGGATATTAATGACCTGTGTAACTCGCTAAGGAAACAACAGTCGCTAGATATTGTAATCCTAAAGAGAGAGAGAAGATGAGGATAGTGACTAGTGATCTAAAATAAGGTAAAGGTAAAGTAAGAACGTCCTTATAGCTCTAAGAAAACTAAAAGGGAAAGGGAAGGATATCAAGTAATTTAATAAAATTTCAAATTTAGTTAAGCTTTATTTAGCTGAATATAAGAATTCAGGCTGAAACAAAAGTAAATAAATAAATTGAAATAAAATCAAAAAATAAAAATTAAACATTGAGTGTTCTCATAGCTCTGGTAACTAGAGGGGAACTTGAATAAGCAAATTGATTTAATTAAATTCCCAATTTAATTAAATTCAACTTAACTGAATAGGACTATTCAGGCTCAACATGTGTAAATACACAAAATAAAATAGGGGTAGACTTAAATCAAAATAAAAGAAACACAAATAAAAACCCAAAGTATCTGGGTTTCAATTGAAAGTGAAACCAAAAAGGAGGGGGTCGAGCGAGAGAAAGAGAGAGAGAAGAGAGTGGTTTAACCCTCTTATGAGACGTGCTTCGTGAAGCTCTGACACCAGGGTGAATCATTCGTCTCAAATCATTCGGAGTTTGTATCACTGCTAAGGTCACGTGATTTTATTAAACTGGGCTTCGTTACGCGTCATAGCTCTTTCGAAATTGTTTTAAATTTCAACGGTTCGTGAACCAGTGTGTATCTGGTCTCTATGTGATCTTTTATCACTTTATAGATTTGTACACATTTAATGACGCATTTGATAAAGGGTCTGATTGACTTTCAAGTCAAGCTTTCATAAAACGAGCCCTACAGTTTACTAGGATATTGTGCCTTGAAAGACACCTCATATTAAACGATATTAGGTAGCTCGCGGATTGCCATTACCTGATTACACCTTTTGATAAAACCTTTGCGATTGGTTTGTAAAAGGTGTTCCGTTGATTTGAGTTTCCGCTACACTTCCACTGTTTTGACCAGCAGGGGGTCGCCAGCGAGGGCGCTTCAAACAAAGAATCATTTGTGACGCAGTTGACTCCTTTGATTCAAAGCCTCGAAGAGCTTTGACTCTCATTACTCGTGTTCAAATCACTCAGTTCAAATCACGCAAAATCTATAGTCTTTGGTTTAAGGTTACACTTTACGCTCTAAAGTGTCTAAGGTTTTTAGGCGGTGCTAAAACTATCACTCGAGGTAGAGGGTTTTACTTGTAAGTTATGCGTGTAAGTTAGGATTGAGGGAGCTATTGGCTACAACCGTCGCTTGTTTACACGAGGGTCTGTGAGATTGGTGCTGTTGTCAGAAAAACTAGATAGGAACGCCTGCTCGCGTTCCGGACGCAATGCCAACCAACAACACAGATCGGCCGGAGCAGTGGACGAGCTGTGCTGAAAGTTTGCACTGGGTCTCTCGCTTAGGCACATGACGTTGCATGTGAGTGACTCTTTCACAAATCAAACAGCACCGTTCTTTCCCAGACAATGGCAAATTAGCCTACTAGTTAGCTAGGCTAGAATTTATACCACTAATTTGACGCGATTGTTTCATATGAGCGCTTCGGCGGTTTAATATGAATACAATGAAGTAACGAACAACAAGGCCTTGATTGGTGACTGAGGAGCATCGCTCATATCACCTTCAAAATGCTGAGAATGGAGTTTTCTTCGTCCATAATGTAAAGACTCAGGGGCGGATCTAATCCGTGGGGGAATTTGCATATCATAATTAATAATTGGTAATTAATAATTATTCATACATGTTTGGATTAGATCAGTCTTACATGTTAATAAATCTCCCGCTAAGGGATGCTGTGTCATTTTACCTGCATGCATGCATGTGTATCCCTGCAATTAACCACAAGTTGATTGTAATTAATTACACGGACCACGTCTTACAAAACAGGCTAAATTAATTAGCTCAATTGTCAGAATAATATTTGTGGGGATCCACAATATCATCCTACTTTATAGGATTTCAGGAAACGCAATTCTGTGGCCACTAGAATTGGGTTTTCTGCCCTATAAACCAAATACTCTTTAAAGTATCTTTAATTTGTAAAGCTTGTAGCTTAAGTTAGACCTTTGGCACTTAAGGGACTTGGAAAATGAGCAGAGGCAGTACATCAATCAAATGAATATAATGAATTTAATAAGGCAGAACTACTTATGTATTTACTACGTTACAGGAATACATGTATTTACAAACATTAACAGACAATGACAACAACGCGGGGCGTTTGGACAATGGATACACGTGTGTGAGAGAGAGAGAGGGAGAGGGAGAGGCAGCGAGAGAGAGAGCATTGGCAACATTCACCCTGACAGTCACCTGTCTGTAACAACACGAAAACATCATCTTAATGCTTCTTAGAAGCTCTATAAAGAGATATACTTGCACAAGTTTCACAGTCTCCCTATGTCGCGGCATTCCTGCACGGCCCTGTCTGGCCGCGTGCGTGAGCGGAGTCCTTTAGGAAGCGTCACGTGGTGCTGCTTGGCGCGCGTGTTGAACGGAGGTTCAAAGTCTTTTGGGGTAACATTACCAAAGGAAAATAGTTCGGCTAAGTTCGTTTCATTTCGTGGAAGTGAACAGAGTCGACTACGGAAAACAAAACTTTGACTAACAAAGAAAAGAAATAAAGATCTCTACGGTGAAATCACGCGGAGTTAACGTTACATCTTTGCATGGCTGGTGAAGAACCGCGCGTGCGTCTCTCGGTCCGGCGCGTCACGTGGTCAGATGCGCGTGTTTCTCCTTCAAAGCGAGCGCGCGCTCGTTTAAAGGTCCCTTGTAGATGGATTTGCTGAAGAGATATGTCACGCGGTGTTCGTTTCACTCGTCGATTGTAATTAAACACGGAGACTTATCTAAGACTGAAATACACAAACTAAACTAGAAACAAATAAAAGAAAGGCGAAGAGCTCGCCCGGAGGCGAGACGTTACATTATGACACGAGGACCAGAGAAGTAAGAGCGAGCGGAGGGGGGAAGCCTCATTTATCACCTTGGAGAAATCCAGCCTCTTCCTGTTGGCTTGGCCAATTAGAGGGTTGGAATTTCACAGGCGGGACTTTGGTTTTTATTGCTCTTTGTCTAAGAGAGAGACATTTGAAACCCTAATTTCGTCAGGTGTTTAAGAGCAGAATCTTCACAATTATTATAGTCCTATGTGTCACAAAGTTTTAGCAAGATGTGATATAAATGGCTAAATGTGGAACGAAGATTGGAGCTCAGAGAATCCAAACTTGCCTCACATGGAGTTGGTTACTCATAGTTTGCAAAGTTTGAAACCTTATCCCATTAGAGTTTCCCAACAACATAGATCAAACACATAAAAGACAAATCGTAAGATAAGATTGTATACATTGTTCGTACAATTCAACAAACACACATAAAACACATTGAATATATCTGGTTAAATGTCTTTTAAAGAAAAGAAGTTTCTTTTCGCTTTGGAATCCACTTCCTTTGGGACATTCCGATCAGTCATAAAATGTCTTGTAAGCGGACACCACGCTCTGTCCTGAGTGTGGTCTTCCCTGGTGGGGGAATGTGTGTGTGTGTGTGTGTGTGTGTTTGGGTTAATTTACATTCAGAGATTTTTGGTCTTTAGCAGTATGTATTTAGTTATTCAGATTCACCCTCTTAGCCCAGTCCTTACAGTCCCCCTTTTTGTCTGATAAAGTCCCTGTGTGGACTTAATCAGACAACAATCATCACAATGGACGGATGACAGGTGAATCATGATGATCGGGTAGCAGGTGCTCTCAGGCTGAGGCTGAGGGCTCAGCTTGATTAAGTTTGAAGCAGCCTCCAGCGTGGTACCCTCTTCCTGAGGGTCCCGTGGGCTTGGCTGTAGATGTTTGCACCTCGTTGAGCCTCTTGCGCAGGATGACTGTCGAGCGTCTGGGTGTGGTTGATAGAGGTACCCAGCGTAGGGTCAGCCGCAATCCAGGATTGGACAGCAGGTGTGGTGGTTAAGTAGGGCAGTTGAGACAAAGCTTGGAGGGCTGTGTCGATAGGATAAATGTCAATTCGCTGGGACCCCCCCACCTTTCGCAAACCACAACTCCCGTTCTGGAGTTAGGGTGAAAGTGTGGTTACTGGAGAAGGATGGGATTTCCAGTTCTAATTTGTACTCTTTGCTTGGAAGATGGTACCATGCCAGGTTGTCACGGTGAAGGATGGCGCCTTTCGGTACTTGGATTCACATGCTCTGGTGGAGCGAGGTGGCACAGGTGTCAGTGTCATTCTGGTCGTAATTGAGTGCAGCTGTGCGCACAGGAGTGTTAATGAGCCACCTGCCACTTACAATCTCTGCTTGGGTCTTGATGACTTGAGTGCGAGGCTTAGCTTCGGCAGGGCAGCGTGTGTCGCTGATCTGCAGCCCGCAGATTCCGTCAGTGTTGTCTCTGAGGAAGGGTTTGTTAGGGCAGAGATAGTGAATGTCTTTGGTCAGTGTGCACATGTGTGGATTCGGAGCTGGGGACAGCTTGGTGTCGCTGTCGTGCAAGTCAATCACGTACGGCGGGCGGACTTGATGTGAGTGTTACCTTTCAGAGTCTGACATTGACAATGTTCTTGAGCCGGTGGATTCGGCTTGACTGTGATGGGTAAGTTCAGGAGAAAGCCCCCCTTTTCTCTGCTTGTGGTCGACGCAGAGTGGGCTGGCACTACCCAGCGAGTAGGCAAGGTGTATTTGTAGAGAGTCAGCTGGCGTGGTGATGGCGGAAGCCAGCACGGTTTGCACAAGGCTTAAGGGTATCAGGTGCGGTGGAAATCTACTCATAGCTAGGCTGTCAATGGAGTTCACCTCCGGCCTCGTGTCTGTCATCAGGGCTGTTACCAGCTGAGTTTGAGCAAAGTCATCCTGGAAGACAGTAAACAGCTGTTTCATGGAGTTCACTGTCTGGGTCAGCAGAACGCTGTGAGTGTTAAAAATTACCACAATTCCCTTTAGTGTCTTGTCGATGGTCTGCAGGTGTGCACTCTGTGTTGTGAGTTGCTCTTTTATCTGTGGAATCTCCGTCTGAAATTCGGCTGCATGCCGCCTCACGGTGGCTAGGTTCACTGTATTCACACTGGACATACAAGTGTTAAACAGAGTGGCGGCGGCTCCGGGCAAAGCTCCCCGGAACTGTTTGGAGCGGTGGTTGTGTCCACCTAACTCCGCTTGTGAGATAGTCATTTTCTCAAGTTGGCTGAGCATGTGCATCGGCCCCGGCGTGAGTGAGGGAGTCTGTCCATCGGGCACCTGCCCAGCGGTATTTGGGCTACTTCGCTGGCGTAGGGTGCCCTGTAAACATTGCAGGGGTCGAGACGAACATGAACTTTCTGGGTGTGGGTCCTGAAGTTGGTAGTCAGGAGTCCCGGTTGTTCCCTCAGGATGGTGCCTGATGCCGGGCCTGGGGAGATGCTGTTCAATGGCGGTGCTGCCCTCTGGTTGGCCGAAGGCACAGGATGGTGAACCACAGCAGCATCTTGGTAAAGTGAAAGGGAGAGAGAGAGAGAGAAAGGGAGGAAAAATTTCAGCAGGTGTTGTCCTTGGTTGGCTTGGACAGTCTTTTTCACGCCGGTATGCCACTTGCTTCGGTGTCTTGCAAATGTCTCTGGTGCTGCGGTGTGCAGCACATGGTGCATCATGGGCATACATTGGCATGACCCCCCTTTTGCACTGTGGCATTACAAGCTGTGGCGCAGTGATGGCATCAGGTGCAGAACGCTGAATGTTGTCTTGTGCACGCAGCATGTGCAAGGTGTATTGCAGGTGTCTGGGGCACCGGTCGTCGGTGGGTTCAGACGGCATTCGTGGGTGGTTGGAGGGGTTAGAGGTGGTTTCTCATAGTGTCCATTGGTTTGTCATAGTCTTTGGTAAGCTGGAAGGTTGGGGTCAGGTTAAGCAGAGGCTCTGTGACACTTTGGCACACTTGTGGTGAGAGACTAATGCATGACCCTAAAAGTTCAGAACCACTGTTTAATGGGTTCGCTAGATATGTAGCATAAAGTTAGGTGCTTCATGTGTATCTAGCTAGTGATGTGTCTCTTGTATCTTTATCATCTTAGCTGTGGATGTTAGGAGGCTAAGACTTGTGTGGTTCCTAGAGTGTTTCCTGGAAGGGGCATAGCCAAGATGAAATAAATTACTTAAGATGGTTCTTATGACTAAATTATTTCTCTGGAATGGTGGTTCACTACGGCTTGACGAAGTGAAGGATAGGAGGAAAAGAGACAGCTTTCCTATTCAAATTATGCTTATTATCAATCCTCAGGACTATAGTTATGCCCTAGTAATTGTTGAAATTACTTGTGTTGCAGGGTCACAAAAATGAGTGCACTTGTTGAAAATAAACACAATCACAAATAAAGGTGTCTCTGTTTCCTTTCTGGGCCCAATGGGAAATGGAACCACATTCGAACAAGAGAGGAAATGGAATTAAATCATATAGATGACCGAATAGACAAGGGAATAGCTGACTGCCATTATTATCAAAGTGGAAATAAAAAAAATAAAAAAATAAAGTAATCAAAACAGCGGTAATGATCTGAATGTGAGAATAATCAGTAGCACTAGTGACTAAACTTTGGGTTTGTCTGGACCAACACTCCATAGTGGGTTACAGCGGTTGCGTGTTCAAGACCACACTGTGTGTGTCCCTCCAAAGGTTTAATCAACATGCTGATGGAAATTCTCATTACTATACGAATTCTTCTCTAGCTACACAGTTTACATGTAGTTAAACTTAAGTTTAATTGACAGGGCATCTGCAAATTTAACCTACAGCGCTCAGCCAGGACTATGCCTAACTAGTGAAGGTGAAATTTAGCTGAGAAGAACTGAAAAGTGAAGAAAGTGAAGAATTAGAAACCCTAACTGGGGTTAAAGAAAGTATTCTAGAATACTTTGCACTGTGTAAACAAAAGCTGTAATTAAGGCTTCAAGTGAATGATGCTAACTGCTAATTGTAGAAGTTATTATTTAGCTTAGCCTAAGCTGGATGAATGCTAGGTTAGCTTAGCCACCTAGGCTGGTTTGTTTACAAAGTGACATCACAAGTTAGCACTTCCTGTGACCAGTTGTTGTCATGGGAACCAGAGCATGTCAGAACAATTCAACAGTACCTGAAGAATGTCTGCACATTTTACTGAGTTATGCATGTTTAAACGGGTTAAAAGGGGGCGCCTATACTTTAAGTCTTTCAAGAACTTGATGTTACATTCAGTAAAATGCAAATGTGTTTTGGCATTTGCTAATTTTACTCATGGAACTCTTCTCTTTACTTTACACAACTTATTCTATTTGGTTACAGAGTGAGGAAATAGATTTGCTGTAAGTCAAAGCTTGTCTAAGCCTATATAGTTACGTCCCTCTCATGCATAAATGCTGACTTTTCAGCGAATTAACAGTTTTGATCGCTAGGTAGCTCTCTGCTTGTAGATGCAGCTAAAAATTTAGGTGAATTACATCAATCTAACAATAATTTGTAAGGCCTTTACATTGTAGAAAGGGGAGCATCACCCAGGTCTACGTATATATAACACTGTCCTGAGCTTTTTTTGTCAGAAACAGGTTTAGCAATACTGCAATTTGGATTTCTTTAACCAAAGCAGGATAGATATCGGTACAGTTTACAAGCTGCTGAGATGAGATTCCTTTGTCAAACAGACTTACGCTTTACGGCTGAACTTACTGATATTAGTTGGAAATCTAAGACTCTTTCACTTAAAGTAGAGATGTCAATTCCAGTTATCGTTTTATCTGCATTTAGACAAGCCAGCGATCAAAAATGCGTATTGCACGTTGTGTTCTAGTTGGATCGCAAAGATCAAATGCACGCCTGTAGGTTAACAGTAGTTTACGGCTCAGGTGGTTTTACTACACTCTGACGCCAGGGTGACGTATGCCTTATTTGGAGCTAGTGTTTGCTGTAACCCTTCATTGTCAGGAAACCTAATGTTTAGCAGTGCTAATTCAACCAGCATCTAGAAACTGTTTGTTTTAAAAGAGTCGTGCATAGTCTGTTGGCCGTTGAGATTTACACGCCCATTTAAGATTCTTTTACATCAGTAAAATTCTAATTTTACGAATGCAGAGTCTTGCAACTCTTTGAGCACACATTTTCATCTACTTCTAAAAGTTCTATGTCCTATGCTGATCAGGAACCTTTTTAGCAGAGTCTTGCACTGTGTTCGTGCAGTGTCCTCTGGTTTTGCAGTTCAAAATCATTGGGGTTTTAGGAATTCTTTCTGAGGAGGCCTTTTGTGTTAGAGGCCTTCTGCATTAGGTCACGCATCGTTGAGTGGGCATTGCGTGGTCTTTGGCGAGCTGGAAGGTGCAGGGTAGCGAACTTGAACCTTGACTTGGTGGTGAGGCTGTGTACCCATGGATGGCTGCAGGAGTTCCGGGGAACTCTGTGATTTTGGAGTCTGGCTTTGTTGTAGTTCTCGTGACCTCTGTGACCGGAGGGGGCTGGGTTCTTGAACTTGGGCCCAGATGGCCAGGTGTTTATAAGTCTAATAAAAGCTCAGAGCAGTCTAGCAGGTCTTTGCCAGTCAGAAAGGGGTACGTGTCCATTTGTGAGATGTACACCGGGTGGGTAGGACTCAAAGGACCAGTTGTCAGGTACATGGGAGCTCTCTGTTCGAGCCGGAGGTCGTTCTGGCTATACGACTGCACGTTCAGCTCACACATTTGGGGTGTAAGAGTTTGATCTTCGCTCTTAGCTTTAGCACTGAGTCTTTCAAAGAGTTGAGCTGACATTAGAGTGAGGTCTGAGCCGGTGTCTACCAGGGCTTCAAGGCTCACCTCATTGTCTAGAGTGATGGGTAGGTAGAATTTCGGGCCCACCCCCTTTTGATCAGGTTCCCCAGGAGTCTTGGCGTAGGGGCTGGTGTGGCGATCGACGGGTGGTTAAGGCCGGTCTTGTGTAGTTCTCTCTTGAATTTTTTCTTTTTGGAAAGTCTTTTGTGAAGAAGCTTTTCAGCGACTTCAGGGTCTCGGCTGTCTCAGACGTGGCGGCACTGTGTTTGTCTGATGCGTGCTCAGACTTGTGCTTATTAGTGGCATGTTGAGAGGAGTACCGCTCCAGGCTGTCTGGGCTTGAGTCTCTTGGTGATGGGGGTCGGCTATTTCTGGGTCGCCGGCTGGCTTCCAGAGTGTTTCAGAGCGCTTGCTCTGGTGTCTTGGATGAGCACCATCACGGTAGTGCTGCCCTCTGGAGGCCTGGAACGGTCGTGACTCTCTGTAAACAGGGCTATGGTGTTGTGGGGCGCCCTCTGGAGGCAGCTCTGAGTAGTGTTCGGAGACCGAGTAGATTGTGGGGTTTTTCAAAGTCTTTCCGGACATAGTCTTTTGCTTGGTGCAAGCTTCTCTTAGCTGTTGAGTAGTCATGCTATGTGGGCAGGCCAGGAGGACTTGGTGATGACTCACTGTGGGGTGCAGATTTCGGAGAACAGAGTTCTGGAGTTGAAATCATCCTCCATGCCGGCTGATTGAGGTCCACGGCTGTGATTAGTTGTTGGTCTGATTCTGGATCAGAGACTTCTTTAATGAAGGCCTGCCGCAGCGGCTGGTAGTCTATAAGAGTGTGTCAACTCTGTGGGAAAAATGTCAAGTTCACGTTTGAGATCTTATCTCTGCTGAACGAGCTTGTGGATGGTAACATGGGCCTCTTGCGAGCTTCTTTCGCAGGCCGTGGCTTTCGAGTCTCTTTAAGTTCAGTCTCTGCTCTTTGCAAGCGGCTTCACTTGGTCGGGGTTTCTCGTTGAGTTCCTCTCTGGTTCTTTTCTCTGTCTGTGTCGATGAAGATCAGACAGGGCAGTTTGAAGTCTTTCCACTTCTTTCTGTAGCTCGGGGTCGTTGTCATCCTCGGCTTGCATCCTCAGCGTTGCAATTTCGTGCTCCAGGGCAATGCGGCTCCTTTCGTGGAGACGTGCTTGTGCGATGGGCTGGGCAAGCGAGGTTTTGACGTGTCTGGCCGGTCTTTGTCGTGGGAGCTTTGGCTTGGTTTGTGCGCCATTAGCTTGTCCACATCTGCGATGCTCTTGGCTCGGGGCTCTGACTCACTGGCGACCTTGGGCAGGAATAGAGGTGTCATGACTCTCATCAATGTCTCCAGGTGGTCCCAGCGGGTTGTGGGACTGTAGAACCGGAACATACTGCCTTTATTGTGGGCGAGAGGAACACAACACACACACAGAGAGACCAGTGCAATTTCGTTCTACGTTTAACGAGCTATAATACGGGCTATGCCGTGTGTGAAAATTTTGGTTAACTGATGCAGACAGTTAAATCATTTGGTGGGACAATTTGGGTAGGTCAGCATGGGCCTGAATAAAGATTTTTTTTTTTTTTTTTTTTTTTTTAACGGGGCAGTAGCTTAGGGGTCACCTGTTGATGCTAACGGCTTGGTTGTCAAACTATTATTCGGCGTTCCTTGTTGTCTCAGATAGGTTCTGTCTCTAGGTGAACTGAAAGGAACAGAGCACAACAGAAAAGAGCAATGGCAAGATAGCAAAGTTTGAAGTAACATGCAACCATCCAAGATGGAAAGGTCTGTATTGAAATGGCGTTAATAGTACACAGGAAGTGTTACAGGGGAAGAGGAGGCCTAAGCCTGCGGTTTGTGGCTCGGAGAGGAGAAGGGAGCCAAACACTTCAATGACCGGGGGAATCTCTAGATTCTGTGGCCAATACTAAGTGGATGGATTTAATACCTTTTCTAGTTTCCCTGGGGTGAAATGAGGTCATTCGGGTTTGAGTCAGCACCGTGGTTGGTCTCTCTGTCGTCCCCAAACACTTGACAGCAGTGTCCCGGGCCCTTCCGCATGTCTGTACCGATGTGCGCCCTCTCATGCAACTTGACTTTGAACACAAACGGCAGTGCCAAATTGCTGATGTCGTGTTGCGGGCCGCACCAACGGAGAGACACAGGAAAGTCCGGGACTCGCGCTCAGTCAGCGCTGGTGACGCAGGTCAGACGAACCAGCATGCTGGACCCCCAAGCAGAGATGATTGTCAAATCACCACAGCACGCGAGAAATTTCTACCTACAAACACAGAACAGGATGAAGGACAAGTGAACCTCAACGTGAATTAAAGCTCTCTCTATCTAAATCAAATTGAGTGTCTATTTTTTTGTAGAAAAATCAAAGGCAACGGCTTTACTAGAATTATGGTACAAACAAAAAGGGAATTATGACAATGTTAATTATCAGAACAACCTAGCCTCCATTCAGAGAAGAGATTAAGTGCAGCAGGAAGAGCACGGGAGGAAGCAAGCTGTAGTGGCGCGTTTGGGCCACAAAGGGTTTGGGCCACTTCCTCTTAGTGGTCAACCTGGCTGACAGAGAACTTGATTTAAATTGCATTCAAACGGGTTTAAATACAATTCAAATCAAGCGTATGCATAGATGCTGAGTAACTTCTAGAATAGTAAGGCTATCGTTGTCATAACGTATCAAATCAAAATTATTAAAAAATAATTTGAAGAAGGAAATATAGAAGTAAAGCCATAAAACCATTCCCAACAGGAAAGGAGACTTAATTCAAATTGATCTTGAAATTTGTTTGTTTCAAACCAAATTTGAATAAGTGTAGGAAATTAAAGGTTGGCATTATATTTGATGATGATCACGACTACGGTGAGGTATCAATGATAATGACCAAAATAAAACCAACTGGGAGAAAGCCACTTCAGAACAGAATCATGTTAGTGAAACTGGAACTTGCACATGCATTGAAAGTTAGAAACACACTTTCAGAAATTCACTGGGAAAATCTGAAATTGTTTAGGAAAGGATGACCTTGTTACCAGTGTCCACACGATGGCGACATTTCGTTCATGCAGGATGAAATCAGGGGGGGCGGAGCGTAATTCGAGAACTGTCAAGCACTTAGGCCTCAAGGCTGCCCTCTAGTGTTTGTCAGCGGAATAACATTCAGTGTGATTAAAATTTGAGCGTGCAGAAGCTTTGTTTTCTGTAGTGATCACACTTATCGAAATTAAATCTCAGCGGATTCTTTTTTTTTTTTTGCTATATTTCACAAGCACCTTTGGCAGGAATTTCTTTTGTAGAAGACAGGAATTATACGTCTGTCGGTTGGATCCAAATAACATTTATCAAATAGCACTTATGATTTAAAATGTTTTTTGTTTTTTTTTTGTTTTTTTTAGGTTTTGGATTTTCTTTTTCTTTTTCGGTGCTATATTTTAACAACAAGTCTTGCAGGAATTTTTTTTTTCTCTGCGCTGTGTAGAAGAAAACAGGAATTATACGTCTGTCGGTTGGATCCAAATAACATTTATCAAATAGCACTTATGATTTAAAATGTTTTTAGGTTTTGGATTTTTTTTTCTGTGCTACATTTTAACAAACACGCGCGTCTTGCAGGAAATGTTTTTTCCTCTGCGCTGTGTAGAAGAAAACAGGAATTATACGTCTGTCGGTTGGATCCAAATAACATTTATCAAATAGCACTTATGATTTAAAATGTTTTTAGGTTTTGGATTTTTTTTTCTGTGCTACATTTTAACAACAAGTCTTGCAGGAATTTTTTTTTTTCTCTGCGCTGTGTAGAAGAAAACAGGAATTATACGTCTGTCGGTTGGATCCAAATAACATTTATCAAATAGCACTTATGATTTAAAATGTTTTTAGGTTTTGGATATTTTTTTTTTCTTTTTCGGTGCTATATTTTAACAACACGTCTGGCAGGATTCTTCGCTGCGCTGTGCAAAGAAAACAGGAATTTGTCGTCTGTTTTTCGACTCCCATAACATATATCAAATAGCACTTATGATTAAATATGCTTTAGGTTTTTACACTTGAGTAGCTACGTCAATGTTTAACCAGGAGTTTATCGTTAATCTAACGATTATAATATAAGGCCTTTTTAAGAATAGTGAAAGAGCATCGTTTCACTAACTCTTGTCTTCAACCTGACAGAAGAATATCGTTCGGACAGGGGAGTTTAACATTAAAAATGTCGTCGCTCAAAAGAGGTTTCTTCGTCTTTTGTAGGACATATTTAATACTATGAAACTATGAAACTGCAATTTACTTTTTAGTTTTGCTGAACTGAAAGCGGCTTTTTGCCTTCAGTCAGCCGGTGAGTTCGCATTGCGTTCGCTCACTCGAGGCGCACGTACAATATTAAATCACAATATAGACATAGATTGAAACTGAATTTGCTCATAAACAAGTTTAAAGTGTGCCCGCATCCTCCACCAATTATGTAAAGACTCAGGGGCGGATCTAATCCGTGGGGGAATTTGCATATCATAATTAATAATTGGTAATTAATAATTATTCATACATGTTTGGATTAGATCAGTCTTACATGTTAATAAATCTCCCGCTAAGGGATGCTGTGTCATTTTACCTGCATGCATGCATGTGTATCCCTGCAATTAACCACAAGTTGATTGTAATTAATTACACGGACCACGTCTTACAAAACAGGCCAAATTAATTAGCTCAATTGTCAGAATAATATTTGTGGGGATCCACAATATCATCCTACTTTATAGGATTTCAGGAAACGCAATTCTGTGGCCACTATAATTGGGTTTTCTGCCCTATAAACCAAATACTCTTTAAAGTATCTTTAATTTGTAAAGCTTGTAGCTCAAGTTAGACCTTTGGCACTTAAGGGACTTGGAAAATGAGCAGAGGCAGTACATCAATCAAATGAATATAATGAATTTAATAAGGCAGAACTACTTATGTATTTACTACGTTACAGGAATACATGTATTTACAAACATTAACAGACAATGACAACAACGCGGGGCGTTTGGACAATGGATACACGTGTGTGAGAGAGAGAGAAGGAGAGGGAGAGGGAGCGAGAGAGAGAGCATTGGCAACATTCACCCTGACAGTCACCTGTCTGTAACAACACGAAAACATCATCTTAATGCTTCTTAGAAGCTCTATAAAGAGATATACTTGCACAAGTTTCACGGTCTCCCTATGTCGCGGCATTCCTGCCCGGCCCTGTCTGGCCGCGTGCGTGAGCGGAGTCCTTTAGGAAGCGTCACGTGGTGCTGCTTGGCGCGCGTGTTGAACGGAGGTTCAAAGTCTTTTGGGGTAACATTACCAAAGGAAAATAGTTCGGCTAAGTTCGTTTCATTTCGTGGAAGTGAACAGAGTCGACTACGGAAAACAAAACTTTGACTAACAAAGAAAAGAAATGAAGATCTCTACGGTGAAATCACGCGGAGTTAACGTTACATCTTTGCATGGCTGGTGAAGAAGCGCGCGTGCGTCTCTCGGTCCGGCGCGTCACGTGGTCAGATGCGTGTGTTTCTCCTTCAAAGCGAGCGCGCGCTTGTTTAAAGGTCCCTTGTAGATGGATTTGCTGAAGAGATATGTCACGCGGTGTTCGTTTCACTCGTCGATTGTAATTAAACACGGAGACTTATCTAAGACTGAAATACACAAACTAAACTAGAAACAAATAAAAGAAAGGCGAAGAGCTCGCCCGGAGGCGAGACGTTACATTATGACACGAGGACCAGAGAAGTAAGAGCGAGCGGAGGGGGGAAGCCTCATTTATCACCTTGGAGATATCCAGCCTCTTCCTGTTGGCTTGGCCAATTAGAGGGTTGGAATTTCACAGGCGGGACTTTGGTTTTTATTGCTCTTTGTCTAAGAGAGAGACATTTGAAACCCTAATTTCGTCGGGTGTTTAAGAGCAGAATCTTCACAATTATTATAGTCCTATGTGTCACAAAGTTTTAGCAAGATGTGATATAAATGGCTAAATGTGGAACGAAGATTGGAGCTCAGAGAATCCAAACTTGCCTCACATGGAGTTGGTTACTCATAGTTTGCAAAGTTTGAAACCTTATCCCATTAGAGTTTCCCAACAACATAGATCAAACACATAAAAGACAAATCGTAAGATAAGATTGTATACATTGTTCGTACAATTCAACAAACACACATAAAACACATTGAATATATCTGGTTAAATGTCTTTTAAAGAAAAGAAGTTTCTTTTCGCTTTGGAATCCACTTCCTTTGGGACATTCCGATCAGTCATAAAATGTCTTGTAAGCGGACACCACGCTCTGTCCTGAGTGTGGTCTTCCCTGGTGGGGGAATGTGTGTGTGTGTGTGTGTGTGTTTGGGTTAATTTACATTCAGAGATTTTTGGTCTTTAGCAGTATGTATTTAGTTATTCAGATTCACCCTCTTAGCCCACTCCTTACAATAATCAGATTAATTTGTTCTGGTACCATTTATACGCGCGGCTAATCTGAGATTTCTCCGTCAGAGAAGGTTTAACGTACGCTCGACTTCTATCTGAAATTAGGATTTCTTCGCTAATATCAGGAGTTTCTTATCGTACGATTTAAATATGCATTATAGCATTTGAGAAACTTTCTGCCATTCGTAGGAAGGCATATTCAGGCTATAGTTTTGCTGATTTCAGATACTTGTGCATGTGTATGGGATGTTAATAACAACTTATGGGACAACATATGATTGATTACTGTCTGCTTGCATACAATGTTTAATACGATGCCTTAAAATTCTCCACCATAATGTAAGGAACTCAGCTTTTTGGAAATATTAATAATCAATAATATCTTGTTATTATTAATTATAAATATTTGGGTCAGTTAATTGGATTAACTTGATGTGGCTGAATTAATATTACAATCAATTAATCAGTTCGTCCAACGAACTCTTTTGATTATTAATTTATTCTAAGAAAAGGGTATCTTCCATGGCCACAGAAGAATAATTATTTCTTCGCATATACCGCACGTTCAGCCAGTAGCAAAAACCGTGATCATAAAGTGACAATGTATTGCAAACAAATCAGAACCAAATACATATTATGTACAAGTTTTATTAACTAAATATAGATATTTATATGAATATAAATAAACTAAACAACATACACACATGAATACATAAATAGGTTAGTGATAGAATGAAATTGGAAACTGGAAGAGGGTCTATGAGAAGAACCATCAGAATTTCATTTTCACATTTCATTGAATTAAATACTTGCATTTGTAATGGGAACAATTCTTGAAGTTGTTGAAAATTGAAGCCGTTGATGGTTCCGCCAGTGTCAAGTGGAAGTTGGTTGAGCGTTCTCTTTCTCCAGGAACGCATGATTGGTTTGGTCAAGGCCTGGGACTCTGTTGAGGCCACGCCGAGTACCCAGGAGAAGTGAGGAAGTCGGAAGGATGGGTGATTGGAGTCGTTGTTGGTTGGAGTCTTTGTTCCAAAACTCCTGAGATTGTCTTTGGTTCTTTGTGAGAGAGTCTCCTCTCTTTTCCATGAGGCCGGATCTGGTTGGGATCCAGGCCTGCTGGAAGGCCTCTTGGCCCCCATGGAGGGGGGTTTTTCCCCGTATCACCCGAGACCGCGTTTGCGGCAGGATGGAAAACCAAGAGAGTGCGGTCACTATTGCCTGTCTCTGATATAGTCTGAAAAAGAACCACCCCTAAGGTTTGAATGGACCTATGAGTAAGGTGACATGTCCAAGAGGGGAAGCGGCTCTTAGTTGATTTATGGTCTTTGTCCCCAGCGTGCTTAGACTGTTCATTCAAGCTCAAATAGACATAACAAATTCAAATTGCATTCTAAGAGAAGGTGATGTACATCAAAGTATGTGTCATTAAATGAGGATTAATTAGGTAGGAAGAATGATACAGGTGAAGTTATATTGACCGTTGGGTGGTTGTGCAACCACATACACCCCAATCAAACATACCATTTTGTTATACCTAATAGTACATGAGACAGTAAATCATCACAGTTTCTGTGAGGCATGTTCCTTCATAGATCAGAGTAATACCGCAAAGTTTATTTAATTAAAGATTTTCTCTCTCTCTTGAGCATGTGGCGCATGTGGCCACATTCCTTTGAGGTCGTAAAAGTCTGTTATCAGTCTTAAAGTGTTTTGTAACCGGACACCCGGCTGACAAAGTAACTTCATTTGTGAGGTTAGTTTTGGGGGAGAGTTTCATAGACCTTTATATTGATTAAATATAGTGAATATGAATAATTAGTGTGTGTCTGAATGGTCCAGACCCTACAATGTTATGGCCCAATACCTACAAAAAAGTCTCTTGGAGCGTAGCCCTAAACACAACAGGAAGTCAGCCATTTTGAACTTCCTCTCAGATATTTGTGCAGTTTTTGCCATTTTCAGGCCTCGTACTTTAACGAACTCCTCCTACAGTTTTAATCTGATCATCTTCAAATTTGGTGAGTGTAATCTTAAGGCCTTTGCGACGCTAAATTGCGAAGATCTTGAGTTTTCGTCGAAGGGCGTGTCCTCGGCGGCCTGACTAATTTCGCTGTTTCGCCATGAAACAGGAAGTTGCTGTAACTCAGGCAAACAATGTCTAATCTGCCCCAAACTTCACACGTTTGATAAGAGTTCTGTCCTGAACACATGTCCATGCTCAAATTCAGTTACAGTCATAGCGCCACCTGCTGGCAACAGGAAGTGGCATGTTTAACACTGTTGTGGACTCCTAATAATATATAAAAAGTGCCAGCAAGTGTTAAACATGCTAGCAACATACTAGAAACATGTTAAAACATGCTAGCAAAAACTTAGCTAAGTGCTAAAGCATGATATTACTGCAATTAAATAGGAATTTGCTGTAACTAAGGCATGGAATGTCAAATCTGCCCCAAACTTCACGCGTTTGATAAGAGTCATGGCCTGAACACATCTACATGACAATTTTCAGTTATAGTAATAGCGACACCTACTAGCAACAGGAAGTGTCATGTTTAACACTGTGATGCAATACTAGCAACATATTAAATATGCCATTGAGTTATAAACATGTTATAAACATGGTAAAACATGCTAGCAACTCTTAGCTAAGTGCTAAAGCATGCTAATGCAATAAAACAAGAAGTTCTTGTTACTCAAGAAGGCAATGTCCAATCTGGCCCAAACTTCACACGTTTGTTAAGAGTCCTGCCCTAAACAAATCTACATGACAATTTTCAGTTAAAGTAATAGCGCCACCTACTGGCAACAGGAAGTGACATGTTTAACAGTGTGATGCAGTACTATCAACATAGTAAATATGCCATTGAGTTATAAACATGTTAGAAACATGTTAAAACATGCTAGCATTTCTTAGCTAAGTGCTAAAGCATGCTAATGCAATGAAAAAGGAAGTTGTTGTTACTCAAGAAGGCAATGTCCAATCTGCCCCAAACTTCACATGTTTGATAAGAGTCATGGCCTGAACACATCTACATGGGAATATTCAGTTATAGTAATAGCGCCACCTACTGGCAACAGGAAGTGACATGTTTAACAGTGTGATGCAGTACTAGCAACATAGTAAAATATGCCATTGAGTGTTAAACATGTTAGAAACATGTTAAAACATGCTAACAATTCTTAGCTAAGTGCTAAAGCATGCTAATGCAATGAAAGAGAAAGTTGTTGTTACTCAAGAAGGCAATGTCCAATCTGCCCCAAACTTCATTCGTTTGATAAGAGTCATGGCCTGAACACATCTACATGAGAATTTTCTGTTATAGTAATAGCGCCACCTACTGTCATCAGGAAGTGACATGTTTTACACTGTGATGCAGTACTAGCAACATAGTAAAATATGCCATTGAGTGTTAAACATGTTAGAAACATGCTAAAGCATGCTAGCAATACTTAGTTAAGTGTTAAATCATGCTATTAATGCCATGAAACAGGAAGTTGTTTTAACTCAGGCAAGGAATGTCCAATCTGCCCCAAACGTCACACTTTTGATAAAAGTCCTGCCCTGAACACATCTACATGACAATTTTCAGTTATAGTAATAGCGCCACCTACTGTCAACAGGAAGTGACATGTTTTACACTGTGATGCAGTACATTTTTGAGGTCCTAAACATGCACGAAAACTCACGAAAATTTGCACACGCGTCAGAACTGGCGAAAATTTACATCTGATATGCGTTTAAGAATTGGGCGGGGCAAAATGGCTCGATAGCGCCACCTATAAAGGTTCAACGGAGTGCGCCTCCCGCTACGTTTCACGTACGTGTACGAAATTCGGTACATACATGTAATGGCCCAATACCTGCAAAAAAGTCTCTTGGAGCATAGCCCTAAACACAACAGGAAGTCAGCCATTTTGAACTTCCTCTCAGATTTTTGTGCAGTTTTTGCCATTTTCAGGCCTCGTACTTTAAGGAACTCCTCCTACAGTTTTAATCTGATCATCTTCAAATTTGGTGAGTGTAATCTTAAGGCCTTTACGAAGTTAAATTGCGAAGATCTTGAGTTTTCGTCGAAGGGCGTGTCCTCGGCGGCCTGACAAATTTCGATGTTTCGCCATGAAACAGGAAGTTGCTGTAACTCAGGCAAACAATGTCTAATTAGCCCCAAACTTCACACGTTTGATAAAAGTTCTGTCCTGAACACATGTCCATGCTAAAATTCAGTTACAGTCAGAGCGCCACCTGCTGGCAAACAGGAAGTGGCATGTTTAACACTGTTGTGGACTCCTAATAATACATAAAAAAGTGCCAGCAAGTGTTAAACATGCTAGCAACATACTAGAAACATGTTAAAACATGCTAGCAAACACTTAGCTAAGTGCTAAAGCATGATATTACTGCAATTAAATAGGAATTTGCTGTAACTCAAGCATGGAATATAAAATCTGCCCCAAACTTCACACGTTTGATAAGAGTCATGGCCTGAACACATCTACATGGGAATATTCAGTTATAGTAATAGCGCCACCTACTGGCAACAGGAAGTGACATGTTTAACACTGTGATGCAGTACTAGCAACATGTTAAATATGCCATTGAATTATAAACATGTTATAAACATGTTAAAACATGCTAGCAATTCATGACGTCGATCGCTTCTTTCCGGCAAACACCACGCCTATCAAGTAAGGGTACTGTTGGCGGTGGAAACGCTAGCCGGATCATGGTTTACCGACCCGAACCGTACTGTACTGTACCGTACCGTACCGCACCGCTCAGTGGAAACGAGCCATTATATACCTGGTAGACATGCGGATGATCCCGACCCATACCGCTGGCATTGCGTGGCTCAAAGACGACTGGCTTATTCCTGAGCGGTCTGCCAGTTCCCTTTGGAAAGAACCAGTTGCCAGGAAAGCAAGTGTTGTCAGCACCTGCAAGGGAACGGGTATTGCGTGGCTCCTCGCTGTCTCTCTCTCTCTAGATTCGGACCCAACTCAGCACAGAGCTCCAAGAGGATAGCCCTTGGAAATCTGAAACGGCTGATAAGCCAGTCATCATCCTGGGCCAGAAAATCATTGTGGTCCCTAAAAACTCGTTCTCTTCAGATTCTGCCATAGCAATGTCCTCTAATAAGGCCAAAGCTGCCATTGCCATAGACTAAGGGTTGTATCAATTTGCATATGCTTTTATATGTTCTTACTTAATTGCATAATTGATAGAATATTCCCATAAGGCTCGTGTGACAATATATGTAAATTATTTTATAAATTGCAAATTAATAGCAATGCTTCCCACAGGTGGTAGTGCGATAGACTTGTAGAACAATTTGTTGTGTAATGTTTGCAACTTAACTTCATTGCCTGTAAGATTCGCCAACGGACAAAAACTATGAGAAATGTACGTACGCCAGACATGAAATTGGCGTGGAGGAACGCACATTTTCACGTTAATTTCACTGTTAGTACATCTGACCGTGAGCGTGAAAGCTGGCGTAAGCAAAGATTTTGTGCATACGCAAGATTGATACATGAGGCCCCAGGTGAGTGGACAGTCCATTCATTTTCTCCCAGATCTCAGAGGCCACCATGTTAGAATGGACAATAGTGGTCAGTGGTTTCACATGGCAGTTTTCTACTGCATGGTACGACTCAGTACGGCTCACTTTTGGGGGGTTTTCCACTGTGTACAGTACCAAGTACCTGGTCGTTTTTTTAGTACCAACTCAGTTGAGGTTCCAAGTGAGCTGTACCGATTCTAAAATGTGACAGGGAAACACTTCAGATCACAGATATCCTGTCGAGGCAGGACTGTATACTGTACCGTGTGTCAGTGCAGCTGATTTGGAGAAAGTTTGGCCAGGCTACATGGACAGACAAATAAATGTAAATTTAATATAAAACTATGTAAATGGCGCTCTGTGGCGTGGCAGGATTTTGAACAAGGTCCTGAGCCGTTGATGGGCGCCGTGGACAGACGCCGCCAGTGTGTGTACACTCATAGAGAATAATGTGTTCGTATTTTAAAGGCGTGGCGATGTGCGACACGGCGCTGCGCTTCTCTTCCGGTGTGCGACCCCCTTTAAGGTGTATGTGGAGGCCATAGCTGCGCTCCATGCAGCGTTAGGTGGTGGATCCTTGGGGAAACATGGATACTGTACCGCGCGTCAGTGCAGCTGATTTGGAGAAAGTTTGGCCAGGCGTACATGGACCTCTCAAGACTTCTCATTGTGCCCTCTGGTTCTCCCTCACACATCCAGCTCCGTTGGGGCTGGACGCCATGGTATAGCTGTGACCGAGGCTTCGGCTGTACACATTTCCCCCGATCACAAGGACGGGGTCCGTCTTCTTCTTGTAGCCCAGTTCTCTTTCTCTTTACCCATCCACACTTAAGGTGTTTGTGGCAGCCATAGCTTGTGGCTATGTTGTCACCACCTTGTGACTGTTGTCACCTGAGGATGAGGCCTACGGCTCAGGTTAGAGTTCCATCATAAGAAGTGTTGTCCTTGGTCCCGTTCAAGCCCTTGGACTCTGCATCTGATGAATGCATCGTTCTAAATTAGGCGTTCTTGCTGGTGATCACATCACTCAAAAGAGTAGCAGACTTACAAGCTTTGTCAGTTGACCTGTCTGGAATTTGCTCCAGGTGGGGTGAAAGCTATTATTCACCTGAGGCCGGACTACGTACCTAAAGTACCCACTAATCTGGCCCAGTCCATAGTCCCCCAAGCCGTTCATCCTCCTCCCCATGTGTCAGCGAAACAAGAGGAGCTACAGTTACTCTGCCCTGTTGGGCCATTGAGGTTTATATCCAGACAACCTATCAGTAGAGAAAAACTGATCAGTTGCTGGTTGTGGCGAGCAGGACGAGGCTGAGGGCCGTGGGAGAGCGGCACCAGGCTGGTGGCATGATTACGGATGAGCGACACCTGCGCGACGCACCGGTCTCGTATCCCTCACTGAGGAGCGGAAGCATAAAAGGAGGAGTGACGACAGTTGAAATCAAGAGAGGAACAGGCCTGATTTTATATTGATATATGTGACAGCAGTCGTCCGCGAGGGGCTGCTGTCTTTTGCTTTCATTTTTGTATTTGTTTTATTTTATTATTAAAAGTCTTTAAATGTTCGCCGGTTCCCACCTCCTTCTTCCCATAACAACGAACCACGTTACACTGGTATGCTTCGGGCCCCTTAAGAAGGACTGCCCGGCTACCAAACAAACTGCAAGCAAGTGGATTGTGGAAGTTATTTCTATGACTTATGAGGCCATGTGGAATGTTTTTTCTGATTAGAAGAGGCGAAGGCAGACCGCGTGCCTTTTTTGAAGATTTAAAATAGGTATTTAATTTGATAATTCATTTAGATTTAATTCGGTTAAGACCACGCACCTTCGCCTCTTCTAATCAGAGCACATTCTACATGGAGTATGGCATCTTCTGAAGCAGTGGTTCTCAAAGTGGGGTCCGCAAAATAAATTTAGAGCCCTATGAACGGAATCGCGGAATCTAGTCAGACCATCGGGGAAATTCTTGGCAGAGCGCCCCTGCTCTCTCTTTCTCTCCCCCCACAAACATGCGCGCATATCCAGAGAGAAGAGTGAATCCGCGGATATACTGTACAGTAGCCTAGCCTAGCTGTAAAATCAAAGTTAAGAGGCTAGGTTTAAATTTTCAGTTCTTTTTTTTTTATCCGTCAGTTTATTTAAAATGTTTTAAATTAATATTGTTTAAGACGTTTAGCTTGCCTATGTCATTTGTAATGGAAGCCCGTTTCCGCCACTGAATACAAAAAAAGAAAAGAAAAGAAAAGGTAATTGTGACTTTAAAGTCAGAATTGTGAGATTAAAAGTCACTATTAGCCTACCTTTTTTATAGTTTTATATGGCGGACACGGGTTTTCATTCTCTTTGATAGGCGGCATAGGCATAGTACAAATGTATGAGCCTTTTGCCTTTACACAAGAGCGTCATCTCCAGAGCTGCTATGAGTCACTTTGAGAACGTTTCAGCATTTAATTTGATACAAAAATAGGGGCGGTTCTAAGGTCAGTGGATATTCAGAAATCATAAATCATAAATCAGAAAGAGCTTTATTGCCAAGTGTGCTTGCACACACAAGGAATTTGTTTTTGGTACTGAGGCTTCCAGTGGACATATAAAAATTCAAATACAACAAGAAACATAATACTACAGATTATAAGAATAAAAAATAAAAATATAAATATATGAGAATAAAAGTATCACAGTTGGGTTTAGTCAGAATAGACATTTTCAGATTTACAGATTATGAACATATTTACAGTGTTTTGAATATTATAAATAAATAAATCTACATATAAGTATCACCTGAGTTGTAGGGTATTGCACTAAACAGTGGGAGTATTGCACTTAAGGCATATGCCTTGGGAGGAGTGTTAACTGTTCAGGAGGGAAATGGCCTGTGGGAAGAAACTGTTCCTGTGCCAAGATGTTCTTGTAGCCAGTGATCTGAGTCGCCGTCTTGACGGTAACAGTTCGAACAGGAGGTGTCCAGGGTGAGTGGAGTCTGTGATGATTTTACCTGCTCTCTTCCTCACTCTGGAAGAGTACAGGTCCTGGAGGGTTGGCAGGGGGGCACCAATGATCCTCTCCGCAGTCCGGACTGTCCGTTGTAGTCTCCTGATGTCTGATTTGGTAGCTGAACCAAACCAGACAGTGATGGAAGTGCATAAGACAGGCTCAATGACGGCTGAGTAGAACTGAATCAGCAGCTCGTGTGGCAAGTTGAACTTCCTCAGCTGGCGAAGGAAGTACTGTCTCTGCTGGGCCTTTTTCACAATGGAGTCAATGTATTGACCCACTTCAGGTCCTGAGAGATGGAAGTGCCCAGGAACCTGAATGACTCCACTGCTTCCACAGTGCTGTTCATGATGGTGAGTGGGAGGAGTGCTGGGCTGTTCCTCCTGAAGTCCACGATCATCTCCACTGTTTTGAGCGTGTTCAGCTCAAGGTTCTTATAACTGCACCAGACAGCCAGCTGTTCAACCTCCAGTCTGTAAGCAGACTCGTCACCGTTTCGGATGAGACCGATGACAGTGGTGTCGTCAGCAAATTTCAGGAGCTTGACAGTGGGGTCTTTAGAAGTGCAGTCATTAGTGTACAGGGAGAAGAGCAGTGGGGAGAGAACGCACCCTTGAGGGGCACCAGTGCTGGTGGTGAGAGTCCTGGATGTGAGTTTCCCCAGTCTCACTCGCTGCTGCCGGTCCGTCAGGAAGCTGGTGATCCACTGACAGATCGAGGATGATATGGAGAGCTGGGTCAGTTTGGCTGTGAGAAGACCAGGCATGATGGTATTGAAGGCCGAACTGAAGTCCACAAAGAGGATCCTTGCATAAGTCCCTGGTCTGTCGAGATGTTGCAGGATATAATGCAGTCCCATGTTGACTGCATCATCCACAGACCTGTTTGCTCTGTAAGCAAACTGAAAGGGATCCAGCAGGGGTCCAGTGATGTCCTTCAGGTGGGCCAGCACCAGTCTTTCAAACGACTTCATGACCACAGACGTGAGAGCGACAGGTCTGTAGTCATTAAGTCCAGTGATTTTGGGTTTTTTGGGGACAGGAATGATAGTGGAGCGTTTGAAGCAGCAGGGAACTTCACACTGCTCCAATGATCTATTGAAGATCTGCGTGAAGACCGGGGCCAGTTGGTCAGCGCAGGCTTTTAAACAAGCAGATGAGATGCCGTCTGGGCCTGAGGCTTTCCTAGTCTTCTGTTTTTTGAAGACTCGGCTCACGTCCTCCACACAGACCTTAAGCTCAGGTTGGATGGCAGGAGGGGGGAGTAATGGGAGTGCAGGAGGTGACGGTGAATGTGTGAAGTGCAGGTCAGAGCCGGTGTGTGGTGTGAATGAGGGCTTTTCAAACCTGCAATAAAATGAGTTTAAATCATCAGCCAGGTGTTGGTTGGTGATGTTCCTCAGGCCATTCCAGACTGATGATGGGTCGTTGGATGAAAACTGTTTTTTCAGTTTATCAGAGTAGCTTCTTTTAGCAACTCTGATCTCCTTTGTCAGTCTGTTTCTGGCCTGTTTATACAAGATTTTATCCCCACTTCTGTAGGCATCCTCTTTGGCATGACAAAGGTGTTTGAGTTTCCCAGTAAGCCATGGTTTATCATTAGTAAATGATAAGAATGTCCTGGTAGGAATGCATGTATCCTCACAGAAACTTATATATGATGTTACAGTATCTGTGAGCTCATCCAGATCGTTGGTAGCAGCTTCAAAAACAGTCCAATCAGTGCAATCAAAGCAGGCCTGTAGATTCTGCTCTGCTTCATTAGTCCATCTTTTTACAGTCCTTATTACAGGGTTAGCTGATTTCAGTTTCTGCCTGTAGGTCGGTATGAGATGAACGAAACAGTGATCAGAGAGCCCCAAAGCTGCTCGTGAAACGGAGTGATACGCATCTTTTATTGTGGTGTAACAGTGGTCCAGTATATTACTGTCTCTGGTGGGACATGTAACGTGCTGTCTGTATTTTGGTAGTTCACGGGAAAGATTTGCTTTGTTAAAATCCCCAAGAATGATTAAAATAGAGTCAGGATACCTTTGTTCTGTTTCAGCTATTTGTTCAGGCAGCTGTTGTAGCGCCGCGCTCACGCTAGGGGTGGGAGATATTGACAAAAATGGATATCTCGATATTTTTTTTCAATATCTCGATATCGATATTCAGACGATATTTTTGCAATCCTTCAAAGAAATGTGTGCAAACTGGCAAAGAAGGTTCAGTTGGTCTTTTGACTTGCTGCATTTGACCTATTATTGTATAGAATTACTAAAAGATATGAGACATTATTGATTTAAAGACTCCTAAACTTTTAAAATAATAAAATATTATTCAATAAAGTCTTTATTGTTCTTTTATATTTTTAATAGGGGTGTAACGGTTCACAAAATTCACGGTTCGGTTTGATACGATACAGTGGTGTCACGGTTCGGTACATTTTCGATACAGCAAAAATAAAGAAATGCCATAGAAATTTCCTATTTATTAAAAGAAAAATTATTTTTAAATAAGTGTGAGTTTTCCTACATCTTGAAACTTTTAGTTGTATAAATGGGGGTAATCTTTGAAGGATGAACAAATAATGTTTTGGTCATGACATTAAAAATAACATTTAAATAACATATAACACTTGAGTTTTGAAGTGCTGGAAAAAGATGTGTGACGTACTTGAAAGCATTTTAATATTTCTGCCAAACTTCCATGGTTACAAGTTAGTGTTACTACATTAAATCCATGGTGAATGATCTGTGGACTTAAAACCTATAACTAGTTCATTCATGGAACGATGTTTCTCCTGATTTCCACGTCAGTACTGTTTGATCAGTTAATAATGGAGAAATTGTAACGTTTTAAGGATCAAGTTTTAAATTGTTATTACTTCAGTGGCGAATTCAAATGCTTTGTTTACTGGATCTCTTATGTAGTAACGGTGTCGCTTAATCAAGATCGGCTCTCGCTGCAGTGACATTCGTCCGAACCGGTCCGAACTGATAAACGGTCCGTGAAGCACAAAATAATGAGTTTCGTTCCGCTTTCATTACATTTGCCATTTGATGTTGCGCAACGTTGTGGTGTTCGCTCCAGCGCGGATTTTGGTCTATTCCATCTTTTGGACTCATTATACAACGCAATTTTCTAATGATGCAATCACAAAGCTCGCCACTTGAGGACGCCACAGACATTTAAGAAAAACTTTTTTAACTTCAGACCGCAAACAACGCATATATTGCCTTTTCTAGCAGCTATTTTATTAATCGTACATCGGCTTTACTCTTTACAATTTTGGATTGTTGCTTCAACCTAAGAAACGTCATAACACACAGGTAAGAACTTCGTAACAGTTAGTTGTAAATTGCAAATTAGTAGCAGCTTACTCTCGTGCAATTGAGGAACGATCGTGATTTTGTACAAAAAATAAAATAAAATACAGTCAAACAAACCCCTACAGTATTAAAATCGCTACATATCATTGTTTAGAAGGTTATAGTGTGCGTTATTTGTTTTCTCTTTAACTTCCTTCAGCTCTTTTCATGTTTGGGGGGTCGGATTGTACAAATTATGAAATATTCGATATCCCAATTTTGCATATCGTCCAGACAACAATTTGGATATTATCGTCTAAACGATATATCGCCCACCTCTAGCTCACGCACGCGTCTGGAGGGATGTAAACATTCACGAGAATGAAAGAGGAAAACTCCCGAGGTGAGTAGAAAGGTTTACAGTTTATGAAATGTGCCTCTAAATTAGGAGAGCACATCTTCTTCAGTGTTGTTACATCTGAACACCAACTTTCGTTAATGTAGAAACACAATCCACCACCTCTTGTTTTCCCCGTTAGCTCCACGATGCGATCCGCTCGGAACAGCTGGAAGCCCGGCAGATGTATTGCGTTGTCCGGTATGGCTTCACTCAGCCAGGTTTCAGTGAAGCACAGAGCAGCAGAGTTTAAAAAATCCTTGTCAGTGCGGGTGAGGAGAAGAAGTTCGTCCGTTTTGTTAGGAAGGGATCGGAGATTCGCGAGATGAATACTGGGGAGTGCAGTGCGCAGGCCGCGCTCGCGGAGTTTAACCAGCGCGCCGGCTCGCTTCCCGCGTTTGCGTCTGACCGCGCGTTTGAACAACAACGCTGCCCCTCCGACGAGAATGTCCTGCAAGACGTCCGAATAATCAAAAACTGTAGAAAAGTTATCTGGTGTGTGTTTCCTAATGTCCAGTAGTTCGTCTTTGGTGAAACTGATAGGAAAAGAATGACTAAACGCAGAACAAACAAACAAAAACAACACAATAGCTGGAGAGCCCCACACAGAGGCAGCCGTCTGCGGCGCCATCTTGGATGTAATATTTTACATTACATAACATTACATAATATTCGGGGCTTTAGCCCAAACTAAAATTGGGTATTTTTATTTAAATTAATGAATTAATTATAAAAGCTTCAGCACAGCGACTCATTTAGACGCCTCTGATTGGCCGATGTGTTCAACAGACATGTCTGTGATTGGCTACAATGCTCAACGCTGCAAAAGCATGTTGTAAGTACCTTTAATGCAAAGGGAAAAATATAAATAAAACTGTAATGTGCACTTTTCATGATTAGGTAAACACGACAGCTGTAATCTTTCTGCTGTAAAATTCACATTTGTTTTTCTGATTAACTGTTTTGCTCTATGAGAAAGACAAGGTAGCAAAATATTCGGGGCTTTACTAAAAACATTCCGCCCCTGGGCCTACATAAATAATAACAATACAAAACTTTTATTCACTACAACCCGTCAAAATAAAAGTTTGGTTTAACTTAATTACTAGGATGTGTTCTGCAACAGTGTTAATTCTGTTATGATTTGTTGATTGTTCTGCCATTGATATAAGGTGCAATGAGTTCATTATTTTAAAGTTGATGCACGTAAAGTAACATTACATAATTTAAATGTTATTTTAAATGTATGGTTCACCCAAAAAAAATGAAAAGTGTGTCATCATTTGCTCACCCTCAAGTTGTTCCAAACCTGAATGAGTTTCTTTCTCCTGCTGAACACAAAAGAAGATATTTTGAAGAATGTGGGTAACCAAATAGTTTCTGGTACTTTTTTTTAAAAACATATGAAAGTCAATGGGGTCCATCAACTGTTTGGTTACCGACATTCTTCAAAATATCTTCTTTTGTGTTCAGCAGGAGAAAGAAACTCATTCAGGTTTGTGTCACAGGTCGGGGGGGCCAAGCCAGACTGCACCCACCCCTCAAACCCAGGACCACCTCGAGGAGCGTACCAGAGACCAGGCAGACACGAAGAATTTCTAAAAGTAACAATCTTTATTGAATAAAAGCAAGAATTAAAAGTCTTAATGCGGGCTTCGTTTCTCTTTCCAGGGAGGAGGAGGCCGAGGAGTTCACTGCGAGGGCCCGGGTGACTGGCTGCCACAGAGGAGGAAGGAATCAAACGCCCGTCCGGCGTGCAGGTAAGTACCGGGGTAAGTAGACCCTTTTCGGCGTAATACAGGCGGGCGGCGACCCGTGCAAACCAGGGCCGGGGCCACGGGTCAGGAGGGGACTCTTTCCAACAGGACAGGTGGGTAGCAGGTAAGTTTTTCCCAAGCGTCACTATTCGGTAGATGACCGGCACAGGGGGCGATGGAGTCCAGGAGGGGGACTCGCTGCCGGCCAGGTAGGTAGTCGGGTAGGCAGATCCTCTCCGTGTAGGGTGCTCTCCCCCGTAACGTCACTGAGCAGCAGATGTGAGAAGTTTATAGGTTCAATTTTGTTTCAGTAAAGTAAGGACTGGGTTACTCCACACAGGCACTAGGGCTGGAATGTGTCTCTCCTCCGACCGGGCAGCACACACAAAGGCGGTGGCAGGAGAATGGCTGGGCTGGGTGGTTTCCACGGCAACACTGAGGCTGGGGTGTGTTCCTCCTCCAAACAGACGGTACACAGGAAGACGGCGGCAGAAGAACGTTCTATTTAAATAGACAAGACAAGTTAAGCTGGACAATGGCTGGGCTAGGTTACTCCACACAAGCACTAAGGCTGGGATGGGTCTCTCCTCCGACCAGGCAGAACACACAGAAGCGGTGGCAGGAGAATGGCTGGGCTGGGTGGTTCCCACGGCAACACTGAGGCTGGGGTGTATTGATCCTCCAAACAGGCAGCACCCACGAAGACGGCGGCAGAAGAACGTTCTATTTAAATAGACAAGACAAGTTAAGCAGGACAATGGCTGGGCTGGATTGCTCCACACAAGCACTAAGGCTGGGATGTGTCTCTCCTCCGACCAGGCAGTACACACAGAGGCAGTGGCAGGAGAATCTTAAATAGACGAAACGTTTAATACAAGAGCGAACATGATCCTTTCATATAATGGAGACTCAGGCTTACGGCTTGGCTGGGTGGTTCCCACGACAACACTAAGGCGGGGGTGTGTTTCTCCTCCAAACAGGCAGTACACACGAAGACAGCGGCAGAAGAACGTTCTATTTAAATAGACCAGACAAGTTAAACAGGACAATCACACTCTTCTCTCATATCACTGGACCTGGTGGCCGAAATGGAACATGCACATTCAACCTGAGGGCTTTGCTCCGCAACACTGGGCGAGGACGTGGACTGGAGAATACTAGCGGTTAAATAAACGTGTACATCCACACACTGCAACTTCACTTCAAGTCCAATACTGTGTGACACTTCAATTCGGGCACCGCAATCCACTCTCAAACCTTCGTGCAATAAGGCCAGCACTCACCCACTGTTCAATCCCTCCACTGTTGCGTTGAATCAATACTCAGAAGCTGAAGAGATGCAGAGGACTTCACACCACATGGAACACAGCGTCTTCACCACTCTTTCACACTCAGCAGAAGATATCAAGGTTTCACAGATGAATCAGTTCACACTCTTGGTGGAATTTATATTTGTAGTCATTACACTTCACAATTCCTTATTCAGTTCAATACACAGCATGCATTCACACGGATCCAGGGTTTCATTACTTATCTTTCTCTCTCGAGTGATGACATTATCCAATTTTGACTCAATCTCCACAGTACATTCACTTCACATCCCATTCACGTTCCAGCTTGTACTCACACAACCACCGTTGCACCCCTTTCCAGTCAGATCCTCACAGCCGCTCCAAAAATCCCAGCAAATCCAAGCCACTGCCAAAAGAATCGATTTCTCCCGGGGAAATACCACACCCGAATGCGTTTTCCTTTTCCTTTTAACTGCTTCTCTAAGCCGTGTTTCCCAATCACAAATCCCCACACCAAACGCCCGCACCTGGTACCGCTTAGCTAATCAGCTGCCACTGTCATGGCAACTGACAACAACGAACCCGCACGGTGTGTCAGTGAAATCATCCCGGGGGGAAACACACTCCCAGCGGAAATTGGTTCCGCTGGATTTGTCACCTTGTGACATACCCCCCCACCAAACCGTTCTAGTCCCTAGAACGGGGCTCGGCCACCCAGTCTCCGTACCGTGTTGGGGGCTGGCCTCGATTACCCCGCTGTGATCGCCTTGGCGGTGAGGCTGGATCTACTTGGCGCGGCTCTGCGCCCAGTCCCCTTGGGACCACTGCCCAACCCAACAGCAAGGGCATCGAGGGTGTCTCAACCGGAGGATTTCTCTCTACTGGTTTCGGGTAATTGGGACACGGACGGATCAAATTCCGATGTAACACTCGCTCTGGGCCAGCTCTCCCTTCGGGACGAATGGCATATACAGGCTGGTCTGGGCGAGGTTGCCGTTGTACCACGTATGGTTGGGACTCCCAGCGGTCGCTCAGTTTACCCTTCCCTTGGCGGCGATTGTCCCTTACCAGTACTCTTTCTCCCGGTAGTAACAGTGCCTCCCGGGCTGTTCGATCATACAGCCTCTTATTCTTGACTGCTGCTTGATTTATCCGGCCTGAGACCTGTTCGTAGGCAGTGTGAAGGCGCTGGTGGTGTCCTGCCACCCACTCTGTCAAGCCGCCCCCCTCCTCCGCTGACGTGGCTCCCAATAACAGATCGATAGGCAGTCTCACGTGTCTCCCGAACATCAGGTAGGTTGGGGCATACCCGGTGGTGCTATGCACGCTGTTGTTATATGCCTGGACAAGCATTGGGAGCTTGTCCACCCAGTGTCCCTGCTGCTCTCCTTCCAGGGTCCCCAGGAGACTCAGCAGTGTCTGGTTCAGCCGTTCGCAACCTCCATTCCCCTGAGGGTGGTAAGGAGTGGTGTGGGTCTTCTTACACCCATACAGCTGGCACAATTCGTGAATCACTCGGGACTCGAAGTTGGGCCCCTGATCAGCATGGAGTATTTCGGGACACCCGAATGGCTGAATGACATACTTCCATAAGGCGCTTGCGGCGGTGATAGCAGTCTGGTCCAAAGTCGGAATGGCCCAAGCATACTTAGTGAACAGGTCTGTGACGACAAGGATGTTCTGTATCCGATCCATCGGTCGTCCCAGTGTCAGATAGTCCATAGCTACGATGTGCAGTGGGGCCTTAGCCCGAATTGGCACCAGTGGGGCCCGCACCTCTTTTCTCGCCTTGAAGAGCATGCAGCGTGGACATCTTTGCAGGTAAGTCCTCGTAGTTCCCTCCATCCCAGGCCAATAAAAGTGCCGCCGTAACAGGGACAACGTCCTCTCCTGGCCTTGATGTCCCAACTTGGAATGGTAAGCCTGTAGCAGGGAATGACATTTCCCTTCGGGGACCACCACTTGGCAGACCTCATCGCCCAGCGTTGAGTCCTGGAGGGACCTGCACATCACCCCTTCTTTCAGGATGAGCCTCTCTTTCTGTCCCAGCAGTCCCCGCACCACCCGTGTCTGGGCCCGGCGGTCCTCGCCTTCGGGCCAAGCTCCTCCACTCAGCCAAGTTCGTATCAGCTTCAAATCTTCGTCCTCCTCCTGCCACATCCTCCAACGCTGTGGGTCCCATCCCCAAGTTGCAGGGGGTTCGTCCGGTGGTTGGCCCGGTGCCTCCACAATCCCCACCATCAGTCCCTCCTCATGCCCCTCACTCAATGCGGATGTTTGCCCCATGGATCGCGCTTCAGGAAGTCTGGACAATACATCGGCGTTGGTATGCTCTTTCCCCGGCTGATACTGAAGCTGGTAGTCGTAGTTGGCCAACTGTGCCACCCACCTCTGCTCAACCGCCCCCAGCTTGGCGGTCTGCAGATGCACCAGGGGATTGTTATCAGTCACAACGAGTACCTTTGCTCCCCACAGATAATCCTTGAACTTCTCACTCATCGCCCATTTCATTGCCAGCAATTCGAGCTTAAAGGAACTGTAGTTTGCATCGTTTTTCTCGGCCGGATGTAAGCTTCGACTGGCATACGCAATGACTCTCTCTTTGCCCTGCTGCTTCTGAGCCCGTACAGCTCCCAGACCCAGATTGCTGGCATCGGTGTATAAGATGAAGGGTTGAGTGAAGTCGGCATAGGCTAGAATCGGGGCTTGCATTAATTCCTGCTTGAGCTGCTGGAAGGCAACTTCGCAGGCTGAATCCCACTGGATTGAAGGAGATCCCCGGCCCCGGGGCCGTCCAGTGCCCCCTAACAGCTGGTTTATGGGCTTGGCGATGTGGGAGAAGCATTTTATGAACCGCCTGTAGTATCCTACGAAGCCCAAGAAGGATCTGACCTGGCGTACGGTCTTGGGCGCTGCCCACCCCTGGACGACTGATACCTTCTCTGGGTCAACCGCAATCCCTGCCGCACTCACGATATGCCCCAAGAACTTCACCTCCTTCCGGAAAAGCTGGCATTTTTCCGGCTGGAGCTTCAGCCCATATTTCTCCAAGGAGTGAAAGACTTGTTCGAGATGCTGAAGGTGGGACTCGAAATCTGGGGAGTAGACAATCACGTCATCCAGGTATACTAAAGTGGACTCCATCAACTGGCCGCCCAAGCAACGCTGCATCAACCGTTGGAAGGTGGCTGGGGCGTTGCACAGGCCAAACGGCATCCGGTCCCACTCATAGAGCCCAAAGGGGGTAGTGAACGCGGTCTTCTCCCTGTCTCGCTCATCCACCTCCACCTGCCAATACCCACTGGCCAGATCAAGAGTGGAATACCAGGCCGCTTGTGTCAGGCTCGTGAGGGAGTCCTCCACTCGGGGCAACGGGAAAGCATCTCTTTTAGTTACCAGATTTAACTTCCGGTAGTCCACACAGAACCGCCAGGAGCCGGTCTTCTTCCGCACTAAAACAATGGGCGCGGCCCAAGGACTACTGCTCTCCCGGATGATTCCCTTATCCAGCATCCCCCGCAGAAGGGTGCGAACCTCAGAGTACAAGGTAGGGGGTACAGGCCGGTAGCGCTCTCTACTGGGTGCGGCATCTCCAGTCGGGATCTGATGTTTGACTGCATCCGTGCGACCGTAGTCTTCGTCATGGGTGGAAAACATGTGCTGCCATCTCAACAAGAAGCCTTGAAGCTGGTTAGTCTGGCCTCCTTCTAGACCTTCTCCCCACAGTGACTCTCCCTCAAGATGGGCCGGGACTCTCTCTCCAGTCTCCTCTACGTACTGAGCTGTCTGTGCCAGAGCCACTTCCACTACTGTCGGACTCACCCGGCTGAATTTGACTTCTCCTGGTTCTCGCACTTGCTGTACCCTCACCGAGGTAACTCGGGCTAAACGCTGGTGGCGATATAAGTGGACAGGGAAGGGGTTCGTGTTCCTGACTTTTACGAAGACCCGGCCTCTCCGTGCGGACGCCAATCCCTGGGCGACCTCCACCTTGGAGCAATCTGAGTGGGGCTCCACCAAGACCCACTCCTCTGAGCGATAGAGTCGGGAAGGCAGCCTGGCCCAAACCACGGCCTCACTCCGAGCTGGAATTTTCAGAGCATAGCGACAAGACACTCTCCCGGTGCTCTCACGGTTCCCCTGTGACTCGGCCAGGCAGACCCGACGGCAATCGGCTTCCACACGACTCCACTCTCGGCCCTCCAAGGTTGATACTGCTCGACTTGGTCCATTCCGGAATACCTCCTCCCAGCACTCCGAAACGACATTCATGCCTAGCAGCGCGCGGTGTGACCCCAGGCATGTATCCCGGACAATCACCACTCCCTTCTGAGGCACAACAATCCCATGTATCTCCAGGTCGGTTACTAGATATCCTACGTACGGGATGTCAAGTCCGTTGGCTCCCCGCAAGGTCAGCCATGGGGCTTCCGCAATGGGCCGGTCCTGGGCCCCAAACAACTCCTGAGACAAACTTTCTGAGAAGAGAGTGACTTGCGATCCCGTGTCCAGGAGGCATTGTACTTTCTGGCCATTTACCTGGACCATCACCACGGGGCAACGCCCCACCAAACTCTCTTGGGAAGTCCCAGACGAACATGGGTCCAACAAAGGGGTCCCGACCACTTGACCCACAGTGGCCGGTGACACTAAAAACCCCCTTGTGAGGCACGGCGAGAGTGGCACTGGCGAAGGTAGTGTCCCGGCTCTCCGCAACCATTGCAGATGGGGCGCCCCTGCTCGTCCCACTGGAATCGGGACCCGGCTGGTTGGGGTGGACGGTGTGCTGGAGGTCGATTCCCCTCCGAATAGGCCCGCTCCCTCGGTAAGGACAAGGAATGGAGGTGTTCTCGGCGAAGCTCTTCCATAAAGGATTTAGTCAATGAGGACATTTGTTCACGAACATCCCTCTTCAGTTCCTCACGGAAGGCCTGCTTCCAATCAGACATGACGGGGGACGGAGGTCTACTAAAAGCATTCGCGACCATGCAGTGGGGAGGAACTATACTCTCAGTATGGTCCTGCTCAAGTGCTAAGGCTTCCCTCCGAAGGTCTTCAAAAGAGAGGTCTGGCTCTCGTCGGAGCTGTATCCGCAAATTCTGCCGCACGGGACCCTCCAGCAACCCCAGTAAGAACTGATCTCGCAGCAGGACCTCCTCACCTCCCAGGCCATGATCCTGTCTCTTCTTCAACCTGGAGAACTGCTCCCTCAGCTGCAGTGCGAATGCCCGGATATTTTGTCGTGGCCCCTGCTTGCAATTGAAAAACTGTGTTCGCAGCACAGCAACCGGGGTGTTGTCTCCATATTGCTCCGTAAGAAAATCAAAGATGGCCCGAACCGTGGTTCTCGTTGCGTCTGGTGCTGCTTGCACTTCCCTTCTCGCTTCTCCCTCTAGTGAATTTAAAACAAACTGCACTCCTTGGGGGGCACTTAAGCCTTGGAGTCCTACCAGGTACTCAACTTGGGTCTTCCAGGCCGACAAACTCACTTCCGATCCTGGGCCTCCATACTTCTGGGCCCATGGGGCTCCCATAAAGATCGGCATGACCGGCTGCCGCACCACAGGTGGCTCTTCGTCCGCCATCTTGGTCTCTGGCCGCTCAACTCAAGGTGGTATCCTGCCGACTACGCCAAAATCTGTCACAGGTCGGGGGGGCCAAGCCAGACTGCACCCACCCCTCAAACCCAGGACCACCTCGAGGAGCGTACCAGAGACCAGGCAGACACGAAGAATTTCTAAAAGTAACAATCTTTATTGAATAAAAGCAAGAATTAAAAGTCTTAATGCGGGCTTCGTTTCTCTTTCCAGGGAGGAGGAGGCCGAGGAGTTCACTGCGAGGGCCCGGGTGACTGGCTGCCACAGAGGAGGAAGGAATCAAACGCCCGTCCGGCGTGAGTAGACCCTTTTCGGCGTAATACAGGCGGGCGGCGACCCGTGCAAACCAGGGCCGGGGCCACGGGTCAGGAGGGGACTCTTTCCAACAGGACAGGTGGGTAGCAGGTAAGTTTTTCCCAAGCGTCACTATTCGGTAGATGACCGGCACAGGGGGCGATGGAGTCCAGGAGGGGGACTCGCTGCCGGCCAGGTAGGTAGTCGGGTAGGCAGATCCTCTCCGTGTAGGGTGCTCTCCCCCGTAACGTCACTGAGCAGCAGATGTGAGAAGTTTATAGGTTCAATTTTGTTTCAGTAAAGTAAGGACTGGGTTACTCCACACAGGCACTAGGGCTGGAATGTGTCTCTCCTCCGACCGGGCAGCACACACAAAGGCGGTGGCAGGAGAATGGCTGGGCTGGGTGGTTTCCACGGCAACACTGAGGCTGGGGTGTGTTCCTCCTCCAAACAGACGGTACACAGGAAGACGGCGGCAGAAGAACGTTCTATTTAAATAGACAAGACAAGTTAAGCTGGACAATGGCTGGGCTAGGTTACTCCACACAAGCACTAAGGCTGGGATGGGTCTCTCCTCCGACCAGGCAGAACACACAGAAGCGGTGGCAGGAGAATGGCTGGGCTGGGTGGTTCCCACGGCAACACTGAGGCTGGGGTGTATTGATCCTCCAAACAGGCAGCACCCACGAAGACGGCGGCAGAAGAACGTTCTATTTAAATAGACAAGACAAGTTAAGCAGGACAATGGCTGGGCTGGATTGCTCCACACAAGCACTAAGGCTGGGATGTGTCTCTCCTCCGACCAGGCAGTACACACAGAGGCAGTGGCAGGAGAATCTTAAATAGACGAAACGTTTAATACAAGAGCGAACATGATCCTTTCATATAATGGAGACTCAGGCTTACGGCTTGGCTGGGTGGTTCCCACGACAACACTAAGGCGGGGGTGTGTTTCTCCTCCAAACAGGCAGTACACACGAAGACAGCGGCAGAAGAACGTTCTATTTAAATAGACCAGACAAGTTAAACAGGACAATCACACTCTTCTCTCATATCACTGGACCTGGTGGCCGAAATGGAACATGCACATTCAACCTGAGGGCTTTGCTCCGCAACACTGGGCGAGGACGTGGACTGGAGAATACTAGCGGTTAAATAAACGTGTACATCCACACACTGCAACTTCACTTCAAGTCCAATACTGTGTGACACTTCAATTCGGGCACCGCAATCCACTCTCAAACCTTCGTGCAATAAGGCCAGCACTCACCCACTGTTCAATCCCTCCACTGTTGCGCTGAATCAATACTCAGAAGCTGAAGAGATGCAGAGGACTTCACACCACATGGAACACAGCGTCTTCACCACTCTTTCACACTCAGCAGAAGATATCAAGGTTTCACAGATGAATCAGTTCACACTCTTGGTGGAATTTATATTTGTAGTCATTACACTTCACAATTCCTTATTCAGTTCAATACACAGCATGCATTCACACGGATCCAGGGTTTCATTACTTATCTTTCTCTCTCGAGTGATGACATTATCCAATTTTGACTCAATCTCCACAGTACATTCACTTCACATCCCATTCACGTTCCAGCTTGTACTCACACAACCACCGTTGCACCCCTTTCCAGTCAGATCCTCACAGCCGCTCCAAAAATCCCAGCAAATCCAAGCCACTGCCAAAAGAATCGATTTCTCCCGGGGAAATACCACACCCGAATGCGTTTTCCTTTTCCTTTTAACTGCTTCTCTAAGCCGTGTTTCCCAATCACAAATCCCCACACCAAACGCCCGCACCTGGTACCGCTTAGCTAATCAGCTGCCACTGTCATGGCAACTGACAACAACGAACCCGCACGGTGTGTCAGTGAAATCATCCCGGGGGGAAACACACTCCCAGCGGAAATTGGTTCCGCTGGATTTGTCACCTTGTGACATATGGAAAAACTTGAGGGTGAGCAAATGATGACACACTTTTCATTTTGGGTGAACTATTATTTTAATGTAAAATGTTAATGTTTTAATTTTAATCTAGGGAATTTTAATGTTTGGTTTTATTAGAACAAGCCTGTGCTTGCTGTCTTGCCGTTGATTTTTTGAAAGCTTTTAAGATAAATTACTTAGTGTAAATGCTATTGAGTCCAAATGCAATTTGAATAAAAGACCCACTGTTTACAAGTATATAAGTGGAATTAACATGATTTAAACTGACATGTGTTTCTGTTCTATAAAACAGGTCTTAAGTTTTAAGGGTGAAAAAGATTACAATGCAATTAATTCCAATGGCATTTAAGAGTACAAATAGTTTTACGCATATTAATCACAGACAGTTATTGTTATGAGGGGGTCCTTGGAAATTTTTCTCGGCTCTAAGGGGTCCCTGGTCCCAAAAAGTTTGAGAACCCCTGTTCTAAAGCCTTACTGTCGGGTGCATCCCTCCAAGAAGTATGTGATGTGGCGGGGTCCTCTTCGCACACCTTTATGAGGTTTTATAGCCTGGACCTGCCGGTGACACCGGGGTCTCAAGTGCTTGTGGCCTGACTCTTGAGTTGTGCCTAAGCAGCTTTACACTAGAGCAGGTATTTGTCAGCATGGCGAATTTCGTTCGGTATGGTGGTATTTAATTCCCCAAAGTGTCGTCATATGACGCAGCTCGAGTTCCCTCAAAAGGCAACGTTTCAGGTTATGCATGTAACCATGGTTCACTGAGAAGGGAACGAGACACCGTGCCTCTTTGCCATAATTCCTTCATGCCTGGGAGCGGTTTGCTTCAGTCGACCAGAAGCTGACGCTGTTGTGTTGCCGGCACCCTTTGTAGCTTCCGTGTAATGCCGTCACACGTCAACGAGTGACGCAGCACCAATCAGGATTGGACTAGTTGCACACATGCTTCAGGCGCTGTCACACTGTAGGCATTCCCAAAGTGTCGTCATACAACGCAGCATATCGTTCCCTTCTCAGGGAACCATAGTTACATGTGGAACCAGAGCCATTTTTCCCTGTTTAAATATGGAAAAAATGGTAAAGGTCCGATAGGTATGATCTAAACCGCCTTAATGTCTGTCCCTGAATACTAGTATAATTTTGTAGTTGATCTAAGAGTATTTTATGATCTGTAGTATCGAACACAGCACTAAGATCAAGTAAAACTAGTATTGAGATACAGCCTTGGTATGAAGCTAGAAGTCATTTATGTGTCATTTTAACGAGCGCAGTGTCTGTGCTATGATGGGGCCTGAATCCAGACTGAAAATTTTTGCAGGAAGAAACACAATTGAGCAGACACAACTGTTTCTAGTATTTTAGACATAAATGGAAGGTTTGAAATAGGTCTGTAATTTGCTTATTCATTTGGATCTAATTATAGTTTCCTAATGAGAGGCTTCATACCTGTCAGCTTTATTGGTCTTGTAACATGACCTAGAGATAAAGACGAGTTAATAATATTGAGAATAGGCTCTTCTGCTACAGGTAATAACTCTTTCAGTATTTTAGTGGGCATTGGATCTTATAAACATGTTATTGGTTTAGATGTAATGATTAGTTTATATAGCTCTTTTGACCTATAGTTGTAAAGCACTGCCATTTTTCTTGTGGTGTGATAATTGAGGCTGAATCATAAAACACTGTCAAGGATTGTACATTTACAATTGAATTCCTGATGCTTTCAATTTTCTCAGTGAAGAAATTCATGAAGTCATTACTACTAAACTGTGATGGAATATTCAGTTCAGGTGATGTCTCTTTATTTACTGTGCAAAACAAGAAACTTTGATTGCTTTGTTATATTCTATAAGTTTGTGGAGATGCTCGGCCCTGGCTTTTAGAGGCTTCCTTTTTATAACGGGAAGTGCTGTCTTACCACGCAATTCTAACAACCTCTAAATGAGTTTGTCTCCATTTGCACTGTAGATTATGAGTTACACACACATGTATGTTTAATTAGCTTTCTATAATGAGGACAGAACTGTTTGTGTATATAATCCATATACATGTTTGTATGTCCATTTGTAAGTACTACTGACTGACCAAAGCTTTAACATTCCCACAGCTCACTCCCCTCTCCCCCCACCCTAAAAAAAGAAAGAAAGAAAAAAGATGTAATTTAGGATGGGCCAAAGGCACATTTTGTCAAATTTATGTGACTTCTTGGGCTAAACCTGACCCCAGATGAAAGCTAAAAGTCACTATTATATTATAATATTAGTAATAATGTGATCACTACATATATAATTCATTTAATTTAAAATATATGTTTTCTATGTTAATATATATATTAAACTGTAATTTATTCCTGTGATTAAATTAAATTAATTTTCAGCATCATTACTCCAGTCTTCAGCAAAGGCAGTTTGTGCTTAACCTGCTACTGTAGCCAACAAAACACAACACAACACAACTTCCTTTTTCTTGACAAACTCATTGGAACAATTTCCGCTGCATCTCTTTTGTCAGATAACTTATGTTTCGATGAGCCAGCATATGTTTTTTTTTTATCTTCATTGGTTTTGTTTTTTAAACTGTCACCCAGGCTGTGTGGAGGTCAGTGTGTGGTGGAGTGGCTGATGGAGACAGAAGTGGACACAATTGAAGGGCAGGCCTCTGTACTCACCCAGGCAAACCCTCTTTATGACAACAACATGAAGCTCTTTGAGGCCGAGCGCTACGACTTCCAGCACAGTGGTGAGTCTAGGGCAGACAGACACTCTTCACATTCAAATATGCTTCAAAATGTTGTGATTCTGGAATGTTTCATTCTGATTAATTATGACATTCAGTGGTCTGATATTTCATAATATTGATTGACTGTTGCTGGTCACGGAAATGCTGTGTGTTGTAACTTAAAATAGCGCTAATTTAATTTCCCTCATATCATATCACTTATTATGGATTTATAAAATCAGTTAGTTTTCTGTAGTTTAATCCAGAGATCTGCATTTCTTGTTACAGAGCCAACGCCGAAGAAACCAGCAAAGAAACGTCACTGTATTCCTGTTCTCATAGTGTTTCTCCTGCTGCTGATTGCACTGGATTCTTTGCTGGCCTATAAAGGTAAGATGGACCTGAAATAAATTCACATTTAAAAAGTATAACTTTATAAATGTCCCTGCATTACAACCAAAATGTCAAATCAAGTGGCATTGATTTGAAACCAAGCAAGTTTTAGGGTTTAAATAATTGCATTATAAATAAACTGAAATGAAGAAGCATTGTGACATTTTGTAGTTGTCAGATGTCAATGGATCATGTTGATAGTTAAAGTGATTTCTACACCTGTGGTTTCTCTGATATGACTCTGACTTAAAAAATGCACTAATAATCAACAAAACACCAGATGATTAAAACTTATTGAGCAAAAATGATGAAGAAAAGGAAATGTAGTGAAGAGAAAAGTTATATTCTTTTACAGATGTCACAAGATATTTTGTTGTATAATGCAATGAAATTTGTATATTTTTAGTTGTAGCGTTAAGGTGTAGTCACATTTATCTTTGCTTTAATTTAATCTGCTTTGTATGATGTGTACTGTATGCAGTCTTCACTCTGGAGGCTTGGGTTCACACTCACTGTACATCAGCTGATGCCAGATCAGAGGAGCTCAAGTCTGCTGAAGGACTGAAGCTGGGCAGCTCCAGCTCAGATGAGGTGTATACACACACTTCACACCATCATTCATGTTGAGCCATACAAACACATACTCGTATAAGACCTGTTTTGAGTGTGTCAGAGCTGAAGGGGTAAACGTGTGTGTGTGTGTGTGTGTGTGTGTGTGTGTGTGTGTGTGTGTGTGTGTGTGTGTGTGTGTGTGTGTGTTAACAGGAGTGTCTGTCCGATCTGTGTGGGAACGATGGGACTCTAGAAAAACTGAGGACTCAAATAAACCAACTCAACGTTAGTGCACAAAGAGGTACACATATACACACAAGAGAAATCCTATTGGTTGACCAGGTACTATTTTGAGAATCTGCCATGATTTCAATCGTTAAAGGGGTCATGAAATGCATTTTCAGATATTTAATTTATATTTACCGTCTTTAACAACTACAGTATGTACTAACATTTAAATTAAACATTTGATACAATGCACTTATTGTGTACATACATGCTTTTACACTGTACTTATGTTTAAAACATACCTGCATGTAATTACAGCTGTAGTTAATTTCTGTAATTACATCTATAATGACTTGTTTGACCTTCTCTTACCCCTTAACCCAACCCATACTACAAAACCTGTCCTAACCTTACCTGTATCACCTCAATAGCAGCACAGTGTTTTGGAAAATTGTTACATCAAGAATGGGGAGATTTCAAATCCATAAGGGTGGAAAACAAAAACACATATTTCAGTAATATTTAAGATGTGAAAGTTGCAGTATGATTTTATTTCAGAGTAAACTCTTATATGTGGAAATATCAAGAACATTTAGATTTTCCATTTCATGACCCCTTTAAAGCATTTTGTCAGGAGACACCATAGGTGTGTCTCACAGAATTAAGGTTATTATTTTCCTTTATATTTCGTAGTCATGGTTTGTCCGGCTGGTCCGCCTGGTCCACCTGGAAGACCTGGAACACCTGGATTACAAGGTAACTGTGTCCTGTGACAATGCCTTGAAAATATTGTCACTCAGTCACCCTCTCACTCTAATTTAACATTAGTAGATTGCAATATTTAGGCAATAGCTAATAAGGGAGATAATTGTGACTTATTTGCCCAACGTTTGGCTACACTTATCAGCGTGAGGCATCAGCTTGAACAATTCAACAAAGTTTAAAATTCAGTCAAACATCATATTAAAAGTTATTTGAACAAAAGTTAAGTTATAAAAGTTATTTTTTGAGGGATGTTAGCAGACTATGCTAATATAACTGTTCCTACTTGCACCACTCCGAACGGGATTTGTCAACTAGGGTGCTTAAAGCCAAAATCCCTTGAAGTTTCACCTGCATAGCTCTTACTAGCTGGCCTCCAGTACACACACCACCCTGAAAGTCACTTCACTCCGGGTCACGGCACCAATGTAACGGGTCCTACTCACACCTCTCCAAACAGGATTCGAACCATCATCAAATAGGGCGCTTAAAACCACTTCCTCTTGTGCATCTCTTGAGGTTTCACCTGCACAGCTCTTACTAGCTGGCCTCCAGTACACACCACCCGGAACGTCACTCTCCTCCAGGTCACAGCACCAATGCAACTGGTCCTAGTTGCACCACTCCGAACGGGATTCAAACCATCATCAACTGGCATGGGAAGGCAGAAGATTGAGGTTTTACCTGTACAGCTCTTACTATCTGGAATCCAGAACGATACCAAACATCTGTGAGGCACCCAAAATCTCTGATATCCTGTCCCCAGTTTAAAGGGGTGAAAATTGGCTAATTTTCATCTCTTCTTTTAAACCCAGCAGCAGATCTCAGTGACCAGAATAGAGCCAATCACTTACCACATTTTCCTTCATAGTCTGTGTAGTTTTAGTGCTCCCTGCTGGTCAAAACAAACATAAACACTGAACTGAACTAAAGCTGTCATTTGACCTTTGGTCTCTTCCATCCTTTATTCCAACAGATGAATGTGAATAGTATTTTGACATTTTTATGTCATACTTTGAGCAGTCAGTTTTTATACTCCAGCTGTGCTCTGTATTAGGTTCTCCTGGAATACCAGGGTACCCAGGACAGAAAGGAGGCCTTGGCTCACCAGGTTAGTGTATTTTTGTATATCTGTATGAATTTTTATGCATATGTGTATGGGTGTGATTGCTCTTGAAAAGCATGTGTGAGTATTGTGCTCTTCATTTTTCGTCAGTTTTAACAAGCTGCAATTGGCATAGGAAATAATTGTACATTAGTAATGCTAAAGCATTCACTTCTTTGGTGCATACAAAGAAAATGCTGCAAAACAATGAACATTAATTGAAAATAATTGTATTTATGTCAGGGGTGGTAGGTGAGCCTGGAGCTCCAGGTGAAAAAGGACAGAGAGGAGACCCAGGCATCGCAGGGGAAAAGGGAATGGTCGGCATTCCAGGTGCACCTGGTAATCGCCTCCTTACTTTCACATATCTCTCATCCCAGTATAGTAGATCCACATTTCTCCCTGACTGTATTTATTTCTGTCTCCAGGAGTTTCAGGCTTAAAGGGGGATCCAGGAGAGAAAGGAATACAAGGTGCCTGATTAATATGATGAAAGGCCACCTTAATAATTTCTACTGTAATAAAACAGAAAATATGTGTTGTGGAAATGCCTTGCACATTTTTCCATGCAGTAAGAGTTTTACTACTGCTCTAATGACTACTGCTCTGTGCACACAAGGTTTACCTGGGAATGACGGTCGTCCAGGTGCCGATGGAAAGACTGGTTTGCCAGGAACACCAGGGGCCCGTGGAACTCCAGGTACTTATTCAAAGATAAATCCGAACCAAATTATTTGATAGCTTGTCTGCTAATTATAGCTGCTAATTACTACTACTGATAAAAATAAGATTTTTTTTACAGTGTAGTGCAGTTGTGCAAAGGTAAAACCACACCACAAAACAACTTTAATCTGTTTAATAATGATGATAATGATGCTTTCCTTATTAAACACCAATTAACGAGTTCGTTTGCTCATAAAATCTTTAGGATATTAGGTTAAACTTATTTGGCTTGCTGTCCACTGGAGAGGGGCTCGATGAAGCAGCTTCAACTCGAGCTCTGATATACCCCCCAAAAGTGTTGAATAAATATTTGGGACAGCAAGTTAGAATAACGTAATTAAGAACTTAGGAAATACGGGATGCCTGAGAGCTTAAAGCACATTACCCCCCCAAAAAGAGTGGAAATTTAAAACTGTATGGAGCGTGGATGGATGCTGCTGCGGCAGTGATGTTAAATGGGGCTCCTGGCTGGAATGCATCTCCCTACTATGCCCACCATGTGGGGCTAAGAGTGGAGCTCCGGCGGGAGCTGTGATTTAAAAGAGAGTGCCTGCATTCGTTGTGGAGTGAAACGACATGGGCTTGAGGAAATTTGAGTGGGGTACATCTCATCGCTGCACTGATGCAGCAGTGACTTTCAGAAATTACTCCTGCGGGAGTATCTTAGGACTGGAGGTTTGAGTACGAGGTTGAAGAACGGCCTACCGCATCCATGACATGGAGCCCTATGAAGTTAGAGAACATAGGTCCTCCGGATGTCACAAACGAGGGAGGAGGTCCTCGTCCCTAAAGGCAAACGGGCCACCAGTATCTAAAGCGAAAGCTCCCTGCGCAGCAAGAGGGAGCCTACAGTATACGTGGGAAATGCAGAACTACCGTCCTTCTGACGCAGGGCATGGATCACATGAAGACACGATGGCCCGTCGCATTCGAGGGACGTACGATCCTTGGCACCTCCAGTTCTTTTTCGGATAGGAGGGCCCGCGCAGCGATCCGAACGGGAGAGTCTCCATGGTTAAAAACATGAAGGATCACACAGCAATTCGGAAAGGGAGGGCCCCCACGGCGCCCGAACGGAAAGCTCATGCAGCAATTCGACCGGGAGAGCTCCCGCTGCGATTTGAAGGAGAGAGCGCCCCCATATGAATAAATAGAGAGTTCACTCTGCAATCAAAACGGGAGAGCCCACACAGCAAGTCGAACGGGAGAGCCTATGATGTATCTGAACGGAAGAGCCCACACGGCGATTCAGATGGGAGACCCCACTCCAGGAGTGGTATGTCACGCACATCTGAAAAGGGAGAGCTCTCACTGCATCCAGATGAATACACGCCCTGCAGGGCTAGGTAAGCGGGGAGATGCGAATAGTAGGAAGAAGCAGTCTGGACTCAAAAGGATGCTAGTTTTTGTTGTGCTTGTCTAATGTTATGTAGATCTGAACGAATGTATGTTTCGAAGGCGTGGGACGACCATCGACCTAGCATTTTGATTTGGTGATCGGAAAGGCCCCTTTGTGCTGCTGTGGTGGCTGCACCTATTCGGAAAGAATATGAAGAGAACTGTTTGGTTGGGATGCCGGAGCTGTTGAGGATGGATTTGAGGTTCTTTTGAAACCAATGTCTGGAGGCAGGGAGGTTTTTATCATCGATGAAGAGAGGATCGAGATAAGAGGTGATTTAGGATTTCCTCTGGTGGAGAAAAAAGGACTGGTATGGTTGGATAGGGGTTGGCAAATTGAAGATGAAAATCGAATGACCATGTTTCAATTGATCGGTTTTGCTTTGTTTGATGTTGAAACGTATGGTGTCGTAGTTTATTATTTGGAGGTCGGAGAACGTAGGATGGATGGACGGGTTGAAGTTTGAGTTGGTGGTAAATTCTGAGACTCTGAGGAAACCAAAGAAAGCCAAATTGAACATGGCGTCTAGGGTTCTTGCTTTGTTGGGAGAAAAAAGACCTGAGTGGAGAGTGGTTAGGCAGATACTAAGAATGTCGATGGTTAAAGGTTGTCTAGAGTCTGGACGAGGGGGATTGGTTTTTTGTAAACCTTTGATAAGGAGGGGTATCTGAGGATTTGAAATGTTGGGGCACTGTTGGCCATGGAGTAGCTTAAAAAAGAAATGAGGTAGACTTTGATTGATCCTGGTTTAATTGAACTGGTGTGATGGAGGTATGTGACGAAGGAGGATATTGAGAGGAGGGAAAACTATGTTGTGACCTCTGTGGAAGTTTTTGAAGGAACCCCAAGCTGTCCAGTATGTTTGAAGTGTTCTGGGAGAAACGGCTTGTAAGATGGTATTCATGGATATGGTATGGAGATGACTGAGGGGATGGTCTAGAGGAATATGAGTTCTGAATAAGGTGGAACTGGAGTTGGATCGGAGTCTGCTTCCGGAGCCAATGTTCTGAATTTCTGGAACAGAAAGTGGGATAAAGCATCAGCTATTTGATTTTTGTAACCTGGAATATGTTCAGCTTTGATGACGAATTGATGACAGGCAGAGATCCAAATGAGGCCCCTTAGAAAGGGCATGATTTTTGGAGCATTAGAACGGCTCTTGTTGATACAGTGAACGGTGGCAGAATTATCGCAGTGGAACAGGATGTTTTTTGTTGACCCTTCAGATCCCCATAGATAGGCTGCTACTACTATGGGATATAGCTCGAACAGGACGGTCGAATCAGCGGTTTGAGGTTTATTAGTAAGCTCAGGAGGCCAGGTTGAGGCAAAACAACGTCCTCTGTAGAAACCTCCAAAGCCTTTGGAGGGGGCAGCGTCAGTAAACAGGGTGATGTCGCAAGGTCGGGACAAAAAGTCATTTTAGAAGAAGGTAATCCCGTTCCATTGTTTGAGGAATGTGATCCATAATTTCAGGTCTGCCCTACATGGTTGGCTTAGTGAAATTATGTTTTCTAAACCAGATGCTGAGGTAGCGAGAGTTAGCAGATGGGAAATGAAAGGCCGGCCTTGGGGAATTATACGCATTGCATAATTAAGGTGGCCTAGGAGAGAAAGCAGATCGCGCTTGCTGCAATGGTTAGCTTCTAGCAAATTTGATACGATTGTGATTATGCGATCTATTTTTTCTTTGGGGAGAGAAGCTTGGAATTTGACAGAGTCTAGGAGGATTCCGAGAAATTCCAATGACGTAGAAGGGCCTTCGGTTTTTTTTCGAGAGAGGGGAACTCCTAGTTTGGAAAACACTGTTTGGATGACGGTTAGATGTTTTGCTGGAGGGGAATTACTTGGTGAGATGACGAGGAAGTCGTCGAGGAGATGGATGAGGTATGGGATTGCGTGGTTGTTTTGTAGGATCCAGCAGAGTGCTTCTGAAAGCATGTCAAAAATGTTGGGACTGCTTTTACAGCCGAAAGTTAGCCGTACTGCGAAGTAGTATTTTTCGTGCCAACGAATGCCGAAAAGGTGCCAGAAATCTGGGTGAATTGGCATGACTTTAAAGGCCGATGCAATGTCAACCTTTGCTAGCCAGGCTCCGAAACCGGCGTTTTTTATGAGAGAGATTGCTTGGTCTATGTCGTGGTAGTGCAGTGAGAATTCGTCTAGAGGAATTAGGCTATTGATACTGGATTGGGAATTTCCATGGGGAGCTGAGAGATCGATGATGATTCGTTTTTTGGCGGACAATTTTCTGGTGGCTACTCCGATAGGGCTTATGCGGAATAATTTGAAAGGTGGAAAATCAAAAGGGCCGATCATAAATCCGGAATCTAGTTCTTTTTTGATGAGGGCTTTCACTATATCGGGTTCGGCTGTCGCAGATTGCAGATTGTTGCAAATCAGGCTGGAATCAGGTATGCTTACCAAGCCGGGATCAAAACCTTCTTTCAGGCCTGAAAGAAGAAACTGGGTGAAGTTTTTGTCTGGATGGTTGTCTAGTTCTCTAGCTAATGAGGAAATAATGATTGGACTAGAGAGGTACTTTTGAATTTTTTTATTAAGGTTAGCTGAGGAGCGGCACACAGGGCAAATGGAACGGGTGTGAGCTCCGCCACAGAAATTACAGACATGGAGGAAGCGATATAGTTTTCTGTTGCAGCCTGATGAATTAAAGCTGTTGCACACTTGTCTGCCTGAAACTGAGGTAAAAATCTGGTTACGGTCATTCCTTGATTGAGGGACGTATGCGGTGGATTTTTCTTGGAAAGGAGCTGGATGGGTTGGAAGATCTGGGTTGGTTCGGGGACATTCTGAAGTAGAATGAATGATGGACCTGCAGATGGCGCAAGAAAGGCTTCGAACGCCTAAGAAGACTGTTGTATAGTTCAAGGCCCAAAGCTCCCCAATAAGGACACTGGTTCCAGTGGGTGACGCGGACGGCGCATTTAGCTGAAAAAAGCTTATGATATGTATAAAAATGACTACCTCCGTGTTACAGCCGGCTCTAAGGCTGCAACAAAGAGGAGACCAGACACGACAATTCTCAGCAAAACATTTATTATAACGCAAGAGAAACCAACATAACATAAATAAAGGAATATATCAGTGTCGGGCAGGACGCTCAGCAAAGTGCAGACCAACGAACAAATCCCTCTCCCAAGACCGACGCTTTTATCAGCCGTCTCCAACGCATTTCCTTCTGCATCCAACAAGTGTCAGGTGTCTTAGCCACGCCCCCTCCAGACGGCACCTAAAGACATACACCGCAACCACACACACACGCACAGCCTAGGCTGAGACGTCACACTCCGAGAGAGAGACTGAGCTCTGCTATGATAGAGAGGTATGGGTATGGAAAAAACCCAAATCCATAACAAAAAATAAAAATAAACCATTAATCAAAACACATAAGATATTGAAAATACCTTGAAAAATTCTTGAAGAACTTCTAAACTATAATATAGCAATCCGGATCCTGAAAGCAATTTAAGGTGATAACGAATATAGTAGGGAGTAAAGAAAAAGTGGACTGCATTGTAATCCACAATTACATAGCTCCATCAAACGTACGAGACAACGCATCAGCCATGACATTATCAACCCCTCTGATATGTTGAATATTCAAATTATACGGTTGTAGAAATAAAATCCACCGCATCAAACGCTGATTAGGGCTTTGCAATGAATGCAGAAATGTCAGAGGATTATGATCAGGGTAAACCAGCACCTCTGTGCCTCCCCCCACATAGACATCAAAATGCTGTAGCGTCCAGATCATAGCCAAAGCCTCTTTCTCAATCACCGAATAATTCCTCTGATGTACATTAAACTTTCGCGAAAAGAAACATACAGGGTGATCCATTTCGTCTTGATCTGATTGCAACAAAATTGCCCCAGCTCCTACGTAACTTGCATCAACCTGCATTTTAAAAGGCTGATCAAACTTAGGTGCCGCAAGAACAGGGGCTGTCGTCAGCAACATTTTCACATTGTCAAATGCTCTCTGACAATTAAAGGTCCATTCAAATTTCGTGGAACCCTTCAACATATCTGTTAATGGGGAAACAGCAGTGGAAAAATTAGGGCGAACGAGCCCCAAACAACGCATCAGCTCATTTTTAGTCGATGGGGCTTCAACCGCTAAAACTTTAGCTTGGAGTGGACGTACCTGGCCCTGTCCCACCTCCTTCCCCAAGTACTTCACTGTGGCCTGGGCAAATTCACATTTCGATAAATTGACTGTAAGGCATGCTTCAACCAGACGATCAAACAATGCCCGTAAATGCTGAAGGTGCTGCTTCCAAGTTTCACTAAAAATAATAACGTCATCCAAGTAACCAGCGCAACCCTGCAACCCCAGAATCACCCGATTCATTAATCTCTGGAAGGTTGCCGGCACATTTCGCAACCCAAAACTCATAACGGAATACGAGTATAACCCTGAGGGTGTAATAAAAGCAGTTACCTCTCGGGCACGTGTTGTTAACAGCACCTGCCAGTACCCCTTCAGGAGGTCCAGCTTACTCACAAACTTGGTCAACGCAGTCCTCCATACGAGGAAGAGGAAACGCATCGGGTTTAGTTATTTTGTTCAATTTTCGATAATCAGTACAGAATCTATGTGTACCGTCTGATTTTTTCACTAACAAGCAGGGCGGTGCCCAACTAGAAAATGAATGTTGGGCTATGCCATTATCCAACATGTACTGAACCACAGAATCTAATACTTTTCATTTCTCAAGAGGAACCCGATAAAAACGCTGTCATATTGGTGGCGCGTCACCAACGTCCACATCATGACGTTGAAAATTTTGTTACAAAACGGAGATCCTGGGTAAGGCAACAACACTAATACTTGATCGCCCGGTCTAAAAACACGACATTCTGTATGGCGATCAAACAATTTTTTCATTTGTATTTGCGCCTTCCCAAGACATTCTCGCGCTTTCTGTCCTGCAAGAAATAAACGCCTCCGGAACCCGCTAACATAGTCGGACAACTTTCTAGGCGGCTCCTTACCCTTGAACTCATCTTGCAAAACTGCAAGTGGTCCCCGCACCGTGTGACCAAACACCAATTCGTTTGGACTAAAACCCAAACTCTCGTGTGACCTCCCGAGCAGCTAGCATTAGCCAAGGCAAACCATCCTCCCAATCCCGGCTCAATTCAACACAGTATGTCTCTGAAGTCGCAATTCAACAGCGACTTCAGAGACTGATGAAAACGCTCCAGTGCGCCTTGACTCTGAGGATGATACGCGCTAGACTGATTGTGTTTCACACCAAGCTGTTTCAGAATCTCTGCAAACATTCCAGACATAAAATTGGTCCCTCGATCACTCTGCACAATCCTAGGTATTCCAAAAATAGAAATGAAATGCGTCAAAGCTTTAACCACAGCTTTAGTAGTGATCTTGCGCAAAGGTTAGGCCGCAGGATAACGGGTTGTTTGACACATGACGGTAAGCAAATATAAATTACCTGACTTCGACGGAGGCAACGGCCCCACACAGTCAATCATTATGTGTTCATAAGGTTGACTTACTACCGGTATTGGACACAACGGCACAGGTTTTAAAACCTGATTAGGTTTACCAACCATCTGGCAGGTGTGGCAAGTTTTAATAAATGTTGCTACATCTTTTTTAAGACGAGGCCAATATAATTGCTACATAATCCGTTGATAAGTCTTTTTAACTCCCAAATGGCCTGCAACATCACCATGGGCAGCCCTTAATACCACCTCCTTACACGGATCCGGCACCACTACCTGAATTATCGCCTCACCGCCTGAATCCTCATTTTGATGACTCCATTTCCTTAACAACAACTCCTCCTGAACAAAGTAACCGTTTGCCACACTCTCCACCTCCTCAGGAGGCAGTACAACAGCAAACAAAGGTTGTAAAATAGGACAACTGCTGCGCAAATACCACCTCACTACGAGTGATAGAAGAGAGAACAGCCAACCCAGGTACCTCAACTTTTTGCACTTCTGCCCTCTCGGATGATAAAGTACGATTCATTGAACGTTTTACAGCACAGGACACAAACACCTCAGGGAAATCACACCCCAATTCGTCTGTTTGCCCTTTCAATGGAATAACCAAAACAACCGGTGGAGGAATAACATCTCTCCACACTCGCCCCCCTGCCAAATTATTTCCCAATATTACAGAAACACCATCAACAGGTAATGACGGACGCACTCCCATGGTTACCTCTCCCTCCACTAACTCAGATTTCAAATAAACTCTGTGCAAAGGAACCGACAACGTCTGCAACCCTATCCCCCTTATCAATACGTTTTTCTCCGCACTTGAGGCGGCAGAAAAAGGTAGAATCGACTCTAAAATAAACGATTCTGATGACCCAGTATCTCTGAAAATCCTAATTGGTACTTTGTCAATACCACCAGGTAGAGACACAAAACCATCAGTAATAAATGGAGCATAATTTACACGAGAATCGGTCTTTAGAGTTTTTGATTCCATTACACAATCAAGGAATACCGGTGGACTTCCAGGAGTAGACACTGTCTCTACTAATAATGTGGGAACAAAATTTGTATTTTTTCCTCGTGATCTCAGTTTGTTTGCCAACACTGGACACTCATTTTTCCAGTGTCCACTGTTAAAGCAATAATGGCAAACATTTCCATCAGTTTTCCCTCGCCCCAAATTAACCGATCTCGGAGTAGGAGGCACAACTTCAAATCTTCGTGAGAGTTGCTGAGACAAATTCTCTCTATAACCAACACTACCACCTGCACACCCCTCAGCAAATCCACTCCTATGGGTTAAAATAAATTCATCTGCCAATACAGCGGCTTCAGCAACAGTACCGGGCTTATTTTCATTGATATACGTAGCAATGTTATCAGTAACGATGTTTCTAAACTGCTCCAACAGAATCAAATCCCGCAACTCTTCAAAAGTACTCACATTCGAAGCAGCGCACCACCGATCAAAATGCACATTCAGCTCTCTCCCCACTTCCACATGAGTTTGACGTTCCCCTCTTTTCCAATTCCTAAAACGCTGACGATACACCTCTGGAACCAATTCATACACTCTCAGAATAGTAGACTTAACTTTATCATAGTCTTTTCGATCTTCTACTGTAAGTGCCATATAGGCCTCTTGTGCTCTACCCGTAATAACACTTTGAAGCATCACGACTCGATCAACAGTAGGCCAATTACGTTTGTCCGCAATACTCTCAAACAACGAGAAAAAAACATCGGGATCATGCTCATTAAATTTTGGAAGCAATTTTAAATTCCCTACCACATCAAATGCACGCGGTACTCTTTCCTGTGATGGTGCACCTTCCAATGGCATTTTACCCTCACCAATTAACCTTAATCGTTGAACTTGTAACTCAAAATCTCTTGAAAGCCTCTCAGATTCCAGCTGTTGAGAATGTTTAACCCTCTGGGGACGGATTGGGCGGTACCGCCACAAAATGACATACTTTTACAAATGTGTAATTATCTTAAAAACTATTAATGATAGAGAGGTGCGTTATTACTCAAACAGCGTTGAGTGGCAGAGACGACAGAAAGTGAACGGACGCATCGAGTATAAACAAGGCTTTACGGAGCGAGAGCGCACAGAGATATGAGAGAGAGACAGAACAATTATAATATATATATATATATATATATATATATATATATATATATATATACACACACACATACAATTATAGCATTATTTATTGTTTTAGCACTTTTATGATGGCAAGCAGTAAACGATTTACGGTGGAACAAGCTCTGGAACAATTACTGGAGAGTGACGAGGAGAAAGAAAATTCTAAGCATTCCTAAGAAAAACGCCTGGGACTATTTGTAAATAAAGTTAAAATTTTCATTGTTCTTTACACATTTTATTTTACAATTACACATGTATGTCAAGCAAAGGCTTTGACAAATATATTTTTTGTTCAAAAACTGTTCACTATTGTTGTGTGATGTGTGATTTTCAGAAATAAATGCCAAAAATCGAATTTCCGTTTTTGAAATTCTCTAGTTTATTGTACATTTTTACTCATACTTCCTTTAAAAACATATTACATCCGTGCTTATGTTAGCTTAGGGTCTTCTGAATCCATAGATACCAAACACAGTGTTCCATCTCCATTACATATAGTTTATAAGCCCAAATGTAAAAATAGAGAAAACGGACCAAAAAGAGCTTAGTCCCCAGAGGGTTAAGCTGCAATAATTCAACTTCACGTCGTTTAAGCGAATCGTCTATTTTTAATCTTTCCAATTCACTCATACTTTTTTAAACGTTTATCTACATCTCCAATGCCATAATGTTCCACAAGTTCCCACAATTGTCCTTTAGCCAGCGCATTTAATAATCCCTCTGATGGAGCTTTAATAAAATCTTCAACTGATGCCATATTTTCTAATTCAGAATTTCCAATTCACAAATTCATGGGCAACAAAAAAAAAATTAAGTGGTCAAAACAGATGACCAATCATTCATACAATCCCCTTCCTTAACTACAACCATACCCCCCCCCCACTATCTTGCTAAACCTAATCTTCATGCAACTCCCCAGAGCCGAGCGACTTTAAACACTAAAATACCGCTGGTAGTGAAATAAGCAAATTTGCCCAATTCCCAAACCACGGCAGTGTACTCAGCCAAGGAGTCTGCACAAAAATAACAAACTAAAACAACAAACCAACGCTAAGCGATGCTAAAGCCTAACAGGGGAATGAATTAAATCTCATCTTGTCATTTACCACCCACATAGAGTCACTTACCCATAAAAGTGTGAACAAAATGGCTTTGTTGGATTACCACGTCCGTCTCCCGCAAAATTTCCTCAAATTAATCAAACGAAAATCATAATCCACGTGATTAACGCGTTCGCTTTAAAACCCGGACGAGCCCCCATTTGTTACAGCCGGCTCTAAGGCTGCAAGAGAGACTGAGCTCTGCTATGATAGAGAGGTAGTCATTTAATTCCTTGTGTCTGGCTGGAAATGAAGTGCAAATTACTTCAGTGTATCTGGCAAAGGCGATGCAGAATTCCGCGAGTGTGAGAACTCGTTTTGAAGGTTGTATGGAATTTTTAAGATTGATGGTTAATGGGCCTCAGTCAAACAAGCGGTGGGATTCATTGAGGGGGACGGAAGTCAGAGAAGGAAGATCAATATCTGCACCTGATATAATTAGGGACTGGAGATGGGCTGAGACTGGAGGTGGTTCCATGGCGACTGCGTTGGGAGGAGCTGGAAGATGGACTGCTGTGGAGAGTGAATGGGCTGGCAAGCGGATTGTACCTGGAGAGTAAGTGTTAGTGTTGAGAAAAGTAGATAAATGTTGATCGGAGGGTCCCATTACTGGTTGGTGTCTGAGATGGCTGGCATGGGCTGAAGTTAGAGGAAGGGGAGGGTTTGTGGGAAAGAAAGGTGTAGAAATCCTTTGCGGAGGCAACCTCACGCTCGGATGTGAACTGGGAAGAATGTTAGGATACGATTGGAAGATAGAGGAGGGAGGAAAGGAATGAGATTAATTGGAATAGAAGGAAAGAGGAGGGAGTGGAGGGGGGATGGCTAGCGAAGGCAACCTCGCGCTAGGATCCGCTCTTTGGGTAGGTTGGTTTGGGGAGGAGAGAAATGTAACCGTGTGCGAGGGTGACCTGGCACAATGGTTATTATAAAGAAGATTAGAGAAAACTGGAGAAGCAGAGGGAAGTGCTGAGAAAAGTGTTTGAGAGTTTGGTTCTTGCCTGGGGAGTGGGGCTAACTGCATGAAGTTTGTTGGAGCTGGAGAAGAAGCGGAACTGTTTTTTGCGGCTGCTGTTGTTGGCCGGGTGGTAATACCCGCGGACAAGGAAGTGAGAGCCGCGGCGGTGCCGGTAGCCGTTGGATCGGCGCGTTGAGATTGTGTGGGTTCAGGACGCCCGGTGCTGGAACTGAAAGAACTGATGAAGAGATCGTAGAGTTGTGCTTTTGAAGATCTGCGGGAGAAATGGATTCCGGAACTGGAGAGGACTTGACGTAGGCTGTTGACTGAACATTTTGAAATGGGTGGAATCGGTGTACTGGCGGCTGTAGCATGGAGAGATGAAATCTGAGAAGACGGACGAGGCACAGTTAAAACTGGCGGTCTTGAAGGTGGAGCGTTGCCTTTTGGAACGTGGTTTATATGAGCGCTGGATTTCTCGGCCAGAACGCTCATGAAGATGATCCGTAAGACCCGATCTTACGCGGGGTGAGGCTGTTGGTGTCTCGGGAAGGCTTGTCAGTTCGTCGTCTGACGGGATGTCGGACATTATTCCGTGCGGCAGTAATGCGTACTGGAACAGCTGATACTAGGGAGAGGTAAGCGGCTGCTTATATACTCTTGCTGTTGATTGAAAGATTAGATTGGCTCACTCCTCCCTAACTCACGTTTAGGAACTTCATTAAAAATAAATCTCAGTCAAAGCCACACCTGACTGTTCTGCATTCTGACACTTTTTGACACCTTGTAATTGAAATCTCTCTTCCGCAGGGTCTAAAGGAGACCAAGGTCCCAGTGGTGAGCGAGGAGAGCAGGGGCCTTCAGGTAGAAGCGGTAAGAAAGCTTTTGGAAAGAAACAAAAGAACACTACTTGAAAATTTAGCAGTGACATTGCCAGGCTGTTTTATTTACAACAAAATAATCTAATTGCATGGCCAAAATATAATAGCAATGCAATATAACAATGAAGTTAAAAGTGGATTTATAAATTAAAAACATAAAAAAAAAACATACCTGATGTACATTCTTTGTTCTTCGTTCTCTAGAAGTAGAGTTTAAAAACCTTGCTGTATTTTTGTGTAGTTAATTGAGAGAAGGTACACCGCCAAAAAGCCTTGCTCTGACAAAAGTAACTTGAACCAAAAATATCCCTGGAGGACTTGAACGTACCAATAGCCAGACTTATTTTACCAGACTTTTTACTTATTTAGCCAGAATTTATTGGCATAAAGTCTAGTGTACTTGGTTTATCCTAAATATATAGCTAATACCACAATATTGGATAAAGCTTATTGCACAGCAGTTTCAGTCCAGAATATATTATATAGGGAAACACAAAAGTAATCGACAGAACATTTCAGTAGACTTTCAAAGATAAGGATTTCCAAAAACGTCTCAGGTTACGACTGTAACCATAGTTCCCTGAGAAGGGAATGAGACGATGTATCAACGACGCTTTGGGAACGCTTCCAGCGTGAACGCGTCTGAAGCATCCATGTCAACTAGTCCAATGGAAAGAATGATCGTCACGGGGGGGTGACGTCATGACCAGGGAAAGAATGATCGTCACGTGGGGGTGACGTCATGACCAGGAAAAGATAAAAGCGCATCCGGTGAAACCGGTATCAGCTTCGAAATTGCCGAAGCAAGCCGATCACGGCGATGCAGGAAGTATGGCAGGACGACGCATCGTCTCGTTCCCTTCTCAGGGAACTATGGTTACAGTCGTAACCTGAGACGTTTCCTTTCGAGGGAACTCGCGATGCGTCAACGACACTTTGGGAACGAGAATACCCAAATCGCCAGACTTTCAAATGCCTGAGTGTTAGCATGTTGTGAGGACCAGCCTGCCGCATCACAAACGTCTTGTAGAGAAACTCCAGATACTAGAGCTTTAGAAGCTGCCATACTCCTAGTAGAATGAGTCCTGACCACCAAAGGGGCATTGCTGGTCAGAGGACTCATAAGCCAGAGAAAAAGCCTCGACTATTCACTTGCTTACTGTCTGCTTAGAAGCAGGAATACCTTTCTTGGGTGATCCAAAGCAGACCAATAATTGGTCGGATTTTCTCAACAGAGAAGTCCGATGAACGTACGTGTCCAGTGCTCGCACTGGGCACAAGAGGTTCAACCTTTCCTGGTCCGATGAAGTAAACGGGGGAGGACAGAAAGCCTGTAGCACAATAGGCCTCGGAATAATGTTAGGCACCTTAGGAACATAACCATGCTTAGGATATAAGAATGCCTTGACCATCCCAGGTGCGAATTCAAGGCAGGTGGGGGAAACCGAAAGGGCCTGAAGGTCACCCGACTCTCTTAAGGGACGAAATAGCTAGCAGAGAAATTGTCTTCAAAGTGAGGAATTTCTCTGAGACTGAATCTAAGGGCTCAAAGGGACCCCGAGATAGGCCTTCTAAAACTATTGCCAGGTCCCAAGCTGGCACCCTAGTGCCGTTTCCTTCGTGGGCACTTCCTTCGTGTTTCCTTCGTTTCCTCGTTTTCTTTGTGGCATTTTGAGGCTGAGGCCTTTGAGGCCTGCAACTCGCAGGTGCCTCAAAGTGCCATGAAGGAAACGAGTGATCAGGGGGTCTCGACTCAAAGATGTACCACCCACCAGGGCGTGGAAAGCCGCAATGGCCGCCGCATAAACCTTCAGCGTGGATGGACATAGACCTGATGTAAAACGCTCTTGCAGAAACTCGAGTACTGTGTTTACTGAACAGTTAACCGGATCCCACTGGTGCTGATGGCACAAAGAAGTGAAAACTCTCCATTTTAGTGCATAAAGTTTCCTCATAGCGGGAGCTCTGGAGATTAGAATGGTCTCAACAACCTCGGTTGAGAGACCACTCTCTATGATGTGGCCTAACCCACACTTTCCAAATCCCCTGCTGGGGGTGCAATATTGTGCCCCCTGCCTGAGACGGAAGGTCTCTCCTGATCGGGATCTCCAAGGGAGGGCCGTTGAGGAGATGAATGAGGCCCGCAAACCAAATTTGGCTCGGCCAGCGTGGTTCTACTAGCAGTAGGCTTATTCCGTACTGGCGGATTCTCTCCAGAACTCCTGGGAGCAGAGCAACAGGGGGAAATGCGTGCAGATGTAGCCTCGGCCACGTCTGAACCATAGCATCCAGCCCCAAGGGCAACACATGATGGCCTCTCAGGTCTGGGAGGAGATGTCTCAACGCATTGAAGACGGCCATCATCACTAGGCAATTCATGTGCCAAGAGAGATGATGACTCCTCCACAAACCCTGAGCTGAGCAGCCTTCCAATACCGCTCCCCAGCTGGTGAGGGAAGCATCTGTCGAGATAGCAACTCGATGGCAAAGAGCTCCCAACACCGGAACCTGGGACAAGAACCAGTGTTTCCTCCATATAACCAAGGCGCGGGGATACTGCCGCGTGATCTTGATCGTACAGAGTGGGTTTCCCCTCTGGTCCTGAGCCACCACTGCAAAGGTCTCACGTACAGCAGGCCAAAAGGTATCACATTGGATGCTGCTGCCCTGAGGCCTCACAGTCTCTCGAACTGTCTCACAGTGCAAAAGTGGCCTAGCTTTAGCTCTTTTGTGGCAGTAAGGATAGCAGCTACACGAGCAGGCGACAGAACGGCTCGCATCGTGACTGAATCCCAGACCACTCCAAAAAAAGTGGTCCTCTGTACTGGAGAAAGCACACTTCTCTTAGCATTGAGTCTCAACCCCAACTTTCGCATATAAGCGAGGACGACATCTCGATGCCGAACCGCTAACTGTTCTGATTCCGCTAGAATCAGCCAGTCGCCTATGCAATTCAGAATGCATATGCACTGCAGCCTGAGTGGGGCCAGAGCTGCATCTACACACTTCATGAATGTGCAGGGTGATAGAGCTAGACCGAAAGGAAGTGCCTGATACTGGTGTTCTTTATCCCCGAAAGAAAACCTCAGGAACCTCCTGTGCTGAGAAATGATGGCGATATGGAAGTATGCGTCCTTCAGATCTATCGTGACAAACAAGTCAAGTCAATTCATCCTCATTTATATAGCGCTTTTAACAATGTAGATTGTTTCAAAGCAGCTTTTACAGAGATAAACATATATTTTAAGGTAACAGAGATTGGTTTGGTTTTATAGTGGTTCTTGAATAATGTTTTTGTCAGCTAAAGTTAGTTTTTATTGATTCACTTCCGTTGAAATGATCATTTGTTATTAAATTAGGGGGCGCTAAGACGACACCGTTCTCTCTAAACAGACTTTAAACGTGAACCTGTGATAGACGCTGATGCCATTCACATGCGCATTAAGAATCGATTCTATAGTTATGTGCGTTTAAATATATGTGCGCAGGTTTGTAATTCCTTACAAACCATGCCTACACAAACTACTTGTCTTGCCTATAAAATTTTGATGCAGAATTTTATATTATTTTATCACTTCGGGTAGGTACGCGAACCGAAAATTCCACAACGCTTTATCTGTAGAGTTGTATAGGGATCCTCCATAGAGAGACTAGTTGGCACTTCAGCACTGCATTGTCATCGGGTGCAGGCTAAGGTCCTTCGTCAGATCTGGAAACGGCCTGGATCCGGCAGACTGCGGGAAAACATCGGGATAAACAAAGACACTAAAAGACACTAGCGTAGATGCCATTCTTCTTATGATGTAACGTGTACATCAGGATTTAAGGGAAGTGTTCCCAGTTCCGGCGGACCTAATCCATGCAGCCTAATATTGAATTATAGAAGTCGATAATGTATTATGTGAATCCTAGGTCAAAGAGATATGTTTTTAGTCTAGCTTTGAACTGACAGACTGTGTCTGCTTCCCGTACAATGTTAGGAAGACTGTTCCAAAGTTTTGGTGCTAAATAGGAAAAGGATCTACCGCCAGCAGTTGATTTTGATATTCTAGTTATTATCAACTGGCCGGAACTTTGAGATCGCAATAGACGTGAAGGACTATAATGCGTTAAGAGCTCCCTCAAGTACTGTGGATCTAAACCATTTAGTGCTTTTGTAAGTAATCAGCAATATTTTAAAATTTATACAATGTTTAATAGGCAGCCAATGCAGTGTTGACAGAACCGGGCTAATATGGTCATACTTCCTGGTTCTGGTAAGAACTCGAGCTGCTGCGTTTTGAACTAGCTGTAGTTTGTTTATTAAGCATGCAGGGCAACCACCCAGTAGAGCATTACAATAATCTAGCCTTAAGGTCATGAACGCATGAACTAGTTGTTCCACATTTGTCAATGAGACCATATGACTTAGTAATTTAGATACATTTTTAAGATGGAAAAATGCGGTTTTACAGATACTAGACACGTGACTTTCAAATGAAAGATTGGTATCAAAGAGCACACCCAGGTTCCTAACTGACGACGAAGACTTAACAGACCTCGGATCTGATTTGAGTCACTATCTGTTTGAGTGTCAGCATCTTGGACTTAAGTTCCAGCACCGAACACTCCAACAGACAAAGATCTAGTATATGACGCAGTTCTCCATCCTTTTATGGAACAATGAGATAATGGTTGTAAAAACCCGACGCAATGTCGGATGAGTACACCTGCTCTATAGCTTTCTTTGCTAACAGGGCCTTTACCTCTTGCTCCATTACCAGAACCTGCTCGGGATGCACTAACGTGAGCAACACCCCGTTGTAGCCTGGAGGACGATAACCAAACTGGAATCTGCCTCTTACTACTATCTGCCGAAGAGACCAGAAGGATCAATAGGAGCATCAAGAAGGAAAGCTGTATCTTTCTCCTTGATCTCCGCCAAATTGAGCCAGAGGCGTCTCTCAGTGGCCACAAGGGCTGCCATAGACCGCCCGATTGCTCTGGCGGTCTCCTTAGTAGCCCTGAGAGATAAATCTGTGGCACGACGAAGTTCTCGAACCCCATCGGGCCCCACTCCCTCACTCCTGTATAAATCCCCCAGAAAGTCAGCCTGATATGCCTGAAGCACTGCCATAGTGTGCAGGCATGCTCCAGCCTGACCTGCTGCCGTATATGCTTTGCCCACTAAAGTTGATGTTGTTTTTAATGGCTTCGTGGGCAAAGCCGAGGCCTTCAGAGATGATGCTGGACCGGGTGACAGATAGCTCGCAAGCGTCTGTTCAGTCCGGGGCATCGACTCATAACCATACTCTTTTAATCCTTTTATTCCTGAATAAACATGAACCTGGGGATTGAATACACGGGAAGAGTATGATTTAATCCACGATCTGGACAGCTCAATGTGCAGATCGGGGAAAAAAGGAAGGCCCCGTGATGGAGGTGAAACAATAGAGGGAAGGAAGCGCCCCTTTTTTCTACTGGCCATTCAAAATTTAATTTGTCTACAGCCTTAGTAATCACCTCCACCAGCTCCTCATATGCTGGGGAAAGAGATGGCGAATCCTTTTCCCCCATGATTGTGTCACTTTCAATGTTCAACACATCTACCTCCTCGGAGGTAGAGCACTGAAGCATTGGTCCCTCGAAGGCTGATACCGCATGCTCCACTCCCAAAGACATCACACAAAGCTTGTGTGTGTCCCCACTCGTTAAATAACGTGAGCAGGGAGAAACACAGAGTTTGTGCAATTGTTTCGCCATAGTGTTTAGATATATATATATACCATAGTAAACGTCTCGGTTACGCATGTAACCCTCGTTCCCTGAGTAGGGAATGGAGACGTTACATCGGATGATGACGAATGGGGTTTCGCTTAGAAAGCCTATCAACTTCGAGTATTACAAAACGAGCCAATGGCAAAGAAATGCCATGGGTCTGCGGAATTTGCATAGCGTAACACCGCCTCGCGGGTATAAAAGGAGGACGCTGGCAACATGCAGATATGTTTCTTCGCTGAGGAGCCAAGACTGAGCTCAGGCGATCCCCGCGGTACAGCGGAAAGTGGCAGGCAGACGTAACGTCTCCGTTCCCTACTCAGGGAATGAGGGTTATATACGTAACCGAGACGTTCCCTTTCGTTGTCACTCCGAGTTACGTCGGATGACGACGAATGGGGTTACCAGTCTAATCACGCCACCTTCTCGGCTGTCTTCCAGTGCCCTGCGTAAATCTGAGATCCCTGTCGTGAGACTGGCACGGACGAAGGACTCCTATTTAGCACAGGAATACCAAGGTACACTGGGGAGCATATCCCATAGCTTAGAGGAAATATGCAATTATTGCCAACCCCAGAGGGGGGGGGGGGACTTAGAGAAAACACATTTGACCCAGAGGGATGCATATGGAGAACACTGGGGTGTCCAGCAGCAGGTGGAATATTTCAACCCAAGGGGTGGCAAGGTGGCTTGCCAAGGGAAAGACACATGCTCAGAGAGGCTTACATTGGAAATACACATGTGGGGGTCGCTCACAGGAGGGACCATGCACACGGGAGGCACCTAGCCGACGTGCAGGCAATAGACACTGGCGCCGACGTCAGGAGTGCTGGAGGAACTCAGGGCTTTCGGGAAGCTCACCTGAGGAGACTATCGCACGTATCCAGTCCGTGGACTGGAATGGCGAGCAAGCGAAGACACCTGAGCGGGTCCAGTACTAGCTGGTTAAAGTGAGTACATGAGAGGACACTGGCTCCACTCGGAGATTGTAGAATCTGGCGAATGTGTTCGGTGTCGCCCAGCCTGCAGCTCTGCAGATGTCTGCTAGCGAGGCGCCATGCGCTAGAGGCCAAGAGAACGCCGCACTCCGGTGGAGTGGGCAGTCACACCAAGGGGGCACGGTCGACCTTGCTGCTGGTATGCCAAAGCAATGGCGTCCACTATCCAGTGAGACAACCTATGCTTGGAGAGAGCCTTTCCCTTCAGCTTCCCACCATAACAGACAAAGAGCTGGTCTGAGGTCCTGAAACACTGCGTTCTGTCTACATAGGTGCGAAGAGCACGTACTGGACAGAGCAGTGCCAAGGCTGGGTCTGCCTCCTCCAGGGGCAGCGCTTGCAGGTTCACCACCTGGTCCCGAAAGGGAGTCGTAGGAACCTTGGGCACATATCCAGGCCGGGGTCTCAGGATCACGTGAGAGTAAGCCGGCCCGAACTCCAGGCACGCTTCGTCAAACGGAGAATGCGAGCAGGTCCCTTACCCTCTTGTTGGAGGCAAGTGCAACCAGGAGCGCTGTCTTCATTGACAGGAACTTAAGCTCCACTGATTGTAGAGGCTCAAAGGGAGCACTCTGCAGGGCAGTTAACACCACTGAGAGGTCCCAAGAGGGAACGAGAGGAGGGCGAGGAGGATTCAGTCTCCTCGCTCCTCTCAGGAACCTGACAATCAAGTCGTGCCTTCCCAAGGACTTACCTTCAACAAAGTCGTGCTGTGCGGCAATGGCGGCGGCATAGACTTTTAGGGTGGAGGGAGACAGCCTACGCTCCAACCCATTTTGTAGGAAGGAAAGCACGGCACTGAACGAACATCTCCGGGGGTCTTCTCGGTGAGAAGAGCACCAGTTGACGAAGAGGTTCCACTTCAACGCATAGGCATGTCTCGTGGACAATGCTCTAGTGGAAGTGAAGGTAGCCACCACCTGTGGTGGTAGGGTACTCAAACCTGCCTCGACCCATCCAGGAGCCACACGTGGAGGTTCCAAAGATCGGGACGAGGGTGCCACAGGGTGCCCCGTCCCTGAGAAAGGACGTCCTTCCTCAGAGGGATCGGCCAGGGAGGTGCTGTCGCGAGGAGAACTAGTTTGGAGAACCAGGTCCGGGTTGGCCAGTGTGGCGCAACCAGAATGACCTGCTCCTCATCCTCCCTGACCTTGCGCACGGTCTGCGCAAGAAGGCTCACTGGAAGAAACGCATATTTGCGGCCCCGCGGCCAGCTGTGTGCCAGTGCATCCGTGCCGAGCATGCCCTCGGTCAGGGGATAATACAGGGTGCAATGGGTCGAGTCGTGAGAGGCAAACAGATCTATCTGTGCGTCCCCGAACTGGTCCCAAATCAGCTGAACCGACTGGGGATGGAGTCGCCAATCTCCCTGGAGGGGCTGAAGCCGTGAGAGCTCATCGGCTGCACAGTTCAGGGCTCCGGGGATATAAATGGCATGAAGCGACCTCAGATGCTTTTGACTCCATATGAGGAGGTGGCGGGCGAGTTGCGACATACGGCGGGAGCGTAGACCACCTTGACGGTTGATGTACGCTACAGTAGCGGTATTTGTCTGATCGGACTAGTACGTGTTGATTCTTGAGCACGGCCCGGAAGCGGCGCAGAGCAAGACATACAGCCAGCAACTCGAGGCAATTGACGTGCCATAGGCATCGGGGTCCTGACCAGGAGCCCGCGGCAGCACGTCCATTGCACATGGCGCCCCAGTCCGTGGTAGAGGCATCTGTTGTTACAACAACATGCCGGGAAGCTCGTTCCAGGGGCACTCCGGCCTGTAGAAAACTGAAGTTCGACCATGGGGTGAAGGTCTGACGGCAGGTCGGAGTAACTGGTACTCGGAGCGTGCCTTGTTGCCATGCCCACCTCAGGACTCGGTCGCGAAGCCAAAGCTGAAGCGTTGCCGCGGCTGCAGATGCCATATGCCTCTGGAGCCTCTGAAAAAGTTTCAGTGGAACCGCACTCTTGCCCTCGAACTGTCTCAGGCAAGTCAGCAGTGACTGCGCGCGCTCGCTCGTAAGCTGCGCCTTTTACATGGCGACCGAGTCAATTTCCATACCGAAAAAAGAGATCCTCTGCACGGGGCAAAGTTTGCTCTTCTCCCAGTTGACCCGAAGGCCCGGACGGGCTAGGTGCCGGAGCACTAGGTCCCTGTGTTCACAAACTTGGTCTCGAGAGTGAGCTAGGATCAGCCAGTCGTCGAGATAACTCAGGATGCGAACCCCGTGTTCCCGTAGGGGAACAAGGGCTGCCTCGACGACCTTCGTGAAGACGCGAGGAGACAAGGCTAACCCGAATGGGTGAACCTCGTACTGACATGCCTGCCCCTCGAAAGCAAACCGTAGGAACGGTCCGTGTCGAGGGGGAACGGAGAACGTCTTCAGGTCCACCTTCAGGTCGATCGCTGCAAACCAATCCTGGGGCCGTACACATTCGAAAATGCGTTTGGCCGTGCCAGGATTTGCCGTAACCCACCGGTTTTCTTCGGGACAATGAAGTACGGGCTGTAGAAGCCGGACCTCATTTCGGCTGAAGGGACAGTCTCGATCGCACCCCTCGCCAGTAGGGTAGCAATCTCTGCTCTCATTATAGGGGCATTGCCACCGACCAAAGTGTAGCGGACTCCCATGAAGCGGGAGAGGAGACCGCACGAACTGAATCGCGTAGCCGAGCCGGATCGTCCGAGCGACCCAGCGGAACAGGTTGGGAAGCTCTAGCCAGGCTCCCAACGACTGTACCAGCGGGGTCATACGAACCACAGACTTCCCACCGGTGGTGCAGCAAGGCGGAATGACTGGCCCAGACGTGGACGGCTTAGCGGCCCGGTGTGGGGGAACAGTCATTAACCGAGCCCTGACAGAGGAGACCAGGGAAGGATGAATGTTCCACGGGGGTCTGCTCTGCCAGGGGGCTGGCGACAGAGGCGGATGAGAGCGGCACGGTCCGGGGACGGCGCACCGTGTCACCCGTGTGCTCAGGGATGAACATTTCACTTCTTGCTTTAACCACATTAGGGTGCTGCGCACCCGGGGGTGAGCAGCGGGGAGTGGAAAACAAAGGATTCTCCCCCGGCCGGGGGAAGGAGTGGTCCTGCTACCATCTCCTGAGAAGTGACCATCATCCCTAAGCAGCCCGTCTCAGAAGCGCCACTTGGCCCAGCGTTTAGCAGGGGGGCGGGGCAGGAGAGGGCTGTGGCGTCCCCCTGCGGCCTCCAGAGCCAGCCCGGGTGAACAGACGGGGTGGAAGCTGCGGGAGGTGATAAGCAAGGTCTGTGCACTGATAAGCAAGGTCAGTGGCGGCGCGCAGCTCAATGAAGAGCCCTGGGTCAGTCCTGCCCTCCTGCATGTCCATGAACACCTGGGCCAGGAAGACCAGCAGAATGGCCATGGCATGCAGTGAGGCGGCTGCCTTTCCTGGGCGCTATAGGATTTCACCACAAGTGTAGACGAAAAACTACAGGCTTCGGACGGGTGCTTAGGATCGCGCCGAGAAGAAGCACTCTGAGGACACAGTTATTTTAGTATCACAACAGAGCGTTCAACCGGGGGACCCCAGTGTACCCATGGGCAGCGGCCCCGTGGAGGGGAGGAAGGGCGGAGAAGATCAACGAGAGATCGCTGGAAGACAGGGGTCTTCGAGGATTTTGAGATCACCTGATGCACATCCGGGAAGAAAGGTATTGGAGTGGACGCCGACAGGTGTCAGTGGCCACACCCAAAAACCAATCGTGCAGCAGCGAGCGCACAGGACAGGGCGGTAGGTTCCACTCTAGTCCGACGCTCGCGGTGGCCCGGGAAAGCATCGCTGTCATCTCAGGATCTGATTCGACAAATGCCATATGCACACCCAAAAGTGGCAGCACTGTCAAATCTTCACTTCCTGAAGATTCTTGCCCGGCCTGTGAAGCTGCGATGGACAACAGATCCGGTTCTGGAACGTCAAAGGAAACCCGCGGGGGGTCCGAAGACGGGCCCACGGGCGTCCCGTGATCGTTCATGATTTGCGTCAATGAAGAGGGGGGCGTGGGGCACGGACGGATAGTCGGCGCCTTTGTTCCACACCAACACCCTCAGGTCACCCTGGCCACCAGCCGAAGTAGCACCTCATGTGGAGAGTGTTAGATCGGGGTGTGGATGAGGGGACTCTCTCTCTAATGAGATCACTGAGTCTCGACCGTAATGACGCGATGGTCATGTTCCCGCGGGGAGAACGTGAGTCATCCACAAATGCTGCTCTAGCGTGATCAAGCCCAAGCACGCAGAGCAGAGAATGTGCCCATAAAAATCGGAAATAAGTCAACCGCAACCAGAAATGCACGGACGAGCCGTCTTTAAAAAGACGTGCCGCGTGCGAGCTCTTTTGTGAGAGAAAAGAAATTCTGAGAGTGTTGAAGCGCCCGGGGAGAAACACACTCACTGGCAAACCACTGCACAGATAAGCAGGAAGCGCGCACTTGCCGGGAGATCGCCGTCACACCAACACCAGAGAATCTCGCTCGTCTGTAAGAAGATGACAGTTCAGAAATGGCTTGTGGAGTGAAGAATTAACTTGGCTCCGAAGCGAAAACATATCTGCATGTTGCCAGCGTCCTCCTTTTATACCCACGAGATGAGGCGGTGTTATGCTATGCAAATTCCACAGACCCATGGCATTTCTTTGCCATTGGCTCGTTTTGTAATACTCGAAGTTGATAGGCTTTCTAAGCGAAACCCCATTCGTCGTCATCCGACGTAACTCGGAGTGACAACGAAAGGGAACCATAGTTCCCTGAGAAGGGAACGAGACGATGCGTCGCACTGCCATACTTCCTGCATCCCCGTGATCGGCTTGCTTCGGCAATTTCGAAGCTAATGCCGGTTTCACCGGATGCGCTTTTATCTTTTCCTGGTCATGACGTCACCCGCCCGTGACGATCATTTTTCCATTGGACTAGTTGACATGGATTTCACGCTGGAAGCATTTCCAAAGCGTCGTTGACGCATCACGACTTCCCTTGAAAGGGAACTACAGATTATTTCACAGACAGTATTTACCTCAAAGTCACAAAACTCTACCACTAACTTGGCAACTTAAGCAAGAACAGAGATTATAGTTTTTCCTCACAAGTGCTCATTGTATCATCCTGGTACCCTGTAAACATGAGTTTGTTTTCAGGCAGAATGATGCACCCATGAAATTTCATAATTCCTAATTCATTCGTGCTCTCACCTGTGGTTGGTTGGTCATTTAGGGCCTCCTGGACCACAGGGACCTTCTGGCCTGCGAGGACCAGCTGGAGAAAAAGGCTCGCCTGGACCAAAGGGAGACAGTGGCCTTGGCCTTCAAGGTATTTTAGGAGTGCTAAGAACACATGCACATAAAAGTGATATATGCTGTTGCCAATAATTTGGGGTAAATAATTGTTTTCAGGGCGCACAGGACAACAGGGGGAAAAGGGAGATCGAGGTTTGCCAGGTAAATAAAGACGAACAAGAAAACAGATGATAAACATTGGGTTTATATCATGCAGTCGTCATCTGAGTTTGATGTTGTATGTAGGTATCCCAGGAACTCCGGGTCTGATTGGAGTAAAGGGCAGTAAAGGGGATTCAGGTGGGTTTATTAAAAAGTTAATTAATGACAAGAAGGCAACATTCACCTGTGTAGTTTCTTGACTTTCTTCCTTTCCTCTCTCCCAGGGCAAAAGGGAGATCAAGGTATGTTTTGGCATATTTTGTGTGCATCCACAATATATGTGAGTGCACAGCATCTGTGAGACTATTAACCTGTTTTGCAAGTGAATTGATTGTATGTACATGTACAATGGTCTTAAACAGGTCTGAAGGGTGAGAAGGGTGATGTAGGACCCAAGGGTGGTACGCCTGGTAATTTCCATAAATACTGATCCATCTCTCTGTACTACTGCACTAGCTATGTTTCCATCCAACGTTGCACATTTAACTTGTGCACAAAATTGGAAAATTACATAAAACATTCGTGAATAAAGCAAAATTTTCATCCCATGTGTTCAAAAGAGCAAAATCGTCTCTTCCCGGGAAATTGGCACATTATATCTCTAAAAAAAATGGAAGTTTCTGCAATCAGGCTCAGAGCGTCAGACGAAACACAATAAACGTCATGTTCTCTTGCGTTGCGGATGCTTGTGTTTGGAAACGCAATCATTTGAGACGCTTCTGGAGGAATTAAACAAAATCATTCTGATGACAGACTTTGACTCAGGCGTTTCAGAAACACCAAACTAACAGTTGAGATGCTGTGATGCCATTGGTCCACTGGTTACTCCAGTTATCCAATCACAGCCTCTGCTGATGCAAAGTCACATGAGGTTATTGTTGCGCATCAGAATAAGGATTTATTCTGCAACGGTTTTTCCATCAATTTCCATAAATAAATAAAAATAAATATCCGCCGCGTACGTTTTTATGCACATTTTTAGAATTTATGCTCATCTTGGCGTTTCCATCCAGCGTTTTTTATGCGATAACCCAAAATCCGCATTAAAATAGGTGGATGAAAACATAGCTAGTGTTAACGTCAATTAAATTCTCAGATTCTTGTTGTTTTTTTGTCTACTCTACAAAATAAGAGTCACTTTAGCATGACATTTCCATGCCTAAACACGTAGCTTAGCACAATATACATATGCTATACTGCAACTGGAGGCAGTCGAACAGTGTGTCTCATATATGTGTATTTGTCTTTAGATGTGGTTCGTTTAGTGGGAAGCTCCACCCGTGGAAGAGTCGAGGTGCTGCATAATGGTGTCTGGGGAACGGTGTGTAATGACAGGTTTGACACTGTGGATGGTTTGGTGGTGTGTAGGATGTTGGGCTTCCAGAGGGCCACCCAGGTGTACACGGCCGGTGCAGGTGATGTATCTGTCTATGCTTTAGGGGTTTTAGTTAATGGTTCATGGTATAGTGGCTATAGTTTCCAAAACCCTCTCAGAGCGGTCTGCTGTGTATCTCTTGCAGGAACTGGAAAAATCTGGCTGGATGAGTTGAGATGTACCGGGAATGAGAGGAGCATTTTTGACTGTCCACATCAAGGAATTGAAACTCATGACTGTTACCACGGTGAAGATGTGGGAGTTAGCTGTGCCTGAATAAAAAGAGGAAAAATTCTCACACCAATAACTAATTTTTGTCTGTGTTTTGTTGATTTTTAGTGGATATATAAAGTCAGTTCTCCTCACACAGATGCAGTTAATCAGATTAACTATTTTCCACTAATGTTTGAAAGTGTTTCATCATATGAAACCAAATTCTTTTAGTCAAATGGTGAGCCAATGGCAGTTGAGTATCAGTTGCACGGCGACTGGAACTCGACAACTTTAGGTTTCAGCGCCATAGAGAAACATTAGAAGATCCGAAGCTCTCATTGGTTTGATGGTGTTTATGCTACAAAAATGGTAAAACGATGTGCCTGAGGTTCTTGCAACACTGATTCCAGGTATCCTGAGAGGATGGACAATGGAATTTATTTTATTATATTTCCTAAACCCAAACAAGACACAGCAAAATGTCTGCTTTGGATTAAGCTGTGCATTAATCTGATGAAGTGGGCGCAGTAACCGGGTTCCCTAAGGGTTCAACCTCAATGAAGACGAAAACGGTAATTTTTTGGTTGTCATACTACCATTAAAGGGTTAGTTCACCCAAAAATGAAAATTAAGTCATAAATTACTCACCCCCATGCTGTACCAACCTCGTAAGACCTTCGTTCATCTTCGGAACACAAATGAAGATATTTCTGATTAAATCTGAGAGGTGGATCACTCCTCCATAGGCTTCCTAAGGGAATGAAACTTGACGGCCCAGAAAGTCATTAAAGAAAATGTTTAAATATTCCATGTGATGTATCGAGTATAATATTCCAAAAAATTAGACTATTCCTTTTCTTCCTTGTGGGCCTGAGACGAGAGTTCAAGAGATTTCCACGACGCATGCGCGAGAACTGAACAAGAAGTATTAGAAAAAGAACGTCCTCTTCTCAGTTCTCGCGCATGCGTCGTGGAAATCTCTTCAACTCTCGTCTCAGGCCCACAAGGAAGAAAAGGAATAGTTCGAATAAAGTCGTTATTTATGGGGTTTTTTTCGGGAAAAAAGTAGTCTCGTCGCTTGATAAACTTATAGTTGAGCCACTGTAGGCACATGGAATATTTAAACATTTCCTTTAATGACTTTCTGGGCCGTCAAGTTTCATTCCCTTAGGAAGCCTATGGAGGAGTGATCCACCTCTCAGATTTAATCAAAAATATCTTCATTTGTGTTCCGAAGATGAACGAAGGTCTTACGAGGTTGGTACAGCATGGGGGTGAGTAATTAATTACTTAGTTTTCATTTTTGGGTGAACTAACCCTTTAAGTTACAATTAAAGTTAGTGAGTCCATGCTAACGGTCAAACCTAAATAGCTAACTGTTCTCACGCGCACATCAACCCGATTACTTTATTTATCGTTCATGTAAACACCGTGTTCGGATTCATCAATCAGATTGATTTCATTCCGATTGAACCAAAAGGTGTCCATGTAAACGTTGTGACTTACTCCACCTCGCATTAAAACTGGGTCCATTTCCCTGGACTGACACCATTGAGAGAGCCTTTCACACTGGCATCAGCCGCCTTGTAGATGGGGCTTGCAGTGTTGTCAGACCTGCTTCTCCAAGAGCTCTGGAAGACTCCCGTCTAGCAGCCAGACATGTAGACTGTACCTCCCTCCAAAAAAACGGCTTTGCAGGCCTTATTGCTTTAGTTTTACCCTGCATGATTCACTACGTGTTAGGGCTGCACAATATATCGAAATTATCGAAATATCACAGATATATTGCGATATGCATATTGCAACAGCTTGCAATAACTGGGGCCATGAACAAAAGACAAAGAGAAAAACACTCGCTGCTCTTGGCTGAATAACTTTTGTAGCTTTAATAAGAATCAGTATACATTTCATTCATACTGTAAGCAGCCAAGTCTTTTACTTAAAGCAGCTGAGGGCTGCTGGACGGTGCTTGTTAATGGATGCGCACGCTCGGGTTGTTATTCACTGCAATGTCCACACACAAGTTAATATGCTTACATTTTAGATTTATTTTACCGTGACTGGTCTTCATTTATAGTAAACAAGAGTCCAACAAATTCTTCACCAGTACAGATTTCCTACTGCACAGCGTGGCATAGCATAACTTAACATAGCGTAACGTAGTGGTAAAAAAACTGTGTGCATCTTCCCTCCAGCAACACCTGTCACCTGAAGGAAGGTTCCTACCTATATTGAGTAACCAATGACCCAAAGGGAGACCCCTAATGGACACACACTTACATAAGGTTTAAATAAATACAAAATGGCTCTTACACATAGAGTGAAAACTGTTGTTGTTTCTGTTGTTAAATAAACCTAATGCCCTATACCCCGTGGTTTACATTGATGTTAAAATAACACTTCTTGCTACAGTAAAACACTGCTGTTCACTTTCAGAAGTTGTCAGGATGTTTTCTAGTCAAAAAAAGAATGTGAAACACGCATGTAGGTTATATAATTTTAAATATTTAACTACAATATATAGTGTTTAACTTAAATACACACTTTAAGCATTATCGTATCGCATTTCGACTATCACATTATTTAATGAGTTATCGCGTATTGCATTTTTCTTCAATATCGTGCAGCCCTACGTTATGGTGCCTTCACACTGTCATTGCAGTTTACCATTGTGTGTTTGATAAAAGCTCTGCAAACGAGGCGCACATGAAACTGCCTGGTGGCCCGTCACACTGACGTGGTCAAATGGGGTCAGAAGTTGTCTGATGTGGTTTATTGGGGTCTGTTGAGGTCTGACGGGGTCTGTCTGAATGTATTGATCTGTCTGAGTTGGTCTGATTTTCTGTCTGTCAAACAGTAAAAACTTCAAGCTTATAAAAACTACTTGAATCTTTCAAACAAGAATTTGTCAAGCAAACATTAAAAATCATCTTTACAAACTTAACTTTTAAGCCCCTAAATGGACAAGCTGGTGGGAAAATACGGGATGTGAGAAAAAAAACTTTTTTTTCCACATAATTATGTCCCTTTAGGGACTCTGTACTATTTCCTGGTTTGACCTAACAAGTTTGTACTAAGTTTGTACCAATTTCATCCATCCAGGGTCGTAAATATTCCATCATAATCTATTACCGTCATTTTAATTTTCATATTTTAATGATAATAAGACATTTAATAGGCTCTGTTTTTGTTCACATTTTCATTTTTATTCACGAACTTACAGGACAAGCATATAGGCTAGATTATGCATTTATTTATGAAGAGAAAGTTTAACAGAGACTGGGTCACTTTTCAGGTTTCATCATGAACGTTTGACCAATAAATCGCACTAAGCTTTGTGGCGTGCTTTGTTACTTTTGATATGAAACAAAGTCTCAGCTTTCAAATTTTGTGCATTTTATCACAAAATTCAAACAATAAATACCATTTTGGCGCTCTTTAATGTGGTGCGAGAGATAACTAGCGCCTCAGTTCAAGCGAAGTGCGAGTGAACGCGAACATCCCTTCCTCTTTACTATGTTACAGAACTAAATAAACATGAATGAACATCAGAAAATACGTTGAAAGATACAGTACAACTTACCGAAATCCATATGTCTCTCATGTAATTGCTCAACCAGTGTTTCAACCGCAGAAAGACGTCAATAAAACAGACTGTAGGCTGTAAAACAGCTTAGTAAACAATGTAACTCAGAAAAGCCATTCGTTGCCCATTAACTTTATAGTCAGCAAGAGCGCACACGCCACCAAGTGGACAGGAGTGAGAATTACAGTTACAAGTTACAATCAGATCATTACCCTCAGTGTATCTGTCAAAATTAGATTGATTTCAGATTTGTCCATCATCAGTGCTAAAACAATTCGGTCAATGACGAAAAATTTCCGGTTAAAGGGATAGTTCACCCAAAAATGAAAATTCTGTCAGTATTTACTCTCCCTCATGTTGTTCCAACCTCGTAAGACCTTCGTTCATCTTCGGAACACGAATTAGGATATTTTTTATTAAATCTGAGAGCTGGATCACTCCTCCATAGGCTTCTTCAGGGATTGAAACTTGTCAGCCCCGAAAAGTTATTAAAGACATCGTTAAAATAGTCCAAGTGACTACAGTGGCTCAATCTTAAGTTTATTAAGCGACGAGAATACTTTTTGTTCGCAAAAACAAACAAAAATAACGACTTTATATCAACTATTCATTTCCTTCTCTGTGGCCCTCTATTCAGTTAATTTAGTATGATTGCGTAGAGCTACGTCACACGTAGGCTCACTATTGGCCGACGCTGGTCATGTGTGTGTGATCCGTGTGACGTACAACACAGAAGCTTACGCTATTACACTAGTGTACTGACTCGAGGCCCACAGAGAAGGAAATGAATAGTTGAAATAAAGTCGTTATTTTTGTTTGTTTTTGCGAACAAAAAGTATTCTCGTCGTTTGATAAACTTAAGATTGAGCCACTGTAGTCACTTGGACTATTTTAACGATGTCTTTAATAACTTTTCGGGGCCTGCAAGTTCAATCCCTGAAGAAGCCTATGGAGGAGTGATCCAGCTCTCAGATTTCATCAAAAATATCTTAATTCGTGTTCCGAAGATGAACGAAGGTCTTACGGGGTTGGAACAACAATTAGGGAGAGTCAATACTGACAGAATTTTCATTTTTGGGTGAACTATCCCTTTAACACAACATCTGCTGTAGGCATCTTCATCTGGTGTGTGTGACGGACATCAGCAAAACATGCTCAGAAAGAGTATAACCTTTAGCAGCCGCATCCCATTAAAGTCTCCTTTCTCCTGAGATAAGTGTATGACAATAAGATGTTTAATGTCGTTGATGTGACCAATAACACTTTTTTTTGTTTTCTATGGGAGCTGTGCAGTGATATAAGAGCAACTGCTGTTTTGTGTCAGCTGTTAGCCTACTAAATTGTGTATTTTAAAACTGTAATGTTGTATTGACGATTCAAAATTCAGGATCGGAACAATCCATTTTATATACACTATTATTTCAACATTTTTCAGTGCTCTTGTCCCATTACTGCTCTGCGAGAAGATTTTTTATTAACCTTTGTGACTAAATAGTATTCAGGCTTTGGATATGATCCTCTTTTCTGAAATGTCATGTTGTCCTCTATAACACATGATATTGGGGAAGGAAGGTCTCATTTGGGCAGTGCTGTCTCATTTGACACAGAATCTGCTTTTCTTACGAAAGGGCTATATACATTTAATTTTGCAAGTATAATTTTTCTTACAGAGATTTGCATGACTCTTCACTGTCGTTTTTGTCAATGCTTGTACTTTTTACCTCTGTATATTCTACTGATAAAAACCTGGTGTTTGTCTCAGTTCTGAAGTGCCTCAAGAGTACAAATAAAAATGTCAAAAAGTAGTTAATGTCAATGCAAAGAAAGACACCAAGCTCTTGTATTTATTTTGATCATGCTGATGTGTACGGCACCACTATCAATTTATTTGAAAGTTAGTGGAGTAAAATACTATAAATTTGTAAATGAAAGTTTCATCACAACAAGTGTTCATATTACAGTACGCCTTTATCCAGAATGTCTAAAAAATGAGAATAATAAAAGGAGAAGTTATTAATCCAAGAGTGAAAATATTGCAAGCACAGCCATACAACTTTTCAGCTGAGTGGATCAAAAGTATAAATGCAGAACATTTCAAGTGCAATTAAATTAGTTGCTCAAATTCACAAGTGTCAGTATCACAAATCATCCCATGTGAGTGGAAGTTGTTATAACATTAGTACGCACTAAGGAGAATTAAATGCTAAAGATGTGCAGATGACTCAACTTAACTTTATTTAAAGAGCACTTTCAACACCAGTGGAACCAAAGTGCTGTACAGAAAAATAAAAAGAGAAAATAAACAAAAAAATAAAAACAACCATGAGGAGCAATTGATCATTTGAGCGCAGAGATGACAGATTCTGAGATATGATACACTGTCATGTCATGTGATGTAATTCATCCAATGACCATATTTCATCAATTACTGTAAGAAAAAGAGTTGTTGTTTTAGGGAAGTTTCAGCCATGCTAATATGTTTGGATTACATTGTATGTCTTGCTGAACAAGATGAAAGCTGCAGATGAATATGATCCTGTCTTTCACTGCCCCCTTTTGGTGTATTTAGATGTCAGACGAACAGTGTATAGTTGATGAGGAGCCAGCCTAATTATGCTCCAACAAAATTAGCTAATAGACATAAATATAATGTGCATGACCTGGACTGTGAGGTCAATTCTCTGGTCTTCTGAAAGGTTTTGCATTAATTGATTATGACTATTAATCAATCAACTATTAATTGGACTGCGCCATGTTTTCCCAAATCATGGGGGTGTCAGAGTATTTCATTTTTGAGTTGTGTTCTTTTCTTTGCTAGTTATACTTTGTTGTTATGATTATTTAATTGATTTATCTTTAGTTCATATTAGGTAGCATTGGTTTAACATGTGTTGTAGTTATTGTGGTTTGTTTATATTATGTGTTTGTCTACCCCCTTTTGTGTCAGAATGGCCTGATCAGCCACTATATAAGTTTCCCCCATGTGTTAGTCTAGTAGGTCTGTTTAGTTACTTCATGTGTTCAGCCTATGTTAAGTTCTGTTTAAGTTGACCTCTTTTATGGGCCCAGGACTTTCAGTTTTTCTGTAACTTAGTTGTTTTTTTGTTTTGTAAATAAAAACTTATAATTTTTGAAAACTTATTTTTTGACTCCTCATGCCTGCCAGCTTGGTCTCTCACAGTGAGTCAGATGATGTGGGGTAAATTGAGCCAGTGTTTTAACTTACCCCACCATAACTGTATTTATTTATTTATTTATTCCGATCTCCATTAGCTGCACACGAGCAGCTACTCTTCCTGGAGTCAATACAATCCAACATGCCGCTTACAAGACTTTTACACCAATATTCAATGCATTACATTTTGCAAAACAAAACACTAATGCAATAAAAATTAAAAACACTACACCCCTACTCACACATACCTACATACAAATCAAACACACACCCATATACACAAGACCTAGTTTAGTCATAATTCTAAGATATGAAATAATCTTTTGTTTTCTCTAATTTGGCCATGATACTGTAAGCAAGAATTTATAGTGGAATAACAATTTACCATTCGCAATACATTTTAATTTATGATCAAATGCCTTTTTAAAAGGACTTTAAACTGATGTTTACTGTGTGCATTAACAATGTCTCTGGGCAAAGTGTTCCAACCAGACATGACTCTATACAACATAGTTCTCTTTCCATAATTTGTTTTTACTTTGGGTAGTAGTATAAACCTACCCTCTGTAGCATGTCTAGTGGCATAATGGTGCTCATCAGAACTAAAGTATAGCCTACAATAAAGTACTTTTGGTAATTTAGTTGAAATAATGTTCCTTGTTAAATTTAGCAAGGAAACTGTAAATCTTTCTTTTACCTTTAACCAGGACAGTGTGTTATGCATCCAGTTCACATTAGTTCCGAATGGACACTGAAGTACACATCGCGCTGCTCTATTTTGGACCATTTGTAAATCTGTTATAGGTGTCACAGCAGCACATGACCAAACCTCTGAGCAATAGTCCAACTGTGACAAAACAAGTGATTTCATAACATCTGCCCTCATGTTAAAAGGCAGCATGTGAGAACACCTTCTCGCCATAAAAAGACCATTACACATCCTGCGCACAACTATACTGATATGCTTGGACCATGATAAGTGGTTGTCGACTTCGATACCCAGAAGCCTCGTCTGTAGTACCTGCTCAACATACATATCTTTAATAACTAGATTCAATTTGGGTTCACTCAACAACATGTGTCTGGTACCAAAAACAATACTTTTTGTCTTGCCTACATTTAAGACTAGCTTATTATTTGTGGCCCACTCTACTACAGACTTTAGTTCTTCCAATAACACAATTTCAAGGTCTTCAATAGTTTCGTGAGATGAATAGATAGTCAAGTCATCAGCGTACATAGCTATTTTTACTTTCTTTAAGACTAATGGCAAGTCATTTGTACAGGTCCTTCTCAAAAAATTAGCATATTGTGATAAAGTTCATTATTTTCCATAATGTAATGATAAAAATTAAACTTTCATATATTTTAGATTCATTGCACACCAACTGAAATATTTCAGGTCTTTTATTGTTTTAATAATGATGATTTTGGCATACAGCTCATGAAAACCCAAAATTCCTCAAAGAATCTCAAAAAAATTAGCATATCATGAAAAGGGTCTCTAAACGAGCTATTAACCTAATCATCTGAATCAACTAACTAACTCTAAACACCTGCAAAAGATTCCTGAGGCTTTTAAAAACTCCCAGCCTGTTTCATTACTCAAAACCGCAATCATGGGTAAGACTGCCGACCTGACTGCTGTCCAGAAGGCCATCATTGACACCCTCAAGCAAGAGGGTAAGACACAGAAAGAAATTTCTGAACAAATAGGCTGTTCCCAGAGTGCTGTATCAAGGCACCTCAGTGGGAAGTCTGTGGGAAAGAAAAAGTGTGGCAAAAAACGCTGCACAACGAGAAGAGGTGACCGGACCCTGAGGAAGATTGTGGAGAAGGACCGATTCCAGACCTTGGGGGACCTGCGGAAGCAGTGGACTGAGTCTGGAGTAGAAACATCCAGAGCCACCGTGCACAGGCGTGTGCAGGAAATGGGCTACAGGTGCTGCATTCCCCAGGTCAAGCCACTTTTGAACCAGAAACAGCGGCAGAAGCACCTGACCTGGGCTACAGAGAAGCAGCACTGGACTGTTGCTCAGTTTTGCATGTCATTCGGAAATCAAGGTGCCAGAGTCTTGAGGAAGACTGGGGAAAAGGAAATGCCAAAATGCCTGAAGTCCAGTGTCAAGTACCCACAGTCAGTGATGGTCTGGGGTGCCATGTCAGCTGCTGGTGTTGGTCCACTGTGTTTTATCAAGGGCAGGGTCAATGCAGCTAGCTATCAGGAGATTTTGGAGCACTTCATGGTTCCACCTGCTGAAAAGCTTTATGGAGATGAAGATTTCATTTTTCAGCACGACCTGGCACCTGCTCACAGTGCCAAAACCACTGGTAAATGGTTTACTGACCATGGTATTACTGTACTCAATTGGCCTGCCAACTCTCCTGACCTGAACCCCATAGAGAATCTGTGGGATATTGTGAAGAGAAAGTTGAGAGACGCAAGACCCAACACTCTGGATGAGCTTAAGGCCGCTATCGAAGCATCCTGGGCCTCCATAACACCTCAGCAGTGCCACAGGCTGATTGCCTCCATGCCACGCCGCATTGAAGCAGTCATTTCTGCAAAAGGATTCCCGACCAAGTATTGACTATTGAGTGCATAACTGAACATAATTATTTGAAGGTTGACTTTTTTTTTTTGTAGTAAAAACACTTATTTTATTGGTGGGATGAAATATGCTAATTCTTTTAGATAGAAGTTTTGGGTTTTCATGAGCTGTATGCCAAAATCATCAGTATTAAAACAATAAAAGACCTGAAATATTTCAGTTGGTGTGCAATGAATCTAAATATATGAAAGTTTAATTTTTATCATTACATTATGGAAAATAATGAACTTTATCACAATATGCTAATTTTTTGAGAAGGACCTGTATATATAGAAAACAGGAGTGGTCCTAAACAACTTCCCTGTGGTACACCACAGTCAACTGCTCTTTCATGTGAAAAACTTCCATTGAAACAAACAGTTTGCCTCCTATTTCCTAAATAACTCTGAAACCAAATTGTTGCTGTTGAGCTGAAACCATAACAGTGCAATTTGCTTAGTAAAAATTTGTGATCAATCAAATCAAAAGCAGAGCTAAAATCTAACAGTACAGCTCCTGCTAACTTTTTATTATCTAATGCTATTAGCCAGTCATTTGTCATTTGAGCCATAGCAGTTGTGGTCGAATGACCTGCTCTATAGGCATGTTGAAATTCTGTATTTAAATTATGTATTCTGTATTCAAATATTTTTGAATTTTTTCCACAACAATCTTCTCCATAATTTTACTTAACGCAGGCAACAGACTAATCGGTCTACAGTTGGGTCCACAGAAAGTTGAAGATGTATTTTTTGGTAATGGTACAATTTTGGCTGTTTTCCAAGCCTGAGGACAAACCCCTGTATTTAGGCTCAAATTTAAAATATGAGTAATAGGGACAGCAATTAAACTAGCAACAAATTTAAACAACTTAGAATCAATATTGTCCATACCAGATGGTTTTTCCTTACATTCCAATAGTAATTATTCTACCTTTTGCACTGTAACATTACCAAACTGAAAATTGCAGTTATTTTCCAGCATAATGCTGTTCCTTATTAAGACCTCTGCTTTTATATTTCCAGTTTGTTCCATATCACCCCTTAGTTTATTGATTTTATCACAAAAATAATTATTTAAATGATTGGCAATATCCATTGGCTTTGTAATAAAATAACCCTCTGATTCAATAAATGCTGGGATGGATTTAGCTTTCCTTCCCAACATATTGTTTAAGACATTCCATAATTTCTTATTGTCATACTTCTCATTTATAATCAAATTTTTATAATACAATTTCTTTTTCTTTATGTTTAATTTAGATACATAATTTCTCAACTTTCTATATACTTGCCAATCTGATTCATAACTAGAAATATTTGCCACATTTTTAGCCTCATCCCTCTCTAGCATACACTCCTTAAGTTCATTATCAATCCACCCTGCTCTAACTTTCCTCACTGTTCTCTTTTTTAAAGGGGGATGTTTATCACTTACTTCTAAAAACAACTTATTAAAGGCTTTAACAGCATCATCAGGATTGTCACTTATCAGGACCTCATCCCAACAAATACGGACATCCCTTATAAAGTCATCTTCAATAAACTGTTTATATGACCTTTTTACAATTATACTATGTCCACCCTTAGGAACTTTAGTTTTCCTCACGACTACTATTAAATTGTGATCACTACAGCCAACTGGAAATGATATAGCTTTGCTACAGAAATCACCAGAATTTGTAAACATATGGTCAATTAGAGTAGATGTTATAGATCCATCACTCCTACAGCATATTCGAGGTGGATCGGTCACAAGTTGTTCCGAGCCACATGCCTCTGTTACAGAGTAAAGCTTCTTTCTTGAAGATGTTGTGGCAAAAATTCTGTTAAACATCATCACTGCGTAAGAGACACTCAGAGTCAAATTAATAAAAAGAGAAGTATTTATTCTTGCAAGAATAGGTTCAGTCTAGTACACAGAAGTTACTCTGTGCAAGAGATTGACACCCCACAGGAAGATATGAGACAGCCTTTATACTCTTTTCAAGGTTCCTCCTCACCCGCTGTACCTTTCACCCACCCAGATAAGGTCCTTACTGCTGTTCAGTTTCTACTTAAAGACACAAACTGGCCAAAACTGACCGTCCCTGGGGCAGTCATGGCCTAATGGTAACACAGTTGGACTGGTGACCCAAAGGTTGCTGGTTCGATTCCAGTACCGGCAGGAATATGACTGAGGGTGTCCTTGAGCAAGGCACCTAACCAATCGCTCCCCGGGTGCCACTCAAGGCTGCCCGCTGCTCCGGGTGTGTGTATCCACGTTTGCAGTGTGTGTGTTCACTACTCACTACTCTGCTCCTAATGTGTGTGCACTTACTTGGATGGGTTAAATGCAGAGGTCAAATTCCAAGTATGGGTTACCATACTTGGCCATCATGTGTCACTTTCACTTTCACTTTCCTAAGGTCAGAGGTCCTGTCCCATATGTTCCTGAAACGTCACACACATATATTTTATACATTGAATAGGTTCTCTCTCTTATGATACCTGTTTGGGATCAATGACTATTAAAATTTCTACTACAAAGAACACTGTAATGATTTCCAATCTATATTAAGGTCTCCCATAATATATACTTCGTTTAGACTATCACACACATTATCTATCATAGCACATACATTCTCTAAATATGCTGAATTAGCATTGGGTGGACGGTAACAACAGCAAACTAATAAGGGCCTTAAATGTGGAATATGAACTTGAAGCCATAAAGCTTCAATCTCAGATGTCATTAAATCCACTCTTAGTTTAACTGGTATATGCTCCTGTATGTATATAGCAACACCGCCACCCCATACATTTCTGTCTTTCCTATATATGCTGTACCCTTGGATATGCAATAACGAATCTTCAAATGTGGAATCTAAATTAGTCTCAGTAAATTCCTAATATGTGTAAATGACCCTCTAATAGAATATTTGATATATCAATTACTTTATTTCTGAGGCTACGAATATTTAAATGTCCCAACTTTAGTCCCTTCCTAGGCAATTTTACGAACAGCACCATTGTCATTTATCCATATTGCATATATTACCATTTATTATTTCAGCCATTAAATAATTATGATCTCCTCATTCATAGAAACCTGGGCCCGTATCCCTAAAGAATTTTTGTGCAAAAAGTGACTCCTAGTGGCCAAATTCTAAGAAAATTCTCAGAGTCATGACGTTTTCTTAGAATTTACCCTAAAAGTGACACGAAAATCCCAGTTAATATAAAAGCTATTCCTCAAGATTCCTAGCGCTTAAAAGGGCTCCTAAGCCAAGATCTGCTAAGAGCAGGGAAGAGGACTTTTAGTGGCTTAGGAGTTCCCCTAAGCAGCTGCACAAAATAGGTTAGGATTCCTTTTTTTCTCCATTTTTTGTGTTTGTAGGATATTTGTTAACAAGCCTTCATAAATAGACCAGCCAGCAATCACAGACATTGATAAAAGCTGAGCCGTGTTACCCTCGTTAAGACCACACTGAGTTGTAACGTTGCAATTTCTACTTCATTAAGGACAGCCCCTTGAGATAGGCCATCTTGTTTTCAGTGGGGTCCATATGGGAGTGAAAGTGCAAAATATGCCAGCTAGGATATTAATATGAGCAAATAAGACACGAATCATTATTTGAACAGGGTGTAATGAGCTTAAGTTTTCACATATTTTAGATTCTAATGTTAGGCTATAACCCCTACAGCTCACTATTCATTTTACAGATATTTTCTTGAATGTGAAATATTATTTACAATTACAGTCTGCATAGATTAGAGTGTATAATTATGTTTATTGATTTGAGGGTACATCCTTTGCTCATTATCACCAAAAGTTCATTTTCATCAAACTTGTAGGATCAACCAATCACGGCTTTTGAAATGATGACTCATACCTAGCAACGGGGTCAACCACACCTCCTCACTAAGATAGGATTTTCTATCCATTCCTTGCTCAGAGTTCACTGAAAATGTTCTGGAATCACTTCTAAGCTAAAACTCCTCGCAAGGAATTTTTAGGTTAAGTTAGGAGCTCTCTGAGAGGATTCTCAGAATCTTTAGGGATACGGGCCCAGGTCTTAACATATAAACTTCTAAATGTTGAAACTTCATCCACACACATTCATTCCACCCATTCACACCCCCAAAGTCTGTGTCCATTATCAAGTGAGTACAGTAATTTTCCCCTCATAGTCCTGCTGAGAAGTTTATTTTAGTCCATCTTATAAATAGATTCAGTGCACTCCCTCTCGTACCATGTATCGTGAAAAGTACAAAAGTAAAAAAAAAAAAAAAAAAGCACTGCTTACTGGCTTCCCTGTTTACTGCGCCCCGTTACGTAGAACACTCACCCAGTGATCAGCGTCTATGAATTCATCACATGGCCAAAAATGAATAACCAAAACAGTTCTTGTCATCACAAGGAACTAACATTGATTCTGTAAGCGACTGAGCCAATGTCGTTTTCCAATACACTCTAGTCAGCATTCTCCTGATCGTAGGTCTTGAGGAACAGCTCCACCTTCGCTGGGTCCTCAAAGACATTGTGTATATGGCCTCTGGATATTTTTATAGTTGCTGGGTAGAGTAGGAAAGCCTGGAAACCAGCATGCCGAGCCTTTTCCATGACAGGATAACACGACCTACGCCGGACCCGTGTTGTCAGGCTATAATCAGCTGTGAAGCGAATATCCTTTCCGCCAATCACAAGTGGTGAGTCCCTTGCTGCCTTCAAAATCCTCGCTCTGTCAGTGTATCTGAGGCGCATAAAAATCAAGACCCTCGGTTTTGAAGCCACATTTCCCCAGGGGGGTCCTACCCAATGTGTTCTCATGATCTCCGGTGGCGCGTCTTTCAGTGTAGGAAACCATAATGGTAGTTGAGTCATGACGTATTGTAGAGAATTTGAAATTTCCCTTCCCTCGCAAAGACCATGGACAACAATGTTATTTCTTCTGCTCCGATCTTCTAGGTCAGCTAACTTTGTCTCTACTGTTGTCATTGTTTCTGCTAAGGCTGTTGATTTCTGTTCCACACTTGCGATGCGAGCCATTGATTTTATGTTTGCCTCCCGAAGGACTTTTGTTTCCTCTTTAAGTTCTGAGAAGTCAGCTCGAAGTGAGTCCAAACGTTGCTCCAACCGATCAAATCCTTCCTTTGATGCTGCTTCTGCTTTAGAGAAGTATTTCTCAAGTGCCGTCTCGGTGAGTGAAGTTAGCATTTCAGCAGACGCCATTGTGTTATCCGTCTCTGCGGCAGGTCGTGGAGTTACTTTGGTTTGACGTGGTATATGCGATGTCACCAGGGGGCCCCCCAATCGAGTTTAAATTTTTTTTTTTTTTAGATGACTTAAACAAGTGACATAAATGAATGAATGAATATGAATGAATGATTCAAGACAAGAACATTCTGATTTCATGATCAATATACCTGCCAACAACTGATGCTGTGTCTGCCAGCGTTTAAGTCATGCGCATAATCTAGACACCTCGCGAGTGCATAGACAATTCGTGCGCAACTGCGCATAGTCACGGTATCGGTTTAAGTTGGAGAAATAGCCGCAGGGGAACTTAACCTTCTAGGTGTAAGGGTAGCAGTTTGAATAAATAATAAACATAGCGGTTTGAACTCTTCTCCACTTTATTATACCACACATCAGATCACTAACTCCAAAAACCCGCGACACTCTAGTACCAAGTGCGCACGACCCATTGCTATCTACGGCAAGCCCCGAGGGGAAAAATAGATTGCATTCACACATACAACGAGCGCCAGTACATCATTACCGGTATTATAGTAACAGACTGTGTTGGATTCTGTCATGTACAATCCAACAAAGTCTGTTACAATTATAATAATAAAAAAGATTTTGAGGACAGTTACACTGTATTGAGACAGTTGAGAAATAATAATATTTTTACAGTTTTCAACAATAATTGTCATTGTTGAACCCTTGCTCTTATTATGTTTCTGATTTCTCAGTTTTGTCATTATTTTAGCAAATAATTTATTTTATATGTTTTGGGACAGTTTGTTTAAAGAAGTTTCAAAGAGTTAGTAAAAGAGTAAAGTAAAAGTTAAAACTTTTTTATTTAAGTAGGCATCTATTTTTTATTAAGTATTTATTTTGTATTAATACATAACCTCACTGTATTCATTTATAATGTATCATTATTGCATGCCATTTGTGTCAATAATTGTCAAGCACAGGTGACTTCGCGTAGTGGGAGGGGGCCCCCAAATCAAATTCTGCTTAGGGCCCCCAAAAGGCTCGGACCGGCTCTGCTTGAATCAATTTAACATATGGACTACGTGCTATGCCATATCATGCAGGAGGGGAGTCCAAACGCAGCTACATCCAAGCAGCCATCTTGGTTTCTACTTTAAATCTAAAGTATAAAATCTATTAAGTATTAAATCTCTGAAGTATAAACTGGTATAATTTCAATGTAGTATTATGCAACTGGTTTAATCATCGTTTTTTTAATTTTTAGTTTGAGTGTATTTGATAGGAACAATGTACAAGTACACCAAATCCCTTTCTGATAAGAACCAGAAGATGCTCAATAATATATATATATATATATATATATATATATATATATATATATATCAACCTGGAATCACTAAAGACCTAACATGTTCAACACTGCAGAAAAACTACCATGCCAAGAACCTTTTGAGTAAATGTTGATTAGTTTCAGTGACATTTATTTATTCTAATTCGGTTTTTATTTAATGTTTGCTCTATTTTTGGGAGGGTTACAACTTTGGTGTTCAACATATTGTTTCAGAAATTCAAAAGATTTAAGATATTGAAATTACAACTTCATTTGGTTTTATGTTGTTTCAGTTGGCTTTAAAAAAAGAAATATGACTATTTGTAAAAGGAAAATTGATTATTAAATTAGTTTTAAAAAGAGGTAAATTATCTTTAAAATTTGTATTCATATTCAGTTATGGTCAGTTTACACCCAGAATCGGATCAACTTACCCCTAACCTGGGGTAAATTGAGCCACAGGAACTATTTTTTTAATAAAAATTCGATGTTTTTAGAACCCGTTGACATAGATGTACTCAGATAATTTAAAATAATTGATAACATCCTGAAATTAGAAATTACAGTTATGCCGTTGTAGCCTACAGGAAACACACCCCTGCTCATTTAATTTCTCATAAAATGGTGTCAATGCAGGCAGATGAGATCAGTAATATAATATTGTTCACTATAAAGTGTAATCTAGCCCCTTTTATCTTTGAAAAATGGTGAAAGACCCATTGAAATGTAGGACATTCCGGTTGTCTGTGTAGATTATGTTGATAACGTGTAAGATGACGTAGGAGGTCTGGAAAAAAAGAGTAAAAAGCCGAAATGCAGAAATAAGGCAGAAGTGATTAATAATAATAAAGAGCAGACCTGAGTTCTACACGAGGTGTCAGTAAGTTTGTATACACACATCTACATGGTGTCAGAAGTTAGCCTAAAGTGACGATGGCACAAGGATTTCAACTTCGTCAGATTGACCCCCTCATCTTTGACGAGAACATTGCGGACAATTGGACTAAGTTTAAGTGCGAATGGCGCATATACAGCAACGCTGGTCTCTCAGCAGCAACCGAAAAAGTGTGAGCATACACGTTTCTCAACCTCGCTGGTCCCGATGCCCAAGATAAATACGACATGTTCACTTTCGAGGAGGGGGAAGATCCGGAGGATTCAGAGGTACAGGTAAAGAAATTTGAAGAAATCTGCCAGTCTGTAAAGAATGTAATTATGGACAGACATGCATTTAATACAACGAACCAGAAGCCACATTAAACAATGCAGTCCTATGTTGCCACCTTAAAAACACTAGGCAGAAAATGCGAATTTGGCACGTTGCACGACGAACTGATAAGAGATCGATTGGTATGTGGCATTCACAATGACAACATCCACACACAGCTGCTGAAAGTAAAAAATCTAACTTTAAACTCGAAATATGCATGCTGCATGAGCAGTCTGAAAAAGGAAACAAAGAAATAAAAAAAGAAGCTGGTACCAAAGAACTAAAGAAGGAAAGTGAAGTTTGTCCAGTGCAATATTTTACGTGTTCGAACTGTGGTGGCCAGCATTCATCTGACCGCAGCAGCTGTCCAGCCTTCAACAAGGGCTGCAATGCGTGTGGGAAGTGGAATCACTTCTCTAAATGCTGCAGATCAAGCAAAACACGCATCTACAACAGGCCCATCTCAGTCAAACAGAGCACCCCACACCATATGCAGAGGAGGACAGACACATAGAATTAGTGAACTTGATGGGCAAATTGCATATGAACCAGCAGATCTGTTTTACTGTGAAAGTGTAGAGGTGCCAGCTGATAAGGGAGAGATATTTACCATCAGTCCACTTCCAACACAGGGAAGCAACTTGAGGCGAAGATTGACACTGGAGCCCAGTGCAATGTACTGTCTAGAGGCGTTCTCCAGCACATCGACCCAGGCGCTCATGTCGACCACAGCCATGTAGTAAACCTTTTGGCCTATGGCGGTCAGATTATAAGGACATTAGGTGTCACTAATGTAAACTTCACATGCGGGACACTACAGTTCCATGTTGTTGACAATGATGTAAAACCGCTATTGGGCCTCAGAGACATTGTCAAATTAGGCTTTGTGCATCTTGGCCCGAATGTGCACGATCTCCAAAAAGGGGACCCTGAGCTAACAGAGTATAAAGATCTCTTTGACTGCAGCACCATAGGCAAACTGCCTGTAGTGTATCACATGCGCTTGGACCCCTCTGTGCACCCTTCAATATGTGCTCCCAGACGAGTGCCATTGGCAATGAAGGACAAAATAATCAATAAACTCAACAGAATGACTGAACTGGGAGTCATTAAGTCAGTTCAGGAGCCCACTGAGTGGGTCTCGTCTATGGTGGCTGCACGTAAAAAAGATGGTGCCGTAAGACTGTGTATTGACCCTGTCCACCTCAACAAAGCCCTCCTTAGGCCACATCATCCCATGAAAACAGTGGAACAGGTGATCGCTGACATGCCAGGAGCCAAGGTGTTCAGTATCCTGGATGCTAAGTGTGGGTTCTGGCAGGTGCCACTCAGTGAGGAGTCATCAAACCTGACAACCTTCATGACCCCAGTGGGCCGATATGCCTTCCTCCGAATGCCTTATGGGATATCCACAGGTAGTGAAGTTTTCCAAAGGTGTATGGAGCAGCTCTTTGAAGGACAACCATGTGCAATCGTTGTTGACGACATCCTCGTCTGGGGAAGCAGAAGAGAAGAGCATGATCTGCGCCTCCGCCAGGTCATGGACAGAATACGTGCCATAAACCTTAAAGGGTAACTAAACCCCTGGTCAGAGCCTGACTCCACCCACTGGCAATATTTGAAAAATGCTGGAAAAGTGGGCTGAGCCCAGCGGAGGGGGGGCGTGCACCTGAGACACATCTCTCTGTAGGCAAGGGCGTGGTTAGCTGGTACTCTGACGTCAGTGGGTACCACAACTTCCAATAGGAAAATTCAACTGCAGTAGCCACCGTTCAACATGAAGAGGTCAGCACTCAGACGTTTTTACACCATATATTGTAGAATTAAAACACTTTAAACCCAAATGTCAAAAAATGTACTCGAATCAATTAACAGCATTTATGAAGCTCCATTCTTACAGATCATTAACTAAAAAAAGTTGTTTTAGTGTTTAGTTACCCTTTAAGCTTAACCCTGACAAGTGCCGTTTTCGGGTGTCTGAGGTGTTGTATGTGGGTCACCTTCTAACTGACCAGGGCATAAAACCCGACAAGACAGATGCAGTCCGTTCAATGCTAACCCCAGCAGACAAGCATGGAGTCCAAACTTTCTTGGGTATGACAAACTATTTGTCAAAATTCATCCCGGGCAATAGCGAAACCACAGCACCCCTGTGTCAACTCCTGCTTCAGGATGTAGAGTGGTGCTGGCAGGAGCACCACATGGCAGCATTCACCAGACTTAACCTTTGTGCATCAATTAAAAAAAAGTTACACATAGCTACATAGAGGACATAAAAATTTGAATCTTGGGAGCACAGACTTAAGTTTGGTATCATTTTAAAGAAGACCCTTGGCAGATTATTTCTGAAGTAAAAAAAATAATAATAAGTAAATCCAAAAAAAAAGTTATATAGGTTTAAGTCTATGAAAATTATTTATGAACATTATTTTATATAAAATATATATTTTATTAAATAAGTTGAACTCTAAAACGGCTAGAAAATCAAAGCCATAAATCTAAATAAGTTGTGTTCCAAATTTGTGGTTGATATCTCATAAAATGAGCTTTCAGTGAGATTTTGTTTGGGCGCAGTAACAGATTTTCCCCATTGGGTGCAGCAAAACTCCACTGGTCACACAGTGATTGGATTTAGGGATGCTCCGATTGATCGGACGCCGATCATGATCGGCCGATATTGGCTAAAAATAGACTGATCGGCGAACCCCAAAAGCGCCGATCAAAAAAGCCGATCACGTGACATGAATTACTCGCGCGACTTTTTCCCGCCTGCATGCGTGGCGCACGGGCACACAACAGCAGAGTGGAGCTTGGCAGTGGCAACATGAGTTCTCCTTCACCGGAACGAATAAGGAGTCTCCCAACGGATTGAAGCGCGCGTCCGAGTGAAGACCTTGCACCGCGCGAGCCACAACAGAACGCGGTATCTGCGCCACTGATCGCTGCGGCAACGAGCACTTTGATCACTTGATAAAAAAAAAACCCATTTCAGCGCTAGATCGCCTCTTATTTAACAAATGAACAAAATGAATGCTCTGAGTTAACTGGAGATGTTTTTATTTATTTGTATTGGTACATTCGTGCCGCGAGATGTTTCAAAAGTGGTGGTGGTATTTTTATTTTTTTTTTTATCTGACGTAGTTGGTTCCTCAACTACATCAGATTCAGATTATTTTATTTAATGCCATGTCAGCATTCAAAGCTATTTTCATGGCAAAAATTCAATTATAAAAATACAAATATCATATATATACAATAAAACAAAACAAATATAAACAAGAAGTAATTTTATACAATATATATTTTTAAATGAACATATGATAAAAAATCCAAAACCTTTTCAGGCATAATCTCATTAAATATGTCCTTTAATGAAGTAACTTCATAAAAGAGCATTCTGCTCAACTACATCAGACGTTCATAATAATAACAGAAAAACTTGCTATAGTTTTGTCCTTTTATCAGTAGCCAGTTTTGGTGTAACAAGTTGTACATTTTGTTGCCAATTAGTAAATGTAGTGGGTGTATTAAGAGGCTACAATTTCCAAATATGCCTAAGTGTAACTTGATCCCCTCCCATTAGGCTGATCTGATGTGTGTTGGTCTGCCTGACCCCTCTTTGTTTGGAATAATTTAATGTTACTCTGCCTTATTTGGGAAAGCTGCCCTACAGTAGCCTTAAGACATCTCATTTTCTAAATACAATTAAATAAACATTTCTACAAATGGTGCAAACTCTGCTAGATTATAGATAAAAGATTCCCATTCCCCTGCCATTCTGTGATCGGCAGTGATCGGCAATCGGCAGATCATGATTTTGGTGATCGGTAATCGGTGATCGGCCCCAAAAATGCTGATCGGAGCATCTCTAATTGGATTTGTTATTTGCAGTTGAGTTTTTCTCTCTCAATATTACAAACACACACACACATTTTTTTTTTATAACACACATACTTACCACACTCTGACATCCATACCAACACACCCACACAACTGGCTCTATAATATGCCGAAGCAGAAAACAGGAATAAAGCGAGTATTTGCTTTATAGGCCAAACCTGAAAAAATGGCACCATCTGATAAAAAAATAGTAAAAATTTAAATTTTGAAGCCTTGCCAACAGAATGAAGATTGCACCATTTTATAGTTAAATGGCCCTGGGATAAAAAATGTCAGTTTTAATGGGTTTCAATGGGGCCATTTTTGTCCAAAAGGCACTGAGAGGGACGTTGTTTTGTACCTAGTGCAAAAACAATTTTTAAAGGAAATGACGGTGAAATAGTAAAATTCCAATAAAAATACACACCTGTGCCAAATTTTATGCAGTTAGCATTAACACAGGCAAAGTGATAAAAAAAAAACCCTGAAAAACCCAAAAATGTCCATAAGGATGCACAAGGGTTAACTCTTTGCCTCTCTTGTAAATGACATTGAGGTTGTAGCGCTGCAGCTTAAGCATCATCCTCTGAAGGCGTGCAGAAGCTGAGTGTAGTGGTTTTTTAGAATAGTGATGAGAGGCTGATGATCAGTTTCGACAGTCACTGTGGACGGCCATATATGTAGTTATGTTCTGAGTTCTGACAAGCGTAGACAAGGGCCAACAGCTCCTTTTCAATCTGAGCGTAGCGTGACTCAGTCTCTGTAAGTGCTCTTGAGGCAAACGCCACCGGTTTGTTGTTCTGGAGGTAGACAGCACCCAGGCTATGCTGCGAGGCATCTGCAGATAACACCACCGGCTGATGCACGTCAAAGTACTGAAGTACAGGAGGACTTGTGAGTAGTTCTTTAAACCTAGCAGACGCGCTCTCGCGTGCACACCTGTCCTCCACTGACTGGGCTGAAACTAGTGAGGACTACGATGTGATGACAGTGGAAGCTCTCTCCTCAAGAAGAATTGTGGAATTGAGACAGCAAACACACGCAGACTATCTGTGCAGGCGCTTATCTGAGCTTGTTGCCTAGGGCTGGCCTGATTCATCAAAGAAGCTGCCACATGACCTCAGGCAGTTCTATGCCATAAGAGATGAACTCACAGTTGATAATGGCCTACTGCTCCGTGGTCAGCGCTTCGTCATTCCCCACTCACTGCAACACTATTATATCAGACAGCTGCATCAGGGTCAGCCGGGCCTAGAAGCAACAAAACGCAGGGCCAGAGAAACCATGTTTTGGCCCAGCATATACCAGGACATTGAACATGAAATCTCCAGGTGTGCTCCTTGTAATGCCCTCAGTCCACACCAAACAAAGGAGCGCCTTCAATTGCATTATATACCAGACTTGCCATGGGCTCTCACAGCCGCGGAGGTTTTTGAGTGGGGGGGAAGGATACCTGGTGCTCGTTGACTCGTACTCCGGCTGGTTTGAAATAGACCAACTCCCAAACGTGACCAGCACGACCATTATAACCAGGCTAAAGCGCCACTTTGCCACCCATGAAGCTCCTCAACAGCTAATGACTGACAACGCAGCGTATTTCACAAGCAGGGAGTTCCAAGAATTTGCCCACATATGGGACTTTTGCCATGTCACCAGCAGCCCCCACTACCCTCAATCAAATGTGCTAGCTGAGAGGGCTGTACGCTCAGCTAAACACCTGCTGGAAAAATGCGCACGTGATGGTACAGATGTATATGCAGCACTGCTCAATTTACGCAACATACCAAGAGATGGGCTGCCCTCACCAGCCCAGCAGCTGCTTTCTCGGCGCACTAAGACTCTCATTCCCATGAACAAGGTTATGTATGTGCCAAAGGTAGAAACACAGGTCCGGGCAGCTCTGACACGGACCAGACAGAGAGGAAAGACACATTATGACAGATCAGCCAGACCCTTGGCTTCATTGCAAGCTGGGCAGACAGTCAGAATACAGACGGGTAGGGGATATGACAGATTGGCGACGGTAATAGGAAGAGCACCGCAGCCAAACAGCTACCAGGTGCTAAACAGGCGCCACCTCCTATACACACCTGAACAATACAACCCGCCCACAACAACAGATGCCCCACTCAACCCCGATAGTGAAGCTCTGCTAGAACCCCAGCCTAATGTCGAACAGCCGCAAACAGAAACCACCCGTATTTGTTCACCGTTCAGGAAGAATATCAAAGCCAACCCCCGGTACAAAGCAGAGGTGGGAGTAAGTCACACATATTCAAGTCACAAGCAAGTCTCAAGTCCCTACCATCAAGTCTCAAGCAAGTCAACAAGTCGCAGTACACACAACCAAGTCAAGTCAAGTCAAGTCAATGGTTCACTTCAAGCAAGTCAAGTCGAGTCCTGCTAAGGGTCAAGTCAAGTCCAAGTCAAGTTACAATACCAAACAGAATTTTTGGTATATTTATTTTTGATTACCTTGATTACCTTTCTTATACATTTATATCGTAATATTAATAATATTCATATAATTTATTACAGAATGTATTTATGATTATCAAAATTTGGAATTATTATTATTATAATAACAATTATATGAAAAATGTTGAAGATAATACATTTGAAGGAAAATTCACAAGTGTGTGATGCATTCATTATATTGGTTTTATAGTAAATGTCATATGTTTAACTTTGCTTATATTTTTTTATTATGCAATATCACCGGCAGACATTAACTTTCCCATTAATAGCCCATATTTGACCCCTTAAATTGATTTCCATGGGCATTTTTTTCTATGTTCTAACCATTTATTTTTCTAACCATGCATTTACACTGCCATTACAACACCATAAATAATGTTGAGATTAATGATAAATAAATATTATATTAAATTTAATCATTTTAATATAGAAAAAATTAGATGCTAAAAAATAATAAATTATATTTTTTTAATTATGAAATTAAAACCGCCAATGGGTGGCGCCAAATCAACGTCTTAATGAGCGAGTCATAGAAGCATTCATTCAACTGATTCGTTCAAAGCGGTATATTCATTCTGGAACCAAGGGGGTAATCCATCAGCCGGAAGTTGAAGCCTCGCGGGAGCCGCCATTGTAGCAGAACTTCACCTGCTGTTAGCATTCCATTGACTCCCATTCATTTTGGCGTCACTTTGACAGCGAATAACTTTACATCTGAGGCGTCCAAAGACTTCATCTGTCCATTATTTATTTCTAAATAAACACGAAAATGTATAAAAGGCTCCATTACTTTGTATCTTACGTTATGGCCCCGTAGAAGCCGTTTTTGTTAAAAACAGGCTAACTATTGCGTCATAACCACGCGACTTTATGTCGCACAATAGAGACATTACCGTATAGACAGGAGGAGAAGCTTGCAGGCAATCGGGGGGACGTTCCGTCAAGGGAGAAGCCCATAGATAATGAGTCCATAAAAGCAACGGGACAAAATATTTCGTTATATAACCTGTTTGTTATATAACGTTATATAAATATAACGTTTTTGGGGAATTGGAAATAATTCGGTATGTGGCAAGTGAATACATATGAAGTGATTAACATTGGCAATTTTCACACACAGCTACTAGAAGATGTACGTCTGTCAGACAGGTTGCTCACGTCATCAAGCTTAGTTTGAGTCGGTTTGAGTCTGCGCGTCCAACATAAGATTAGTACTTGATCTTATTGATTATTCAGAGAATATTGATTCAGAAGCTATTATAATGTTTTTGGATTTTTATAAAGCATTTGACTCTTTAGAACACCAATTTTTGCTTAAATCTCTTAGCCTTTTTGGTTTTGGATGTAACTTTATCAACATGGTGGGCATGCTTTATAATGATATTAACTCTTCAGTTTTGGTTGGCTTTCAAACTACTAAACGCTTTAATTGCGATAGAGGAGTGCGCCAAGGTTGCCCCATTTCTCCATTTCTTTTTCTGTTAGCTGTTGAATTGTTATCAATTGTTATTTTACAAAATCCCAGTTTAGAAGGTATTTCTATATTTGGTAAAGAATTTAAAATATCTCAACTAGCTGATGATAAAACTATATTTCTTAAAGACCAAAGTCAAATTCCCTTGTGTATCAATATTATTAATTCTTTCTCTGCAGCTTCAGGTTTATATTTAAATGTATCAAAGTGTGAACTATTCTGTCTTTATGACACTCAACAAACATTGATGCACAATATACCTGTAAAAGAGTGTATCAAGTACCTGGGGATTTTCCTAACTAAAGATAGATTGCTCCGCCAACAACTTAATTTTTTACATAAAATAAAGAAAACAAGAACCATATTTAATTGTTGGCTACAACGAGATCTGTCAATCTATGGGAGAGTACTTATTTCTAAAGCAGAGGGTTTGTCTCGTTGTGTTTATCCCTCTTTATCTTTATTTGTTAGTGACAAAATCTGTGATGATATTGACAAAATTTTACTGCATTTTATTTGGAGGAACAGATCTCACAAAGTTAGGAAATCTGTTTTGTCTAATAGACGCTCTGAGGGTGGACTGGAAGTTTTACATTTAAAAGAATTAGTCAGCTCTTTTAGAATTAGTTGGTTAAAAAAAATGTCTTTGCAGTAATGACTCAATCTGGTACTATATCCCCAATGCCATATTTCGTAGATTAGGCAGTTTAGAGTTTCTTTTAAAATGTAATTTCACCCCTTCTAAATTACCAATTTCTCTCTCCAAATTTCACCAACAAGTTTTACTTGCTTGGAAATTGTGTTATGTGCACAATTTTTCTCCACACAAAGAAATTCTGTGGAATAACTTGAACATTTTAATCCGAAACAAATCATTTTTTATGGATAAGTGGTATGATAGAGGTATTGTTTTTGTTTTGGATTTATTTAAAAATGATGGCAGTATACTGGAATATGAAGAATTTATGATTTTGTATAATTTTCCTCTGCCTGCTAGAACATTCAATTCTGTCATCAAAGCTTTGTCTCCAAGTTATGTGCATTTATTTAAAACACACCTTTTCTTTAATGAGATAAAAACAATTATGCCCAAACTTTTATTGGATGGAGTTAGCCTTATTGATAAAAAATTTAATAGTAAACTTATAAAGCTATTGTTACATTACACAGTTTACACACCCCCTCGATGTAAATTTTTCTGGAATATTTTTTTTGACAGTATTCACTGGAAGAGGGCATGGTTACTCCCAGAGAAGTATTGTATGTCCAATAAAATTAGAGAGGTACACTTTAAGATTCTTCATAATGTTTACCCAACCAACTCACAAATTGCCTCTTTTGTTGATATCTCTGACTTGTGTGTATTTTGTAAAGTTGAGGAAGAAACTTTGCTTCATTTATTCTACCACTGCAATCAGGTTAAGCCTCTTTGGGAGAGCTTGGGTTGTTATCTTTCTCATTTTATCAAATGTGATTTAAACTTTTCATTGAAGGATATATTCCTTTATTTTTCTGGGAGTGACTATGCTATTGATAATGTTGTTAATTTCTTTGTGTTGCATTGTAAATTTTTTATTCACAAAAACAAATTTCTCAAGACTTTGCCTAGATTTGATGTCTTCATTGCTGAGATTTCCCTTATTGTAAAATCTCTTAAACTCATCGATAACAGTAAGAACAACACATTTCTTAAGAACTATGTACGTTTTTTTCCTACTTGTTGAGGAGCTATTTCTTAAGAACTATGTACGTTTTTTTTTTTTTTTTTTTTTTACTACTTGTTGAGGAGCTAGTTTTTTATTTTATTTTATTTATTTATTTTTTGTTAATGTACTCAATGCAGTGCTGTTTCTTCTTTTTTTTTTTTTTATTTAAAAAAAAAAAAAAAAAAGTCTGCGCGTCAGGAACGGAAGTGCTCAAAAATCGCTAAAAATGGGCTTCAACTGTCTCAACTGAGTTCCAATGAGATGGCTCTGTCCACTTCTTATACTGTCTATGTCTGGAACCAAGCAACTAGGTCACTGAATCACAAAAACCTCGGATTTGTTCGGATATGTACAACTCTTTTTCTGTGGCTTGTTTGGAACTACTGTCATTGGAGAAATAGAGCAAAAAACAGAGAATATTTGCAATATTACGTCTAAAATGTCACACAACAATATTCACTCTTTGTTTACTGAACTGTTGTATATCACATTTGCAATCGCGCCAATATTCTGGAAATATTTTGTAATATCATATGTTATAAATATAAAAAAAACTCATACTAGGGACATTTTTTCCACATCTTGAATTTTGGGTGCATATTAATTCCACTCACATTTTGCCCCCCAATCCTACAGGCCTAACATCTGACCGTGCTTCAAGAGAAACATAAAACACGACAATACATCATTAACAGTTTTCTATGCTGTTTTTCGTCATTGGAAAGAGCGACATATTTGGCTTTAAAGCGTGATTTGAAAGAAACTGTGGCAAATGTCTGTGTGAATGTATGCACGTTATAGCCTAGGCTACAAAACATATGCCACCATTAATTATCATTTGAATTAATCTATTGACAGCCTTAAGCTATATTTGAAAACATAATATTGTATAAAGAGGCATGCTGTTTTGACCACTATTCTCTCTAGATTTAACGTTAGTCAAGTTGTCTATAACAAACAGGTTAAACAAGCCATAGCTTACTTTTAGACGTGGTGAATGAGGTTCGAGGTTGTGATGGTCGTGTCCCGATATCCCTTGCCAGTTATTATGCGTACAGCAAATCTTCTTGTATGAATATGGTCAATTTCTAGTGTTTATATTCAAAAAGAAACAAGGCTGGGAGATGTTTTTGTATTTAGCGCGCTCTCCGCGCTGTATGTTTTTCTGTGCTCTGTGCGTCACGCAATCGCGCAGAATCTGATGACTGGCGTCAATGGTTCCGTTGCTTTCATTTTGTTCATCAATTGATGTTGCGATGATTTATATATAAATGTATATGAAGTCATTTTCGAGTCATACAGCTCAAGTCAAGTCAAGCCTCGAGTCATTGGATCTCAAGTCAAAGTCAAGTCAAGTCATTTTCTTAATTTAGTCAAGCAAGTCTCAAATCCTTAAATGTAAGATGACGTAGGAGGTCTGGAAAAAGAGTAAAAGGCTGCGTTCGGAATCGCATACTTCCCTACTATATAGTAGGCGAAAAGAGTAGGCGAGCGAAAAAGTACGTTCGAATCCTCAGTATTCATAAAAGAGTAGGCGAGAATTACCTGGTTGACGTACTAATTATCGCGAGATTTGGACGATAGTGCGTTCGAATATGCCTACTTTCCTACTATATAGTAGGCGAAAACAGTACGTGAGGGAAGCAGTACGTTCGAAACATCAGTATTCCTAAAAGAGTAGGCGAGAAGTTCCCGGATGATCTCCTGCTTTCGCCCAGACATTTGAGTGTTTTTCAGCTTGTACTCATCTATCCCAGGAGGCCACGCGAGAGCATACGTCATTATCAAACATTATGGAGATCAGCGATGACGGGGGTCGGGGGTTTTCAAATGTGAGTAAACGCGGTTACTTATGTGTTAAACTACTATAAACGTTTTAAGTGTTGAAGGTGTAAAGTAGTTAGTTAGTTGTGATTTTGCTGTAAAAACATGTTTTGTATAGCTAGCTAACAGGGGAGCTCTAAGCACACGTAACGTCTCTAAAGTGGATTTACATAACCATATACATCTTAAACACGCTTATTTAAAATGTCTATTTACATCTGAAAGGAAAATATTGTAAGTATTGGCATATTGCAGATGAGCACATCACAACATGAAACAGACATCTGAGTGATGTATGTGTGGCATTATTATAAGATAACGTTAATTCACTGTTGTCAACACTGTTGACATTAGACAAATGTGCTGTAAATAAACAAATCTATAAAGTAACAAAACATGTTTTTATTCAGACTGGTGTGAGCACTGAGGATGAGGAGCCCAGAGCTGAATCTTGGAAACGGTGCCATATGTGTCCCTCCATCTCTCCATCTGCCCTTATTGCCTCAGATTGTGAAGCGCAGCGCAGCAACAAGCTCCGGCACGAAGGCATGGTCACCTCTGGTGAATTCATCAGAATAAAGCCGCAGAATGGGAACCGCTGTGTTGAGATGGCAGTAGGATGTGGGCTTCAGCGCCTGTAAATACATGCTTGTTTGAATAAAGCTTTGTTTCATGTGTTGTTGAATTGTATATGCATTTGTTTATTGTGTGATGGTTACTTTTATTTGTTCTTTTACTCATTTATACATGTTTCGATTGTTGTCAGTATATAAAATATAATTATTTAATGTATGCATTAATTCATTGCTTGACTGACAATTGAGATGTTCACGCGTGTATTCACGAATAACTCATATGACAAAAAATATATTTTGCTTGTTTTATTAAGTTATATAATTTTTAGTATATAAAAAAGTAGTAGGCCTATAATTAAGTATTGGTCAGCATTTAATATTATTTTGTTTAAGTTTTGGGTGGGCTAACAATGCAATTCATTCTGAGGAGCGATACTTACAATTTCCGAGTATAAAGTCAACAGTTTTCTCCAAAGGAGAGATCTCCGAGCAGCTGCACGTCTCCTTGTGCAGACATTACAAACGCCGAGGAAAACTGTTCTAGGTTGTGCTGTCGAGTTACTGATGTTATGAAGTGTTAGTGCATCTGTCGCTCATATAATTTAAACTTATAAACTTATTACATAAAGATCATGGAAAGATACCATAGTTGTATCTAACAATGAACAATCATAATGACAAAACAGAAAACAAAGATCATTGGTTTGTGTACATCATAATATGATATTTATACACAGGAAAAAATAACAATAACAAGGCTAAATATCTTTAAATAGTTCTTCATAATACATTAAAAATTGTTTTGATGTTATAAGTCTGAGGGATGAAACGAGAGGTAAATTCATCAAGAAAAGAGGAAAACTTAAAGGAGAAACGTTATGGGTATAAAATAAAGAAATTAACAACATATTCAAGAGATGACGATTTTGGGATTTCTTAAAAAAAATATCGTCATAAGGATAAAACTGTTGGTCACATTAGTAGGGTTTAAAATATAACAACTTAAATCAACCCTAAATGTATTCACAAAATAAATTGGCAGCTGTTTCTTCAACAATACCACAAAATGAGCAAGTTTCATAAATATCAAGATATTTACAGATAGATGAATTAAACGTGTCGTTCATCTTTTAAGTTGTTGCGCTTGTGATAACGCGTCGTATGGTCACATGATAACGTCAACATGGCGGATGATGTCCGGAACGCATTTCATACTCAACGAGATTTGGCTATAAAGTACCTACTCTTTTAGCGCTCGTAAAGTAAGTACTCACTGAAATTAAGTACCTACTCATTGAGTATGCGATTCCGAACGCAGCCAGAGAGTAGGCTAATAAAGAGCAGACCTGAGTTCTACACGAGGTGTCAGTAAGTTTGTATACACACATCTACAGTCTGACGCTTTCGTTACCTTATGAATTACCTCACTATGCATTTTGAGGACGCAAAAATGAAGGACATGAGCTCTTCGTCAGGACCGTGGCGTCACTATTCTAACCGGCCACGAGAGGACGCAACATATTGCAATATATCTGCAGTGTTGTGGTTCATGTTCATCCACCAAATAAACATACTAATTACATTTAGGCTGTTTATTGTTTCAATACTAAATACTTTTTTTTGGTTAAAAGCATTAGCCTATTCTGTTGAACTGATCAAAGAAAACTCTTCTTACAACCAGGAGATTTGGAAACGTTTACACAGATATTATTTCCCCCATAGTTTAGCCAATTAAATAATATTATTGACCGTGGCAGGCCTAAAGTCACAATAGATACACCAATTATTATTAGCTATATTATTTTACAATACATTTCGTCAGATGCTCCACAAATGCCGTTTCTTAAAAGATTACAGTATTTTCCATAAAGAGAATTTGGCATTGTGCTTTCCTTAAATGTATTATTATTATTTTGACCATTAAAAAGGAGAGTTTTAATTTTAAGATCAGAGAAAAATGGACGGACGAATATGTAAAAGTATGATATTTGGGGTAAAAGGCGAAAGACACAATAATTAACATGATATTGATAATAACCAGCTGACTGACTTTTCAATGTTGACATGACATGGTAAGATTCAGATGGTAAATATCATATATTAAGATGGGTGTCCACTTTAGAGATAATCACCACATTTATAATGAAACCATCATGTTTAAAAAATATATTAATCACATTATATAATTAAACATGATTTATTGTGACTACTGCAAATCTATATTAAATTATAATGGGATCTCATTCAATGTTTTCAGAATATTTACTTTAATAATAAATAATGGTGTTTTTGTATTTTTAAAATGAACATTAATGACAGTATATTTGTTGAACAAAAATGAATTCTTTGATGAATTCACAACTAACCAGCACATGACTGAAAACACAGGGAGAATAAATAGGGAAGCAAATAAAAGAGGGTAACGAGGGAGGACAGGTGGGGCAAATGATTCAATAATCGGGTAACAAGATGGGGGGGGGGGGTTAGACAATCACAGGAGAGCACATGGCACAAGGAAACACACATGACAAGCCATGTGCTCACACCAAACAGGACTAAAACACAAGCACATGGCCAGTAAAACAAATCACCAGCCATGTGCTCACACAAACCCAGACATGAACACAAACTCATAAGCCACAGAAACATGACAACATGAACGCACACAGCTAGTGTTAAACACCACACAGAACAAGACAAAACAGGAGTGTCAGGGCTCTGTCACAAAACCAAGAAATAGACTATATGGAAGTGACAGAACAATGACAAAGGTGATTGTTTTGTCTTAATTTAGACATTATAAAAAAAACATTATTTTAGCTAAAGTATTTGCATCAATACTGTGTGTTTTTTGCCCCAATGCTGTTTTTACCCCGTGTGTCTGTGGTAAAGACCCATCTTGAAACCTTATAAGATTTTTAAACAAAACGTGCACTTTTATGATTTATTTTCACACAAAATCTGTTGCTCCATCAATGTTCAACACAAGCTTTTTTTCTGCAATTATACACTATGGGAGCAGTGAAAAGCACAAAGCTGTAAAGCCTAAAAAGCCTACCAGTTTAGTCGCCTAATTTAACCATTTGTATTCTGTAATCTGAAGTGGAAAAGTAGGCCAAAATCGCAATAGAATATAATATGAGGAGCTTTGACCGATGCACATCTGTTCTGCGAGCATGAGTCGCATTCTTCACGCATGACTGAACGCGTAACGATATCTGTGATACTCGCTGTCTTACACACCATACTTACATGATCCAGATATATAAAAGACATAGTCCTGTGAAGACAAGTGTGTGTACCGACAAAACATGATAGTCGTGCCTCTTACTGTCTCATTGCGGTTTACAGGTCTCTGCTTAAAGATTATTCACCATGTGCATGTTTTATGTAGGAACAATTTACATTTATAGAGAAATATTTTTATACATTGTGTTTTTACTTTTATATTGCGTTTGCCAAAGCTAACTATGGTCGCAAACACTGTCGTTACCATTCGAGTTCAATGGAAATTGCGACAGTTGGCCAACGCTTTTGGAAAACGCATAGGCTACGATTTAACAGGTTAGTTATTGCATCTGGGCCATACTGAAGTTCTGAATTTCTAAAAGTTGTAGAATAGCCTGGCAGAAATTCATTTCTGAGAATAACGATTTTCCTCGAAATGTACGAATATCTAGCCTACCCTGATGTTTTTACTGAGCTCAAAATAAACACATTTTAAACTGTTGAAAGTTACACTTAACACTGAGCACAATTGAATTACGCATACTCATTGGACTATATCCAGGGTCTTTTACATTTTGTTTAACAATGAAAAAATACATTCATCATATTTTCACAAAAACTCTGCCATGTGAGCGATAAAATTAATCACTGGGCATTTAGCTGTCAGTTCAGCCATTTATGCAAATAGAGCTTTTGCTACGAGCCAAGCCTCGGACGCGTGTGTGCGTGTGTGTGTGTTCGTGTGCGTGTGTTTTGGCAGCGCTTTGACTCTGTTGTATTCACTGTTGTCTGTGTGATAAACGCCCCACTGGTCGCGTTGAATGCTCGCTAATTAAAAGCTATAAATTATGTTTCTATAAGGCGCGTCTGTGAGAGAGATAGCGGACTATCAATGACTGCTCTTCAGAATGAGCCGGTAATAGGCCTACTGTCGTAATTAGAAATTAATTAAGAGCAAACGCGATAGGCTAAGTATTTCAGGCTATATATTCCAATTTGACTTTCAATTGTCCTGAATGAGGTCTAAATTAAATGTAACGTGTTACTTTTTTTTCTTGAAAATGTTTGTAGTAAAAGTGTAGTAAGTAACCATGTTTTTGGCGGATTGATTACCATTTGTATAACCACAGTTTTACTAATACCGTGGTTAAACTGGTTAAGTTAATTTGTTAAGGGATACAATGAGTATACAATATGAATAGTAGTGGTAGGTTAGCCTGTTATTAGTATTTACATAGTTTTATATTTAGTGCAGTCAAATATGACATAACATGTTTTGTTTACATAATATATGTGTGTGTATATATATATATATATATATATATATATATATATATATATATATATATATATATATATATATATATATATAATATGTCTATATATTATAATATTATATAGATAGTACAGTGTGTGGCCGTATATAATATTTCTATAATAATATATACACACATATATTATATAAACACATTTTTTAATGACAATGTTAGATGCGATTACTCGATTTGACTGCACTTTAAATTAAATTTAAAGCATTTAGAAGACACTCTCTTATCCACTTGTCAAGCTAATTTGGCTTTGGCTTTAAAAGTGACGCACGCATTTATTTTTTTGCAAAGTATTTTTGTAGGCCTACATGCGATCGAAATTTAGGGTTCAATTTTAGGGGTGGTTTTTTGTGATGTTATAATTTATTAATTATGACATTGTTTTACTAGAAAAAATATGTAGGCCTAAATGGCCAAAGATGTCTGAAGACATGTTTTCAAATTTAATTCTCTCCTCTGTCTTGTTTGTGTCGATGGTGGGTGAATTTGCGCGTGACAGGAGGCAGAATGTTTGATATCTACGCGCACAGGCGCGGAACGGACACTCGTGGCGCGCGGAGCTTTTTGTCATGGATAGGCTCGCGCTCATCTGCGTGATCCCATGTGTTTCCGGTTAGCGACCACTAAGAGTGGTTGTGCACGAGTAGAGCTCCAGAAAAAAAGTGGGTGTCAAAGTTGAGTCTGGTAATGCAGAGGGTGTGCGAAACCTGCGCGCTGTCAGTCCTCTCAAAACGCGCTCGAACTGACAGACAACACTCGAGCGTTATGTCAACAAGTTGACTTACAACATGTGGGGAATTAGCGCGCTGGCACGGATACCTAGATAACGTTATATTTGGAGCAGAACAGGTTATATCCAAGCGCAGGAGCGAGTATCAGCTGTTATGGAGGAGCAGCGGGATCAGGGTGAGGATGACCGTGTTTCTCGGGCCTCTCCGCAACACACGCACAGAAACACGAACTTCTTCATTGATAATATCCTGAGACCGGACTTCGGCTCCAGGCGCGAGCGGGGCGCGCGCGCGTCAGTGCGGGGTGTTTCTGCCAGGCGCGCGCTTTGCCCGGGTTCCAGCTGCAGGAGCGACGGGGTTTCATCATCATTATCATCATCATCATCGTCAGGCTCGTCTCCGGTCAGCGGGCGGGTTCCCGAGGCCGAGAGAGGGAACACAGAGACATGTGGGCTGGTCTCAGAGTCATCCAGTGCTAGCCCAGGTGAAGGTGAAAGCTCCTCGCCCGGGAAAGACTCCCTGTGGCCCGCATGGGTTTATTGCACGAGATACTCTGATCGGCCTTCATCTGGTAAGGCATGGTAACAAATAGGCTATTATACTTCTGTTAAGTGTATTTTCTATCTGTATAGGTCATATATTATTGTGTTACCTAAACTAAAAGCAGGTACATTAAATGTATTTTAATTCCTTTAGGTTTCTGCTATTTTCGATCGTTGCGATTTTACTTTCACGAGCTGGAGAAATATTCGATCTGAGGAAAGCACACACACTGTAGGCTATCGCAAAAAGGGTTTCATCAAACCAGACCTAATTTACCAATTGATGAAACACACACAGGTACAAAAAAGGCCATAATTTACAACATGCACGATCCAGACCTAATAATACACTTTAACATTATGGATTTCCATTTATAAGACAATATTTTTTTAATTATTAATTTGAGTTATTTAATTTATTATTATTATTTACAATTTTAAATGTCGCAAATATTTGCATTACTCATTGAATCAATGCAATTAAGGAAACGTTGACTATAAACGGACAATAATATTATAAATAGAAAAATTATAATAATAACTAGATAGTTAAGCTTCTAAAGCTTGTGAAAGCCTTGACTGAACGTTTAAAATAGTTAAACAAGCTGTAAGTTCGTAGAATTCAACACTGAATTTTTTAAATAACAGGACAATAACATAATAATCGTCGTCATCTTGGAAAAAGTCTTGTCAGACGCATTGAATAAACGTCATTTAATAATAAACGTTATGTAAACGTCTTGCAAGAACGAAAACTAAACTATTTAATTGTTGAATAAATATGTTCAAATCTAAGAAATGAGCAAACATAATATGTTAGTTCGATTGAGCTCGAATTTTATCTTTACGCTTGTGGCTTCGTACGATTATAAGTTAGTGACATTATTAATTAATTTATTCTCGCATATTTAGCTTATTCATTTTAATTTCGTTATTTTTTTTTTAATCAGATGCTATATTTTATTTCTCTTTCTCGTTTAAACATTTAAAATTGAATAAATGGATGAATGTTTTTTTTTTTCATTCCCGTGGAAGGTTGTATAACCTAAAGTCGCTCAGTCTCTTATCTCTTTGCTGAATTTTGCATTTAAGAACTGGACATCACAACGAATATAATTTCAGTGAACACTTTTTAAAATAACCATTTTTTTCTCGATGTGAAGAACTTTTTTTTTTAAATCTAAAGAAGCCTTTGTCGAGGTTCCGTGGATCTTAAAGGTTCTTCATCTAGGCTACTTTTAAAATAAGAAATAATTATGTCTCAGAATTTTTTATTTGTAACACCACCAACATCAATAAAATATAGTTCATATGTCCACAATATTAATGTCTATACACATTGATAATACACAATATCAATTGCCTATGTGTAGAAGTTAAATGAATATATCGGAAGCAACGATTCAGATAAAAATGATTCTGTGGTGAAGTAAATACTACAGAAAAAAACAAATGTAATTTCAACCTAAATAAGTTAGTTCAGGCAAGCATTTAAAAAAAAGTAAATTCTATATTAGTCCTCAATAAGCTTATATGCACTGGAGCATGCAAAATAATAAGGTTAAATGTTCACTGTTTTCCAGCTGTATTTACTCTGTTTTATTGCTTTTGTTGTTGTGTTTAGTAACTTGCTGTTTCGTGTCATCTGGAGTTCATTTTCTATTCATTCTCAAAAATGATCCATTGAATGTTACCGTTATTGTGTATTGAGATCTGTGTGTTCGGGTTTTATTATGAAGATATAATGTCCGTATTATTTACTTAGATGTTCTAAGTTATGCGTACACTTTAAACTTGACTGAATTAAGTTTAAAGTTTACTCAACAAACTTTAACTGACTAAGTTAAATGTAGGCTACTTACTTTTCTTTGTTAATTTTAGTTTATTTAGTTAGGCCTAAGTAGATTTTGCTTAATTCCATGTGTGAAATTTACTTACAAAATCTGTGTGCAAAACCTTGCAAAATTAAGTACATTTACTACTTATTGTTATACTCAGTGATGTTGAAATCAATTGCATGACTGGAATTTCCAAGTTACTGATTGTTGTTTAAATAAGAAGAATCTCTTCTGATGTGCATTTAATCCAGCGGCGTGGCATCATGACAACAATACCAGTGCCCTATTGTGTGTGTAGTCCAGACTGGCTTTGATACTTAATGAGCTGGTTGATATTCATGGATTCCTCTCATTGTTGTCTCCACACAAGGCCCACGGACCCGGAAATTGAAAAAGCAGCATTGCTCCAGTGAGGACAAGCGAGGCAGAACCGCGTTCACGGCCGAGCAGCTGCAGAGACTGAAGAGCGAGTTCCAGGAGAGCCGGTATATCTCGGAGCAGCGGCGCCGGGCCCTGGCCCTCGAGCTCGGCCTCAACGACGCGCAGATCAAGGTCTGGTTCCAGAACAAGCGGGCGAAACTCAAGAAGGCCAGCGGCTTCAAGAACGGGCTGGCGATGCAGCTGATGGCGCAGGGACTGTACAACCATTCCACCAACACCGTTCAGGAACAGGACAGGCACTAGCAGAGCAGCCCGATCTCATGAAAGTGCGTAGGCCTATAGCACGAATTGTATTTAACGCGCAATACTCAAAAAAGAGTTTTTACGCAGTTTTCGCGTGCATATGATACGCACTTTATGGCTTGTAATAGGCCTACGCACGTACTCCACACCAAAGGGACATTTACATATTACCCAAGGGGTTTACAGTGCGTATCATATCCACGTGAGAACATTTTTTTGCGTATAAATTGCACGATAAATACAATTCGTGCTACAGATACGCATTTTTCATGAGATCGTGTTGCAGCAGAGACAAGGAGAGAAAGGACTGAGGGAAGTGAAGCAAGAAAAACTATAGTACTTGACCGGACGTCAAAAATGGGAGATTACAAGTTGTTACTTTATGAACCTTTTTTTGGACGAGCGGGTGATTTTTTTCTAAATAGAAAAATGTGGAATTGATGAAAACGCAGCCCTCTGATTGTGAGGATGCAATTCAAATCGCGTTCTGTTGTTTGAAATTGTTATGTGCCAAATGGAACTTTACATTTCATCAACAATTCTTGTGTTTATGCTGTTAAATCAATATTTATTCGTGCCAAAGATGTTATTCGATTCATGTATTCAGATTACAGTATATGCTACATTTTTTATATTTTTCATTGCTGGTGGGACTTGGGATAATAATGGGAGACTTATCTAATATCAGATATTATTCTTTACAAGATATTGAATACTGTATCCAAATAAAAACATTTTGTACCTGCAAAACGCAGCAATTTATTATCCTGGACTTCTTTTACTTTGTCCCTTTATTATTATATTTTCGCCATTATGTTTACTCAAGTTTCTCACAGTAAAACGACTCGCATAACTTTACATGACAGTCTGTCATGTCAGTTTATATAGAAATATGTAATGCAAGTAAAACACAATATAATGTATTTTAACATCTCCACACAGACAGCGTGATTATCTTGTGCATTTTAACTCAATAGACCATCCAAAACACTAAAAGACTAGAAATAACTGCTCAAAAACTCAAAACAAGACATTACATTTATAATATTGGTAACACTTTACAATAAGGTTTATTGGTTAACATTAATTGATTTATTAACTAACATGAACTAACCATGAAAAATACATTTGTTACTCTATTTGTTCATCTTAGTTGTAAATTTGTAAATACAGCTGTTTATTGTTTGTTCGTGTTAGTTCACAGTGAATTAAATAATGTTAAAACGAGTTTAATAAAGTAGTAATTATTGAAATTAACATTAACAAAGATTAATAAATGCTGTAACCTAAGTGCAGTTCATAATTACTTCATGCTAACTAATGTAACCAATGCTAACTAATGAACCTTATTGTAAAGTGTTACCACAATATTTCAATATAGACTGATAACAACAGATCAGAGTAAAGAAATGTACACGATATTAATTTTATAATTATGTGGGAAGACAAAGACGTGGTGCAAAATATATCGTGTTAACTGAAAGACTACACAACACCTGCATAATAATAATCATAGTCTACGTTTAACAATAATCTTTTGATTGAAGGGAAAGAAAGGCTTGTTATTTCTAAACGATTTAGCCGCTCATCCCCGTTCAGCATGACTCTGGGAGTTTCAGAACAGTATAGGCTAGTGATTTTCTCGATGTTTTGTGGCCATACCTTGCCTTTTTGTAACCGATTAATCAAAGCAATGTCAGAGAGTCGTGAACACCTTATCCAGATGTGAATCACTGTTTGTTTTCTGAAGCTCATAGCCTGAAGCATATGGCATCTGCATCTCTCTCTCTCTCTCTCTCTCTCTCTCTCTCTCTCTCTCTCTCTCTCTCTCTCTCTCTCTCTCTCTCTCTCTCTCTCTCTCTCTCTCTCTCTCTCTCACACACACACACACACACACACACACACGAGACGCGCCCGGGCAGGCTCAGTGAGAGCAGCAATCACACACTGTCAAGTTCAGAAGTGAGTCACACTTCATTGAGATCTAAAACCTATTTAAAACCACAATAGAAATATACTTCAAAATATGTTTGAGAAATAATAAACTTCGACTCCTGTCTATCATCTCTAGCTCGTTTGAAGACATTCAGATTCCGCAACGCGTCACTTTGCCTATTTTGTGGAGGATTTGTAAAGGAATAATATGATGACACGAGCTGTTCCTGCAGATGTTATTCATCATCTATCACTGCATAAATCTCACTTCTCCTCTTGTCTTCCGCCAGGACTGAACCAAGATAACCGGTCACACCAGACAATTACAACAGGAACATTGCTGCGTGTAAAAAGGTTTTATTCACACAGATAAACCCGTAGCATTATCAATATTTACGAGAATATTCGGACTCGATGGAAAAAATCGGCGTCAAAACATGTAGAAACAATTGAAAGAATAGTTGGGACCTATATTAGTATCAAATATATAAACCACATTCATTCAACATTCATTCGTGCACACTTTATACGCAGCATCGTCGTCAATACAGGAATATCGGCTACTTTATATCAGCAGTATTTTAAGTCAACAGACCAATTAATTTAAACTAGCCTACATTATTATTTATGCATTTAGCAGATGCCTTTATCTTGCAACAGAGGAAAATGAGCAATTCATCACAACAAATGCCGCTTGATGTGAAATGCAAAGAAGAGGAAGGTGTGTGTGTGTGTGTGTGTGTGTGTGTGTGTGTGTGTGTGTGTGTTACTTTAGCTGTTGTTTATTATAGGCTGTGTTAGATTCATTAATTATTCTTTGTAGCTTATTTTTATTGTTTAAAATTGTTACATTTTAAATACAAATGCTGTGGACGATTTCATATTACAGCAATATTCATTCTGGCAACTTGCCATGTGACAACGCTGTAAACAATAAGCGTTTACAAAACATATTCATTACTCAAAGTTCTGGGAGAAAGGTGAATGAGAACACATTTGAAGTGTGGGCATTTGAACTATGAATGCTGTTGGTGCAACAACAACAACAACAACAAATCTGTAAGTGTACATTTATAGAACTTCGGAATATAGCTACAAGTAAAACGAAATCCTTGATTTCTGACAATATTGCTTATTTTTATTTAAGAATCGGGTTTTAAACATAAGCCAATCTTGAAAATAAGGGTTTTAATTACAACCAATTAACCTTTTTAAGATCTACAAAAAAAAAAAAAAAAAAACGTTTTTAAGATGGGGCATTTTGGCACTATAATGATATGTTCAACAGCGAGTATGATTAGATATACTGTACATATACAGGCCTATAAGAGCAATGGAAACGTGGTTGAGAAATTTGATTGAACTTCTGCTTTTATTCCTCAGTATTATTATGAGCTCTGACTCTGACTCACCTCTTCATCATTCTCATACCTTTGAACTTACAAAGAGAACATTCAGTCCCCCACTTCATCCTCAACACACACACACACACACACACACACACACACACACACACACACACACACACACACACACATCAGATTTATTAAAAAGCCCACTTGCATAAATGGTTTTTAGCAGTGGTTTTGTTTGTTGCATGTTTGATATGTTTCAACAAACCATTCTTGAATTGTGACATTTGTGAGTTCTGTATCTATAGCTACTGAACCTACTGTTGAAAGATGTCTTCCTTTTTTATTTTCTTCTCAATATTTCTCTCTTAAGATTATTAAACAGACACATTGCCCCCCGGATCTTCAGCGACAGCCTAATTCAAAGTTATGAACTGAAATCGGAAATCCATTTAATTGAAGTCACTTTAGATCGAAGAACAGAATGCTAGAATTATAGCGCAGCTCATGGCTTGTAAAATCATTTAAATGCCATCGATGTAACCTTTCCTTCCCACCTCGAGACAACCAGGCTTGTCGTAGATGTGCATGACGTCACTGTTGTGCACGAGCCATATTTCAGCAGGACAGGTCTCCACTGGCATTCAGTAGGGCTCGGGCCGTGAACGCGCGCGCATCTGTGTCTTGGGTTTCCACCGACAGTATTTCTGGAATGAAGTTGCTGTCGGACCGTGGATAACGCGTTTAAAGCCGGTCACAGCATTGTGTGTGTGTGTGTGTGTGTGTGTGTGTGTGTGTGTGTGTGTGTGTGTGTGTGTGTGTGTGTGTGTGTGTGTGTGTGTGTCTGGTCCACCGCGCATCAGTCCTCCCCTGAAACCCCCTCGCCAAGCGCGCATATGTTAGGCTACTATGCGAATACAACGAATCACTTTATTTTTAAATTATGATATATGTAGGCTATTTGGCAATCGGTTAATGTCCTTTAAGGAACATGACTGTCTGTGTGCGTATAGACAGACAAACTAGTTTTTAACTCTGGGAAGAGTCTGCTGAGACAAATGATCATATTGTGTTGGCACTATACTGAGAAATAAAACAGGAATATTTAAAAATTATAGGCCCGGAATAAAGAGGTTAATCAAACATTATTTGAATGAACTGCAACCTCAAAAGAATGTTCTATTTGCAAGTTTCCTGGCAAAAAAAGTATGGGAACATTCTGAGAAAGTTCAACTAAAGTCACTAAAGACGAACTGATTAAGACTGGTATGGGAAAGGTGGTGATAAGACGGGGCTAAAGGCGCAACAGGGTAAAAGGCGCCTTTGATTTATTTTCGTCTAAACCACTAGATGGCACAAAACTGGCCTCAGCACTTTCCATAGCTCCAACACAATCTCATGAAAGTGCGTATCTATACCACGAATGTTATTTCTCGTGCCAATTATACGCCAAAAATGGTTTTAGCGTGCATATGCTACGCACTTAAAACCCCTTGGGTAGGATTAGGGTGGGGAGTGCGTGCGTATTACACGCCATAAAGTGCGTATCATATGCACGCAAAAACTATTTTCGGCGTATAAATGGCACGAGAAATAACATTCGTTGTATAGATACGCACTCGCTCTTCAAGATGCACGTGGATTTTTGTCTGATCCGCGATTCCGCAAAATTGATTCTGCGCTAATTTCATCTAATATTTTATGTTTTTTTTAAATGTTATAGATTTAAGTAGCAAATGAGAAATTAATTAATATATTTTGAGACAAAGGTCCTGTTAATGATTTTCAGTTTTGTTCCAGGTGGCCTAATTAAAGCCACAGTTCTTCAGTAACAGAATGTAAAAGTATGGTATTTTGGGTAAAGGGCGAAAGACACAATAATTAACATGATAATAAACAGCTGACTGACTTTTCCATTTGTTGACATGACACGGTTAGATTCAGATGGTAAATATAATATATTAAGATGGGTGTCCACTTTAGAGATAACCACCATATTTATAATGAAACCATCATGTTTAAAAATATGATATATCATATAATAAAATATATGTATTTGTCACTACTGTAAATCTATTTTAAATTATTATGGGATCTCCTTCAATGCTTTCAGAATTCAAAATTTTGATTCTGTATTTTTAAAATACATTTTTATATGAACATATTTTAATGACATGTTTATTGAACATATTGAACAGTTTAAAAAAACAGAAAATAGTACAAACGTTGCTACAGTGATTGTTTTGAACAAGTATTAACTTGCTTAGACATTATTAAAAACGTATTATTTTATCTAAAGTATTTGCATCAATACTGTGTGTCATTTACCCCGTGTGTCTGTGGGGTAAAATATCCTCCTTGAAATACATTTATAAGATTTTTAAACAAAAACAAATTATGATTTCTTTTCACACAAAATCTGTTGCTCAATTAATGTTCAATACAAACATACTTTTTTTCTGCAATCAGAAGCTATGGGATTTGTGGAAAGCACATTTATCTTAAGGTGTGCCTTTAGCCCCTTTGTACAATATGTTTACATGTATAATAATAATCTGTTTTAGGTTGCTAAACAGTGGTGGGACATTATACTACAGGTGTGGTATAACTAATGGTTCAACTCTGAATTCTGATTGGATGAGTCTTGTTCATTGAAAAGCCATTATTCAACCCATCTAATGTCACTGCTCCTACTGCTACTTCAATGATATAGGTCAACCATAAACAGCCTACAATTAGACAAATGAAATATATATACTTGCTATATTCTGATTTTTGAAAATCATAGAAAAAAATGATCACATTGAACTTCACAGTGTCAGGTTTGTGCAGGATGCTGAAGACGAGGACACGGGTACTTGAATGCAGTTAGTTTATTAACTAAATAAACTTTCAGGAACATACAGGAACAACAGAAAACACTCCAGGACTTCAAATCACACAACCATACATTGACGACGACCAACAAACACTGAGGGAAAACACAGGGCTTAAAAGAACTGGGACTAATGGGATAATAAACTGAACACAGGTGAATAAACTGAACACAAACGAGGAGCGGGAAAACTAACAGGACTAAACCAAAAATCACAGAGACAGGGGGAAACCAGATCACAAAACAGAACTCATAACACACTGAAACGTGACAGTACCTCCCCCCTCCCTGAAGGCGCGTCCTCGCGCCGTATAACATCCAAAGGGGTGGGAGGGTGGGTGCCCTGGAGGCTGATGAGGGCGTGGTGGTACAGGAACAGGAAGCCTCCAGGGCGGAGCTGGTAGCTCGGGGATCCGGGGTGGAACAGGCTGTGGACGTGGCCATGGCGGAGCAGGCTGTGGGCGTGGCCAGGGCGGAGCAGGCTGTGGGCGTGGCCAGGGCGGAGCTGTCGGACCCTCGGGCGTCCAGGGCGGAGCTGTCGGACCCTCGGGCGTCCAGGGCGGGGCTGTCGGACCCTCGGGCGTCCAGGGCGGAGCTGTCGGACCCTCGGGCGTCCAGGGCGGCGAGGACCCTTCGGCTGGCCATGGCGGAGATATTTCTTCAGGTGGCCATGGCGGTGAAGACCCTTCGGGTGGGCGCCCCCCCAAAATTTTAATGGGGAAATTGACAGGAAAGGGGGGATCCGGCAGCAAAGAGGGTCTTGGGCTGGGCAGGACCAGCGGAGGATCAGTGGGCTCTGGCGCAGGATCAACGGAGGATCAGTGGGCTCTGGCGCAGGATCAACGGGCTCTGGCGCAGGATCAACGGGCTCTGGCGCAGGACTTGACGGGACCAGCACATCATGGGACTCGGAACTGGATGGGGCCAGCACATCATGGGACTCGGAACTGGACGGAACCAGCGGCGAAGGAAACTCTGGGCTGGACGGGACCAGCGGCGAAGGAAACTCTGGGCTGGAGGTGGAAGTAAGACCTGGGACTGAAGACCGGAGAGGGAAAACTGATTTTAACGCTGATCGCACGGATTGGAGCGCCGTATCCGCCATTTTTGCCCCCAGGTCCCTACTGTTAGAAACCAGCTTGCGGGCTCGGGGCCACACGAGAGTCTCAGGCTGAACAGCAGGGAAGCGAGGAACCCCTGGGGCTGGCTCTGTGCTGGAACGAAACTCTGGCTGGATGGTTGTCGTGACGTGCAGGCTTGGGAAGAATGATGTGGAATGCAGGCTCGGTGGGGTTGGCGTGGATTTCAGGCTGAATGTCTCCCACAGTAAAAGTCGGGTGGCTCAACCAAAGGGCATGGTCTATGTATTGAGCCAGGGAAAAATGAATCTTCCCACCTGGCAAACAAGACCGGAGAGGTTCATTTAAACCTATCCTAAATAAGTCCTTAAGAGCCACATCATTGAAGCCCAACAGATGAGAGCGTTCGCAAAACTCTACCACATAATCCTCTATGGTGAGGTCTCCTTGACGCAGGCTCAGGAGAGACAGAACTGCTGGATCCATAGCTTCGAATATCTGTTTCCTTAGGTCAAGCCTTCTGTCGGTACGGTTGGTCGTTCTGTCAGGTTTGTGCAGGATGCTGAAGACGAGGACACGGGTACTTGAATGCAGTTAGTTTATTAACTAAATAAACTTACAGGAACAACAGAAAACACTCCAGGACTTCAAATCACACAACCATACATTGACGACGACCAACAAACACTGAGGGAAAACACAGGGCTTAAAAGAACTGGGACTAATGGGATAATAAACTGAACACAGGTGAATAAACTGAACACAAACGAGGAGCGGGAAAACTAACAGGACTAAACCAAAATCACAGAGACAGGGGGAAACCAGATCACAAAACAGAACTCATAACACACTGAAACGTGACACACAGCACATAAATTAAATGTATAAATGAAAAGTTTATCTGGCACACCCTACATAAACAAGCCGTAAATATTGGCAGCCACATTAAAAAATGATCACTTTTATTGAATAGAATTTTAAAATAACACTGCGATTATTCTGAGATTAAAAATGTAAGGGACATGGATGAGAAGGGCTTGAAATAAGCAGCTCAAGCACTGACTGTATCTAAATACATGCACTGATAATGACTGTCAAAGCAAATAATCACTTCTGTAATGTTTTGTAAAGTCTGATGCACACACTAATATTTATAAAATAAATAACACACTCAACAAAGGTTATGAAAAGTTTAAATACTAGGGAACCAGGAGAGAATTAGCAACAGAGTTTAAAATCCAGGAAATACTTTGAGACTGATCACAGGGTGACTTAAAGAGGACACTGAGAGTGCTTTCTTCATCTCTGAAGGGTTTCATTACTGTGGATCGGATCTGATATGACAGTAACACAGCAGTACTGGGTAATTATATAGGCCTACCAACATCATTAATACACATCCCGAAGTCCCCATACTGGCAGGAGGGAGCACTCACATCAGATGAAACGCTCTCGCCCTGCAGGCAAACGGATACCACCGGCAGACTGCAAGATCCTCAAGTGCAACACAGATATTTATTATCCAACTAAAAACATATCTGTTAAAAATCACATGTGATATTTTTACTTTTCATTGTGTTTTATTTAAATAATAGATAATAAACTGTTAAATGTTACTCTTTATTGTAGACAATACTAAATATTAGAGATGCACCGATGTATCGGCCACCGATATTTATTTGGTGGTTTTTGAACAATATAAAATCATCTGCATATCATAAAAAATGAAGGCACTGAGAGGTATAATGTCGGTTGCATAATCCAACATTGTCTCTGGGTAAAATAATTAAATTGTACAAAATATAGCAGAGCTGCACATTAAGGACTTCCCTGGGCCAGCGTGAACTGCTGCAATCCTTACGCCAGTTTATCCTTTCAACATGTTTTTAAGCCTAGCCAATTTAAAGATTCAAGCACAAGGAGATGCGAGAGAGAACTCACCGTGTGAGAAGTTGTGTGTGTGCACACATCCAAAGCGTGCGCCGGGAAAGCAGCGTCTCAGACATCAGCGCCAATACTGACCTGAGCTCTCTTTCACTTCTTCTTGAGCATTAATGGACACATTCACACAAAATTATATCAAAATGCCCATCTTGACGAGTATCCTAAACACAGAGGGTTATGGCTGAAGTGAAAGTAAACAGTTGAGAAATACAACGCATGTGTGTATCAGTATATTGGATCCGTGCAGCTCTTAAAGTGACAGAGGCCTAATATTGCTTCTGCGCTGCTGTCTGTGTTTTAATGTCCATCAAACAACAAAAGACAAAACACTACTCTTAACTAAATAACTTTTGTACCTTTAAAATATTTAATTTATACAGCAGTGTTATATTTGATTACTTTATAGTGATGCACCGATATAAAAATTTTGTCTGATACCGATAATCGATAACCGATAACCCTTTATATTTGACAGCCGACAACCAAAAGATATTGACAGATAAATCTAGATCCAAGTTTTTATTTAATTTTTGAGAGCCTGATTACAAAAACAAAAGTCTCACCATTGAAATTCATGTCCCCAAGCACACAATTATAATAATGTTCTCATTATAATTTTATGTAGCTTATATGACAGACTTGCGCTGCTCATGTTGCACTGAACTGTATTTTCCTTTTTCAAAGTGATTCCAATCATATTTCAAGCAATTCAAAACCTTCATGTTGAACAGTGCATCTGAAGTGTCTCAGCTGGAGGAAATAATAGGTTATTTATCGGCTTTAATATATCAGCCAAATTTTCTTATTGAGCCAATAACAATAACATTAAAAATGAAAATATATCGGCCGATACCGATATGGTGGCCGATATATCGTGCATTCCTTCTTTATTCGATTTCTGTATCTGAAAATGTTAGACCTACAAAATCACTGTTTATTTCATTTGCATCTTTGTTCTGTTGTATTTATGTTTACCTGTTGAATGTTCAATGGATCCAGTCCATGTTCACTGAGGATAATTTAATGATGCAGCAATAAACTGCTATACCTCAATGCATGCATTTTTTAACTTTGATTATTTAAAACTTGATCAAAGCAATAATCTATTTTAATGACAAATTTATATCGGTATCAGTATTGGAATCGGCTCATATTTGTTAAAATCGGTATCAGTCCAAAAAAAAAAAATCTAAAAAAATATGAAGAAACAAAGTTATTTCAACGAAAATACATCAAATGTAAAGTGGAATGCAGGAAATTGTGGGAATGTCAATTTATGGTTTTTCACTGTAAATTATTGTTCTTTTTCACTTACAAAAACTGTAAATTTAAAAATACATTAAATGTACAGTTAAATCTATTCACCGTATATGGTACAGAAACTTTCTGTTAACCAATTAACAGTTGTCTTTTAAAGTTAAAATCAAAATAATTTTTTACATTGTAGCTAGTATACCTCAATGCATTTGTTTTGAACTTTGCCAATTTAAAACATGATCAAAGCAATAATCTATTTAATGACAAAATTTACATTGGTATCATCAAGAATCGGCTAATAGTTGTTAAAATCGGTCTCGGCCCAAAAACAATTCCTTGGTGCTTCCCTATATTATATTCATATATCCACATCAATCCGTAACTTTCTACATTTTTCAATTGTCTTCGAAAATGAACAAAAGAACCAGAATTACAAATCCGCAAAAAAAAAAAAACGCACAGGAAAGCATAAAATAGCGATATTTAGCGCATGTCAATCAATGGTCTCCACCCCTCACTTTAACACACAGCACATCTGTACAGAAGAATATACGGAAAATTCCTTTTCTGACATCCAGTGTTGATGCAGTGCAGACTAGTCTAAATTGCAGTGTGTGCACGTCTGCAGGATGTCAGAAACTACCTATTATTATTATTATTATTTCTCAGAGCGGACAGAGAGAGAGCGGACATACGGCCTCACACACACACACACACAGTCAGACGAGGATGAGCCAAGTGCAAACAAGACTGAGCCCCGGATAGCAGTAATAAATCTCCGGCTGGGATCAGATGCTATCAGCCAGTCAGTGGTCAACCACAACATGACAGGAGTCATCCATAAAAACATTCACACTGAGAGGGATGATTCCTGAGGAAAACAGAGATACTATCAGACAGAAAACAGTGACACTGAACAGAATAGCCTTAGGCTATCACACACTCCTTTTTTAAACGGTTTCATGTTTAAGCTGAACATAATAAGTTGCATCATTATTATATGTTATTATCTATTATTAATTATGTCAAGAGTGAAACGAAGCACGGTATAATTTCACGTTTCTAAAAGTGTTCTCCGCAAGCGCAGCTGAAATGGCCTTATGAGCCCCACACACTCATTTATCATTGTTTTAGTGACATCAGCTGATAAATGTGTGTGTGAGAGGGATCAGGAAAAGGGGAGCACATGCTCTCTGACCTTTAGATTGGCGCGTAAAGCATCGGGAGAGAGCATTATGGGATTGCTCGCATCACTGCTTTTGAGAGCTATACGTGTAGCGAGGCTGTTGCCATGGAAACAGTGTCTCAACTCGTTTTAAAGTGAATGATAAATTCGCTCCACAGATTATCTATTGCTCCACGGTTCATTATAAACCATCTAAGTTAAAGGCCTAGACAATGGTGGGCGAGGAACACAAATTAAGTACTTGATAAAAGTACGGATACCCTGATTCAAAGCAGTGTGACAATACATGAAAATAATATGGTAAGAAATAGTTTGCAGTATCAAGCAGCATAACGATCTGTTTCATACAGCTACAAGATATGTGGAAATGAATGACAACGAAAGCCAGACACATTCAATTTACAAATAGCTGCTTACAGTCAAACCAAAACTTACTCAGACACCTTCAACATTTCTCACATTATCACAGTTTAATCGCTATAGTTTAGAAAATGATAATAAAATATGAGAAGAACTCAGAGTTATTAAATCAGTTGATATTTCTCTGGTTTTGTCCGTCCTTCTGTTAGACTCTCACATATGAATTATGTTGAATATCTGTCAGCTGTTAAATTTAACTACACAATTAGATAATACCAGTTTAGCTCGACCAATCACCAAGCAATGCTTCATGTTGTTCAGTCTGTGGTGTAAAAGATCGCATTAGCAATTCAAGAAAAAGCACTTCAGCAAAACATGATCAGCTCAAAGTGTCCGAATCATTTCTGGTCCCAAATTTTTAGACATTTTTCTGGTAGTCACTGTATGAAGAATTATTGGGTATAATATGTCACATTTACATTATTTTGCTCTCCTCACTTACATTAATGAACTATAGTGTCCTGCACACACTAGTAAAGAAATATCAAAAATGATATCTGGTGTCTGAACAATGTTTGGTTTGACTGTACATTAAAAGCAAGCAAGTGTCCCGGAGCTGATGTCATTTCTGCGGTTCAGATGTTCGGAATGTTTGGAATGTTCGGAGGAGTAAAACGCATTATATTATATACTTTGGAATGTAGAGAAGAAAAGTAACAGTTTAAATATATCACAATAAGAATACTCAGAAATGTTTTTTGCTCTCTATCGGAAACAATAATTTCTGCTTTGGCTTTGCTTGAAAAAAATTCTCATTGGTACAGTGAAAACAGACTAAGTAACTGTGAATATTGTGTCTATAATGTAAGTTAATCAATATTAGCTTTTTATTTATTGAACTGTTTAATATGTGTAACATTGAATATGTCACTCGACATGCACAATTTCTTTTTGTGATTCTTTATTTATTAAACATTTTGTGTGTATAACTATTCACAACAAAGCCCAAGAACCGCCCACAACCATAAGACTAAATAAAAAATAAATAAAATGACAAGAAAAATTGGTCCCACTTTATATTAAGTGGCTTTTAAGTATTATGTACTTACATTGAAAAATATGTACTTATTGTGTAAAACACTTGTGCTGCTATTGAGGTGTGATGTAAGGTTAGGGTCAGGTGTGTGTGATACGGGTGAGGTTAGCGTCAGGTGTGTGTGTGATACGGGTAAGGTTAGGGTCAGGTGTGTGTGATACGGGTAAGGTTAGGGTCAGGTGTGTGTGACACGGGTAAGGTTAGGGTCAGGTGTGTGTGATACGGGTGAGGTTAGGGTCAGGTGTGTGTGATACGGGTAAGGTTAGGGTCAGGTGTGTGTGATACGAGTAAGGTTAGGGTCAGGTGTGTGTGATACGAGTAAGGTTAGGGTCAGGTGTGTGTGATACGAGTAAGGTTAGAGGCAGGTGTGTGTGACACGGATAAGGTTAGGGTCAGGTGTGTGTGATACGGGTGAGGTTAGGGTCAGGTGTGTGTGATACGGGTAAGGTTAGGGTCAGGTGTGTGTGATACGAGTAAGGTTAGGGTCAGGTGTGTGTGATTTGGGTAAGGTTAGGGTCAGGTGTGTGTGACACGGGTAAGGTTAGGGTCAGGTGTGTGTGACACGGGTAAGGTTAGGGTCAGGTGTGTGTGATACGGGTGAGGTTAGGGTCAGGTGTGTGTGATACGGGTAAGGTTAGGGTCAGGTGTGTGTGATACGAGTAAGGTTAGGGTCAGGTGTGTGTGATACGAGTAAGGTTAGGGTCAGGTGTGTGTGATTTGGGTTAGGGTCAGGGTCAGGTGTGTGTGATACGGGTAAGGTTAGGGTCAGGTGTGTGTGATACGACTAAGGTTAGGGTCAGGTGTGTGTGATACGAGTAAGGTTAGGGTCAGGTGTGTGTGATTTGGGTAAGGTTAGGGTCAGGTGTGTGTGATACGGGTGAGGTTAGCGTCAGGTGTGTGTGTGATACGGGTAAGGTTAGGGTCAGGTGTGTGTGACACGGGTAAGGTTAGGGTCAGGTGTGTGTGACACGGGTAAGGTTAGGGTCAGGTGTGTGTGATTTGGGTAAGGTTAGGGTCAGGTGTGTGTGATACGGGTAAGGTTAGGGTCAGGTGTGTGTGATACGGGTGAGGTTAGCATCAGGTGTGTGTGATACGGGTAAGGTTAGGGGCAGGTGTGTGTGATACGAGTAAGGTTAGAGGCAGGTGTGTGTGTGATACGAGTAAGGTTAGGGGCAGGTGTGTGTGATACGGGTAAGGTTAGGGGCAGGTGTGTGTGATACGGGTAAGGTTAGGGGCAGGTGTGTGTGCTACGAGTAAGGTTAGGGTCAGGTGTGTGTGATACGGGTAAGGTTAGGGTCAGGTGTGTGTGACACGGGTAAGGTTAGGGGCAGGTGCGTGTGATACGGGTAAGGTTAGGGGCAGGTGTGTGTGATACGAGTAAGGTTAGGGTCAGGTGCGTGTGATACGGGTAAGGTTAGGGTCAGGTGCGTGTGATACGGGTAAGGTTAGGGGCAGGTGTGTGTGATACGGGTAAGGTTAGGGTCAGGTGTGTGTGATACGGGTGAGGTTAGGGTCAGGTGTGTGTGATACAGGTAAGGTTAGGGTCAGGTGCGTGTGATACGAGTAAGGTTAGGGTCAGGTGTGTGTGATACGAGTAAGGTTAGGGTCAGGTGTGTGTGATTTGGGTAAGGTTAGGGTCAGGTGTGTGTGATACGGGTGAGGTTAGCGTCAGGTGTGTGTGTGATACGGGTAAGGTTAGGGTCAGGTGTGTGACACGGGTAAGGTTAGGGTCAGGTGTCTGTGACACGGGTAAGGTTAGGGTCAGGTGTGTGTGATTTGGGTAAGGTTAGGGTCAGGTGTGTGTGATACGGGTGAGGTTAGCGTCAGGTGTGTGTGACATGGGTAAGGTTAGGGACGAGTAAGGTTAGGGTCAGGTGTGTGTGATACGGGTAAGGTTAGGGTCAGGTGTGTGTGATACGAGTAAGGTTAGAGGCAGGTGTGTGTGATACGAGTAAGGTTAGGGGCAGGTGTGTGTGATACGGGTAAGGTTAGGGTCAGGTGTGTGTGACACGGGTAAGGTTAGGGTCAGGTGCGTGTGATACGGGTAAGGTTAGGGGCAGGTGTGTGTGTGATACGGGTAAGGTTAGGGTCAGGTGTGTGTGATACGAGTAAGGTTAGAGGCAGGTGTGTGTGATACGAGTAAGGTTAGGGGCAGGTGTGTGTGATACGGGTAAGGTTAGGGGCAGGTGTGTGTGATACGGGTAAGGTTAGGGGCAGGTGTGTGTGCTACGAGTAAGGTTAGGGTCAGGTGTGTGTGATACGGGTAAGGTTAGGGTCAGGTGTGTGTGATACGGGTGAGGTTAGGGTCAGGTGTGTGTGATACAGGTGAGGTTAGCGTCAGGTGTGTGTGACATGGGTAAGGTTAGGGACGAGTAAGGTTAGGGTCAGGTGTGTGTGATACGGGTAAGGTTAGGGTCAGGTGTGTGTGATACGAGTAAGGTTAGAGGCAGGTGTGTGTGATACGAGTAAGGTTAGGGGCAGGTGTGTGTGATACGGGTAAGGTTAGGGTCAGGTGTGTGTGACACGGGTAAGGTTAGGGTCAGGTGCGTGTGATACGGGTAAGGTTAGGGGCAGGTGTGTGTGATACGGGTAAGGTTAGGGTCAGGTGTGTGTGATACGAGTAAGGTTAGAGGCAGGTGTGTGTGATACGAGTAAGGTTAGGGGCAGGTGTGTGTGATACGGGTAAGGTTAGGGGCAGGTGTGTGTGATACGGGTAAGGTTAGGGGCAGGTGTGTGTGCTACGAGTAAGGTTAGGGTCAGGTGTGTGTGATACGGGTAAGGTTAGGGTCAGGTGTGTGTGATACGGGTGAGGTTAGGGTCAGGTGTGTGTGATACGGGTGAGGTTAGCGTCAGGTGTGTGTGATACGGGTAAGGTTAGGGGCAGGTGTGTGTGATACGAGTAAGGTTAGAGGCAGGTGTGTGTGATACGAGTAAGGTTAGGGTCAGGTGTGTGTGATACGGGTAAGGTTAGGGTCAGGTGTGTGTGATACGGGTGAGGTTAGCGTCAGGTGTGTGTGTGATACGGGTAAGGTTAGGGTCAGGTGTGTGTGATACGGGTAAGGTTAGGGTCAGGTGTGTGTGACACGAGTAAGGTTAGGGTCAGGTGTGTGTGATACGGGTGAGGTTAGGGTCAGGTGTGTGTGATACGGGTAAGGTTAGGGTCAGGTGTGTGTGATACGAGTAAGGTTAGGGTCAGGTGTGTGTGATACGAGTAAGGTTAGGGTCAGGTGTGTGTGATACGAGTAAGGTTAGAGGCAGGTGTGTGTGACACGGATAAGGTTAGGGTCAGGTGTGTGTGATACGGGTGAGGTTAGGGTCAGGTGTGTGTGATACGGGTAAGGTTAGGGTCAGGTGTGTGTGATACGAGTAAGGTTAGGGTCAGGTGTGTGTGATTTGGGTAAGGTTAGGGTCAGGTGTGTGTGACACGGGTAAGGTTAGGGTCAGGTGTGTGTGACACGGGTAAGGTTAGGGTCAGGTGTGTGTGATACGGGTGAGGTTAGGGTCAGGTGTGTGTGATACGGGTAAGGTTAGGGTCAGGTGTGTGTGATACGAGTAAGGTTAGGGTCAGGTGTGTGTGATACGAGTAAGGTTAGGGTCAGGTGTGTGTGATTTGGGTTAGGGTCAGGGTCAGGTGTGTGTGATACGGGTAAGGTTAGGGTCAGGTGTGTGTGATACGACTAAGGTTAGGGTCAGGTGTGTGTGATACGAGTAAGGTTAGGGTCAGGTGTGTGTGATTTGGGTAAGGTTAGGGTCAGGTGTGTGTGATACGGGTGAGGTTAGCGTCAGGTGTGTGTGTGATACGGGTAAGGTTAGGGTCAGGTGTGTGTGACACGGGTAAGGTTAGGGTCAGGTGTGTGTGATACGGGTGAGGTTAGCGTCAGGTGTGTGTGTGATACGGGTAAGGTTAGGGTCAGGTGTGTGTGATACGGGTAAGGTTAGGGTCAGGTGTGTGTGACACGGGTAAGGTTAGGGTCAGGTGTGTGTGATACGGGTGAGGTTAGGGTCAGGTGTGTGTGATACGGGTAAGGTTAGGGTCAGGTGTGTGTGATACGAGTAAGGTTAGGGTCAGGTGTGTGTGATACGAGTAAGGTTAGGGTCAGGTGTGTGTGATACGAGTAAGGTTAGAGGCAGGTGTGTGTGACACGGATAAGGTTAGGGTCAGGTGTGTGTGATACGGGTGAGGTTAGGGTCAGGTGTGTGTGATACGGGTAAGGTTAGGGTCAGGTGTGTGTGATACGAGTAAGGTTAGGGTCAGGTGTGTGTGATTTGGGTAAGGTTAGGGTCAGGTGTGTGTGACACGGGTAAGGTTAGGGTCAGGTGTGTGTGACACGGGTAAGGTTAGGGTCAGGTGTGTGTGATACGGGTGAGGTTAGGGTCAGGTGTGTGTGATACGGGTAAGGTTAGGGTCAGGTGTATGTGATACGAGTAAGGTTAGGGTCAGGTGTGTGTGATACGAGTAAGGTTAGGGTCAGGTGTGTGTGATTTGGGTTAGGGTCAGGGTCAGGTGTGTGTGATACGGGTAAGGTTAGGGTCAGGTGTGTGTGATACGACTAAGGTTAGGGTCAGGTGTGTGTGATACGAGTAAGGTTAGGGTCAGGTGTGTGTGATTTGGGTAAGGTTAGGGTCAGGTGTGTGTGATACGGGTGAGGTTAGCGTCAGGTGTGTGTGTGATACGGGTAAGGTTAGGGTCAGGTGTGTGTGACACGGGTAAGGTTAGGGTCAGGTGTGTGTGACACGGGTAAGGTTAGGGTCAGGTGTGTGTGATTTGGGTAAGGTTAGGGTCAGGTGTGTGTGATACGGGTAAGGTTAGGGTCAGGTGTGTGTGATACGGGTGAGGTTAGCATCAGGTGTGTGTGATACGGGTAAGGTTAGGGGCAGGTGTGTGTGATACGAGTAAGGTTAGAGGCAGGTGTGTGTGATACGAGTAAGGTTAGGGGCAGGTGTGTGTGATACGGGTAAGGTTAGGGGCAGGTGTGTGTGATACGGGTAAGGTTAGGGGCAGGTGTGTGTGCTACGAGTAAGGTTAGGGTCAGGTGTGTGTGATACGGGTAAGGTTAGGGTCAGGTGTGTGTGACACGGGTAAGGTTAGGGGCAGGTGCGTGTGATACGGGTAAGGTTAGGGGCAGGTGTGTGTGATACGAGTAAGGTTAGGGTCAGGTGCGTGTGATACGGGTAAGGTTAGGGTCAGGTGCGTGTGATACGGGTAAGGTTAGGGGCAGGTGTGTGTGATACGGGTAAGGTTAGGGTCAGGTGTGTGTGATACGGGTGAGGTTAGGGTCAGGTGTGTGTGATACAGGTAAGGTTAGGGTCAGGTGCGTGTGATACGAGTAAGGTTAGGGTCAGGTGTGTGTGATACGAGTAAGGTTAGGGTCAGGTGTGTGTGATTTGGGTAAGGTTAGGGTCAGGTGTGTGTGATACGGGTGAGGTTAGCGTCAGGTGTGTGTGTGATACGGGTAAGGTTAGGGTCAGGTGTGTGACACGGGTAAGGTTAGGGTCAGGTGTCTGTGACACGGGTAAGGTTAGGGTCAGGTGTGTGTGATTTGGGTAAGGTTAGGGTCAGGTGTGTGTGATACGGGTGAGGTTAGCGTCAGGTGTGTGTGACATGGGTAAGGTTAGGGACGAGTAAGGTTAGGGTCAGGTGTGTGTGATACGGGTAAGGTTAGGGTCAGGTGTGTGTGATACGAGTAAGGTTAGAGGCAGGTGTGTGTGATACGAGTAAGGTTAGGGGCAGGTGTGTGTGATACGGGTAAGGTTAGGGTCAGGTGTGTGTGTGACACGGGTAAGGTTAGGGTCAGGTGCGTGTGATACGGGTAAGGTTAGGGGCAGGTGTGTGTGTGATACGGGTAAGGTTAGGGTCAGGTGTGTGTGATACGAGTAAGGTTAGAGGCAGGTGTGTGTGATACGAGTAAGGTTAGGGGCAGGTGTGTGTGATACGGGTAAGGTTAGGGGCAGGTGTGTGTGATACGGGTAAGGTTAGGGGCAGGTGTGTGTGCTACGAGTAAGGTTAGGGTCAGGTGTGTGTGATACGGGTAAGGTTAGGGTCAGGTGTGTGTGATACGGGTGAGGTTAGGGTCAGGTGTGTGTGATACAGGTGAGGTTAGCGTCAGGTGTGTGTGACATGGGTAAGGTTAGGGACGAGTAAGGTTAGGGTCAGGTGTGTGTGATACGGGTAAGGTTAGGGTCAGGTGTGTGTGATACGAGTAAGGTTAGAGGCAGGTGTGTGTGATACGAGTAAGGTTAGGGGCAGGTGTGTGTGATACGGGTAAGGTTAGGGTCAGGTGTGTGTGACACGGGTAAGGTTAGGGTCAGGTGCGTGTGATACGGGTAAGGTTAGGGGCAGGTGTGTGTGATACGGGTAAGGTTAGGGTCAGGTGTGTGTGATACGAGTAAGGTTAGAGGCAGGTGTGTGTGATACGAGTAAGGTTAGGGGCAGGTGTGTGTGATACGGGTAAGGTTAGGGGCAGGTGTGTGTGATACGGGTAAGGTTAGGGGCAGGTGTGTGTGCTACGAGTAAGGTTAGGGTCAGGTGTGTGTGATACGGGTAAGGTTAGGGTCAGGTGTGTGTGATACGGGTGAGGTTAGGGTCAGGTGTGTGTGATACGGGTGAGGTTAGCGTCAGGTGTGTGTGATACGGGTAAGGTTAGGGGCAGGTGTGTGTGATACGAGTAAGGTTAGAGGCAGGTGTGTGTGATACGAGTAAGGTTAGGGTCAGGTGTGTGTGATACGGGTAAGGTTAGGGTCAGGTGTGTGTGATACGGGTGAGGTTAGCGTCAGGTGTGTGTGTGATACGGGTAAGGTTAGGGTCAGGTGTGTGTGATACGGGTAAGGTTAGGGTCAGGTGTGTGTGACACGGGTAAGGTTAGGGTCAGGTGTGTGTGATACGGGTGAGGTTAGGGTCAGGTGTGTGTGATACGGGTAAGGTTAGGGTCAGGTGTGTGTGATACGAGTAAGGTTAGGGTCAGGTGTGTGTGATACGAGTAAGGTTAGGGTCAGGTGTGTGTGATACGAGTAAGGTTAGAGGCAGGTGTGTGTGACACGGATAAGGTTAGGGTCAGGTGTGTGTGATACGGGTGAGGTTAGGGTCAGGTGTGTGTGATACGGGTAAGGTTAGGGTCAGGTGTGTGTGATACGAGTAAGGTTAGGGTCAGGTGTGTGTGATTTGGGTAAGGTTAGGGTCAGGTGTGTGTGACACGGGTAAGGTTAGGGTCAGGTGTGTGTGACACGGGTAAGGTTAGGGTCAGGTGTGTGTGATACGGGTGAGGTTAGGGTCAGGTGTGTGTGATACGGGTAAGGTTAGGGTCAGGTGTGTGTGATACGAGTAAGGTTAGGGTCAGGTGTGTGTGATACGAGTAAGGTTAGGGTCAGGTGTGTGTGATTTGGGTTAGGGTCAGGGTCAGGTGTGTGTGATACGGGTAAGGTTAGGGTCAGGTGTGTGTGATACGACTAAGGTTAGGGTCAGGTGTGTGTGATACGAGTAAGGTTAGGGTCAGGTGTGTGTGATTTGGGTAAGGTTAGGGTCAGGTGTGTGTGATACGGGTGAGGTTAGCGTCAGGTGTGTGTGTGATACGGGTAAGGTTAGGGTCAGGTGTGTGTGACACGGGTAAGGTTAGGGTCAGGTGTGTGTGACACGGGTAAGGTTAGGGTCAGGTGTGTGTGATTTGGGTAAGGTTAGGGTCAGGTGTGTGTGATACGGGTAAGGTTAGGGTCAGGTGTGTGTGATACGGGTGAGGTTAGCATCAGGTGTGTGTGATACGGGTAAGGTTAGGGGCAGGTGTGTGTGATATGAGTAAGGTTAGAGGCAGGTGTGTGTGATACGAGTAAGGTTAGGGGCAGGTGTGTGTGATACGGGTAAGGTTAGGGGCAGGTGTGTGTGATACGGGTAAGGTTAGGGGCAGGTGTGTGTGCTACGAGTAAGGTTAGGGTCAGGTGTGTGTGATACGGGTAAGGTTAGGGTCAGGTGTGTGTGATACGGGTAAGGTTAGGGGCAGGTGTGTGTGATACGAGTAAGGTTAGAGGCAGGTGTGTGTGATACGAGTAAGGTTAGGGTCAGGTGTGTGTGATACGGGTAAGGTTAGGGTCAGGTGTGTGTGACACGGGTAAGGTTAGGGGCAGGTGCGTGTGATACGGGTAAGGTTAGGGGCAGGTGTGTGTGATACGAGTAAGGTTAGGGTCAGGTGCGTGTGATACGGGTAATGTTAGGGTCAGGTGCGTGTGATACGGGTAAGGTTAGGGGCAGGTGTGTGTGATACGGGTAAGGTTAGGGTCAGGTGTGTGTGATACGGGTGAGGTTAGGGTCAGGTGTGTGTGATACAGGTAAGGTTAGGGTCAGGTGCGTGTGATACGAGTAAGGTTAGGGTCAGGTGTGTGTGATACGAGTAAGGTTAGGGTCAGGTGTGTGTGATTTGGGTAAGGTTAGGGTCAGGTGTGTGTGATACGGGTGAGGTTAGCGTCAGGTGTGTGTGTGATACGGGTAAGGTTAGGGTCAGGTGTGTGACACGGGTAAGGTTAGGGTCAGGTGTCTGTGACACGGGTAAGGTTAGGGTCAGGTGTGTGTGATTTGGGTAAGGTTAGGGTCAGGTGTGTGTGATACGGATGAGGTTAGCGTCAGGTGTGTGTGACATGGGTAAGGTTAGGGACGAGTAAGGTTAGGGTCAGGTGTGTGTGATACGGGTAAGGTTAGGGTCAGGTGTGTGTGATACGAGTAAGGTTAGAGGCAGGTGTGTGTGATACGAGTAAGTTTAGGGGCAGGTGTGTGTGATACGGGTAAGGTTAGGGTCAGGTGTGTGTGACACGGGTAAGGTTAGGGTCAGGTGCGTGTGATACGGGTAAGGTTAGGGGCATGTGTGTGTGATACGGGTAAGGTTAGGGTCAGGTGTGTGTGATACGAGTAAGGTTAGGGTCAGGTGCGTGTGATACGGGTAAGGTTAGGGTCAGGTGCGTGTGATACGGGTAAGGTTAGAGGCAGGTGCGTGTGATACGAGTAAGGTTAGGGGCTGGTTTGTGTGATACGAGTAAGGTGCGTGTGATACGAGTAAGCTTAGGGGCAGGTGTGTGTGATACGAGTAAGGTTAGGGTCAGGTGCGTGTGATAGGGGTAAGGTTAGGGTCAGGTGCGTGTGATACTGGTAAGGTTAGGGGCAGGTGTGTGTGATACGGGTAAGGTTAGGGTCAGGTGTGTGTGATACGGGTAAGGTTAGGGTCAGGTGTGTGTGATACGGGTAAGGTTAGGGTCAGGTGTGTGTGATACGGGTAAGGTTAGGGTCAGGTGTTTGTGATACGGGTAAGGTTAGGGTCAGGTGTGTGTGATACGGGTAAGGTTAGGGTCAGGTGTGTGTGATACGAGTAAGGTTAGGGTCAGGTGCGTGTGATACGGGTAAGGTTAGGGTCAGGTGCGTGTGATACGGGTAAGGTTAGGGGCAGCTGTGTGTGATACGGGTAAGGTTAGGGTCAGGTGTGTGTGATACGGGTGAGGTTAGGGTCAGGTGTGTGTGATACGGGTAAGGTTAGGGTCAGGTGCGTGTGATACGAGTAAGGTTAGGGTCAGGTGTGTGTGATACGAGTAAGGTTAGGGTCAGGTGTGTGTGATTTGGGTAAGGTTAGGGTCAGGTGTGTGTGATACGGGTGAGGTTAGCGTCAGGTGTGTGTGTGATACGGGTAAGGTTAGGGTCAGGTGTGTGTGACACGGGTAAGGTTAGGGTCAGGTGTCTGTGACACGGGTAAGGATAGGGTCAGGTGTGTGTGATTTGGGTAAGGTTAGGGTCAGGTGTGTGTGATACGGGTGAGGTTAGCGTCAGGTGTGTGTGACACGGGTAAGGTTAGAGACGAGTAAGGTTAGGGTCAGGTGTGTGTGATACGGGTAAGGTTAGGGTCAGGTGTGCGTGATACGGGTGAGGTTAGCGTCAGGTGTGTGTGATACGGGTAAGGTTAGGGGCAGGTGTGTGTTATACGGGTAAGGTTAGGGGCAGGTGTGTGTGCTACGAGTAAGGTTAGGGTCAGGTGTGTGTGATACGGGTAAGGTTAGGGTCAGGTGTGTGTGATACGGGTGAGGTTAGGGTCAGGTGTGTGTGATACGGGTGAGGTTAGCGTCAGGTGTGTGTGATACGGGTAAGGTTAGGGGCAGGTGTGTGTAATACGAGTAAGGTTAGAGGCAGGTGTGTGTGATAAAGTTAGGGGCAGGTGTGTGTGATACGGGTAAGGTTAGGGTCAGGTGTGTGTGACACAGGTAAGGTTAGGGTCAGGTGCGTGTGATACGGGTAAGGTTAGGGGCAGGTGTGTGTGATACGGGTAAGGTTAGGGTCAGGTGTTTGTGATACGAGTAAGGTTAGGGTCAGGTGCGTGTGATACGGGTAAGGTTAGGGTCAGGTGCGTGTGATACGGGTAAGGTTAGGGGCAGGTGCGTGTGATACGAGTAAGGTTAGGGGCTGGTGTGTG